>CM056057.1:103905172-104405172 GCA_029574335.1 Rana kukunoris
GTGCCAAATTACTAGCGTGGCAATGAATGTTACAAGCAGTGGCGTATCCAAGCTATGGCAGCCATGGCAAGTGCCATGGGCGCCATGGAGGGGGGGGGGGGCGACAGTGTTTTCCTATAGCCTCGGTGCTGGCGGCGGCATTGAAATTAACTTTGCAAGTCCTGTCTCTGTTACCTTGGCTGGCATGGCGCGGGCTGTGGGCACCCCCCATGCTCTATGAATGGAATCGCCCAGTCCATGATTCTGCTAACTTGGGGAGGCTCCGCCTCAAGCTCCGCCTACCCTCCTCTGCGCAGCGTCATCTACCCAAGCGCGAGCGTGTCACTCGTGAGGTGAGGAGGAGAAGAAGAACTGAGAGGAGACTTGGACAATTGGACCCCCAGCCAGGCAGCGTAGCCGCAGTTACGGTACACCCACATGATCACATTGTCATACAGACTGTATAATGATGTACTGCCAAGCAGGCAACCTAAATGTGCTAAATACCTAATAAATATAGTGCTAAATATATGGAATAAATAAGTTAGAATTATGCATAGCCGTAGATATCATAAATAAAGTGATTTGTGCATGTAGTACCTGCTGTTACACAAATCACTTTATTTATATCTATGGCTATGCATAATTATAACTTATTTAATCCATATTAAGCAAGCACTATATTGGATTGGCTGCTTGGTTCTGTTTGGGACTGTGCCTGGCACATGATGCCAGGCTTAGGCTATTTTCACACTGGGGCGTTGCGCTATTGGCGGTAAAGCGTCGCTATTTGAGCGGCGCTTTACTGTCATTTTTGCAGCGCTATTCAGCCGCTAGCAGGGCGCCTCAAAGATGTGGCTCGTAAGACTTTGAGCGTCCTGCCAGCACATCACTAGCGGCCCAAAAAGGGTTAAAACCGCCTGCCGCAAAGCGCAGCTGCAGCGGTGCATCTCTAGCGGTTCGACAGCGCTGCCCATTGATTCCAATTGGAAGGGGAAATTTCGAATCAGTGTGTACACTGTTCCTACAGCGTCTCAAAGATGCGGCTAGCAGGACTTTTTTATTGTCCTGCCGACGCACAGCTTCAGTGTTAAAGCACTCTATTTTGTAGCGCTGTAGCACCTGCAAAGCTCCCTGAAAGAGCGGCTCCATTCACTCCTGTGTGAAGAAAGCCAGAGGGCTTTAACACTAGAGCAGTGCACATTGGCAGGACATAAAAAAAATTCCTGCAAGCAGCATCTTTGAGGGGCTGTAGGAGTGGCTCCTAAAGCGCCCTGCCCATTGAAATCAAAGCGGTGCTTTGCAGGCGGTTTTTTAACCCTTTCTTGGCCGCTAGTGGGGGTTAAAAGCACCCCGCTAGTGGCTGAACAGCGCCACAAAAAAGACGGTAAAGCACCATTAAAATAGCAGCACTTCACCATCGACGCCCCCCCCCCCCCTAGTGTGAAAGAGCCCTTAAAGTCATCATCATGTGCGATTGTGCGTGTGTGTTAAGCAGACAGGGCTGCCGGTGATTCTACTCCCTCTGTACAGTGTCAGAGGCGCTGGAGCAGCAGTGGCGGAGGACTGTATCCATTATGAGAAAACATCCCCTGCACCGCTGCGTGTCCCTGACCATCACAGTGCCACTGCCAGTAAATGTGACCTAACAAACAAAAAATGCAGCGCACAGTAGGTGGTAGCTACTGTGCGCTGCATTTTTTGTTTTTTTGTTCCTTTGCCCATCCTCCAAGTGGTTGACAGCTGCACTGAAGGTTTTTTGCACTTATTATAACAGAACATTGTGGGTTACTGTATCATGTGGTAGCGCTATTAGGGGTATTTTTTTTTATTTTTTCAGTGAGTGTGACCTGTCCGTGTTCCACTGCGCGCAGTCACTGTCTCTGATGTTCCGGTCCACTCTGCCTTTCTGCCCAGTTCTGTGCCCGTACACTACATGATCCACCCCCATGGAGGCCACTCTCTCCCTCCTGCTAAGTGGCCATACACCACACGATTCCTCTGCATTTATGGGTGCTGATATTACCACATTTATGGGTGCTGATGTTACTGCAATTATGCGTGCTGATGTTACTGCAATTATGCGTGCTGATGTTACTGCAATTATGCGTGCTGATGTTACTGCAATTATGCGTGCTGGTAAGGCTGCATTTATGGGTGCTGATGTTACTGCAATTATGGGTGCTAATATTACTGCATTGGTGGGTGCTGATATTATTGCATTTATGGGTGCTGATATTACTGCATTTATGGGTGCTGATATTACTGCATTTATGGGTTCCGTTACCGCATTTATGGGTGCTGATATTACTGGAGCCAGGGGGGTCGGCAAAATTAGGTTTCGCCTAGGACATATGTGTCCAAACTTTTTTGAAATAGGGACAGATTTGATGAAGTGAACATGTGTGAGGGCCGACCATTTTGCCTGACATTCTTTGAACCATTAAAATTCAGTGTAAGTGTGTTCATCTGAGCCCTAATACACTGCCCAAAAATAATTTTCCTACCTTTGTGGCTGTGTGTGTTGAATATATAGATCTCCTCCTGGCCCCCAACAAATCCCAGAGCTCAGCTTAGGGTAAGGATGAGCTCAGGTTGTAAAAAATATATATTTCCTCTTCTTTACACCCTGAGAAATCTGGCCGTTATCTCTTCTGTGGCCCCCAAACTCCCCTCAGGGCAAGGATGAGCTATTATAATTTTTTTTTAATATATTTTATATTCTCTCTGGCCCCCAGTTTCTAATCAGCCCTTTATTTCCCCTATTTCTTCTGTTGCCCCAAGCTCCGATCAGGGCAAGGATGAGTTTTTATATTTGTTTAAATATTCGCTTTATATCCGCTACACTAGTAAACGTATCTTATCCCCAGAGAAATTCTCGAGTGCCTCTCACTGCAAGGATGACCTCGGGCAAGCCCGCTAGGATGCTGACAGCATGCAGCGCTGCAGCCAATCACAGCCGCCAATCGCAGGCACTGAGACACTAAGATCTCTGCAGTTGTGGATCGAGAAATTACTCAGTGTCTGTTATTGGCGATGTGCGCTGTCAGCTTCCTAACAGGCTTTGGAACACGCCCCAGCAACACGCCCAGCTTATCAGTGAGAGGCGTTCAGGGATTACAGAATATATATATATTTTTTTATTTATTTTTTTGGAACAAGCTCATCTTACCCTGTGTGGAGCTTGGGGGGGGCACAAAAGTGATAAAAGCAAAATGTAAGTGAGGGCCGTATAAAACTGGGTCGCGGGCCGCAACTGGCCCTCGGGCCGGACTTTGGACATGCCTGGCCTAGGACGTCAACAATCCGCTCTTTCCTCATCACACTGCGTCCCTCTCCATCTGTCCCCAGTGTCCCTCCCTGTCCCTTGATTGTGTGTTAGTGTGTGTCATTGTTTTTGTATGAGTTACTGTGTGCACAAATGTATTTTAATGAGTGTGAGTTGGCATCATCAGTGATTTTTTATATCACTGTGTGCCCGCGGGCCATTGTGTGTGTGTGCCACAGTCAGCATGTGTATCTAAGAGCATGTGTATGGATCATTGTTAGTGAAAGTGTAAGTCGTTGAGTATGTATATATATATATATATATATATATATATATATATATATATATATATATATATATAGTGTATGTGTTCTTCTTTAACCACTTGACCACTGGGCACTTAAACACCCTTCCTAACCAGACCAATTTTCAGCTTTCGGTGCTCTCACATTTTGAATGACAATAACTCAGTCGTACAACACTGTAACCAAATGACATTTTTGTCCTTTTTTTCCCACAAATAGAGCTTTCTTTTGGTGGTATTTGATCACCTCTTCGGTTTTTAGTTTTTTTGCTATTAATGAAAAAAGAACGAAAATTTTGTAAAAAAATGAATTTTTCTTCATTTCTATCATAACATTTTGCAAAAAAGTATTTTTTCCTCATAAATTTGGCCTAAAATGTATACTGCTACATATTTTTGGTAAAAAAAAAAAAAAAAATTGGGAGATTATTTAGTCTGGGTGAAAGTTATAGGGTCTACAAGCTATGGTACCAATTTTTGAAAATTGAACAATTTGATCACACCTGAAGTACTGACAGCTTCTCTCATTTCTTGAGACCCTAACAAGCCAGTAAAGTACAAATACCCCCCAAATGACCCCTTTTTGGAAAGTAGACATTCCAATATAGTTAGTAAGAGGCATAATTAGTTTTTTGAAGTTGTCATTTGTTCCCACAATTCTTTGCAAAATTGGGATATTTTTTATTTTTTTCATACCATATTGTCATTATAACAGGTTATTTCTCTCACATGGCATGTATATTCCACCAATGACCCCACAAAATATATTCTGCTGCTCCTCCTGAGTATGGCGATACCACATGTGTGAGACTTTTACACAGTGTGGCCACATACAGAGGCCCAACACCGAAGTAGCAACTTCAAGCATTCTAGGAGCATAAATCACACATCTAATCTCTCAACCACCTATTACAATTTTGAAGGCCCTGGAGCACCAGGACAATGGAAACACCCACAAAGTGACCCCATTTTGGAAAGCTAACACCCCAACGTATAATCTATGAGGCATAATGAGTCTTTTGAACAGTTCATTTTTTTGCCGATGTTTTTGGAAAATGTGGGAAAAAATGAAAATGCATTTTTTTTACACAAAGTTGTCCATTTATAGGATATTTCCAACACATAGCATGTACATAGCAAAAATTACACCCCAAAATATATTCTGCTGCTCCTCCTGAGTATGGCGATACCACATGTGTGAGACTTTTACATAGCGTGGCCACATAGAGACCCAACATCCAAGAAGCACCATCAGGTGTTGTAGGTACACAAATTACACATCCAATTTCCTTACAATCTATCACATTTTTGAAGGCCCTTCATATTTCTAACACAGCATGCACATACCAAGAATTACACCCTAAAATACATTCTGCTGAGTAATGGGTAAAAAAAAAAAAGATTACCTGTGGTTTTAGTAGTACAATTGTCCACAGGAGGAGAGCCCTGATCCAGGCAGCAGGCATCGACGTGTTCAGCAACAGTGAATGGAATTGTCCAGACAGCAGGCAGGAATATTGTCCATAGTCGGTACAGGCAGGGATACTGTCCATACATACTCCAGGGCCAGTGCAAGTAGAAACATTGCCAGCAGTGCCAAAATATTGGTCCTGGTAGTAAGCAGGAACATGGTCCAAGTAGCAGGCCAGGAAAGAATGGGGACAGGGGTAGAGGCTTCTCCCACCCAAATCTCTTTGAAGCCTCCGGGCAACCAGACCCTAATCTGGGAATGAGAAAACTAAAAATTTATTTTTTTAATCCAGAAAAACAATTCTGGAGCCCCTCACATATGCGAGACCCCTGTGTTCCCACTAGCATAGCAGGGTAAAAGATCAATCCAAGGGGCAGGCAAAAAACATGGTCAAACAGTCCAGGGTCAATTCCAGAGCAGGCAGAAGTAGGTACAGTTTAGCGTTGGGCAGAAGCGTAGTCGTATAACAGGCCAGGGTCAGTTCCAGAGCAGGTAGAGGTAGGTACAGTTTAGCATTAGGCAGAAGCATAGTCGTATAACAGGCCAGGGTCAGTTCCAGAGCAGGCAGAGTAGATATAGTTTAGCGTTGGGCAGAAGCGTAGTCAAATAACAGGCCAGGGTCAGTTCAGGAGCAGGCAGCGGTATGTACAGTGGCATAAGAGGTGTGGCCGTAAATGACAATTACGTTTACCATACTTTCCTAATAATCTAGAAAAGTATGGTAACGGCGGAAACATTGACTCAAACAAAGGCCTGGTTGGGAAGGACAATCAGGGCAATGATATGTAGTGTCTCTTCTAGTTCCTTCTTTGGTGCACACCCGGCATCTCTTTTGACGTTTTCGGCCTGATTCATTGGGAGGGATTTTTTCAATAAAGTGGCGTTCATGCTGTCTGCTCACGCAATCAGAGCGAATGCCATCTGGCGAGTATACAAGGCAGGAGATAATTTCTTCTTGGTACTGAAGGTAAGATAAGGGGGTTTTTGTAGATTTACGGTAAATGACATACGTGTTGTAAATGGCCAAACTGAAAAGATATATGGAGACCTTTTTATACCAAAAGCGGCTTTTTCTTGTGGGAAGGTAGGGTTCGAGCATTTGATCATTGAAATCGACTCCCCCCATGAACAAATTATAGTCTTGAACACATTGTGGTTTTTGGATAGGGCTGTTTCTTCTGAGGATTTCCACGTGGGTGTCATCGTGTATCGTTGAGAGCATGTGGACATTTCGTTTGTCCCTCCACCGGATAGCCAATACTTCCTCATTCCGCAAAGACGCCGTCTCCCCTTTTTGCAGTCTTTACATAACGAGCCTTTGCGGGAAACCCTTTCTATTGGGTCGCACTGTACCACACGCTGGAGTGCCCATCCGGTGAAGGTTGCGGAAGAGGGGCAAGCTTGTATAGAAATTATCCACATAAAGGTGGTAACCCTTTCCAAGGAGTGGATATACAAGATCCCAAACAATCTTTCCGCTGGCTCCAATATATTCTGGACATTCAGGGGGATTCAGTTGGGTGTCCTTCCCTTCGTACACCCGGAAGGCGTAGACGTACCCTGTGACCCGGTCACATAGCTTGTAGAGCTTAACTCCATATCGGGCTCTTTTGTTTGGTATATACTGCTTGATGCCAAGCCTGCCTGTGAAGTGGACCAATGACTCATCCACGGAAATATTTTGGTCGGGGGCAAATAACTGGGGAAATTTCTCAGAGAAAAAATTTAGAAATTGGCCGAATTCTAAATAATTTGTCATGTGATGGGTCATTTCGGGGAGGGCACTGGGTGTTGTCGTTGTAATGGAGGAAACGCATTATCATGTGGTATCTGGTTCTTGACATAGTGGATGAAAAGATTGGCATGTGATGGATGGGTCTTGTGGACCAATATGAGTATGATTCATTTTTTTTTGTGAGCCCCATGTTAAATGTTAGGCCTAAAAATAATATAAATTCGTCCACTGTCAATGCTCTCCATTCATAGGGACGGGCGTAACTTGAGTCAGGGTGGTCTGTTATGAATTGTTGTGCATAGAGGTTGCACTGGGCCACGATGGAGGATAATAGGTCTTGGGTAAAAACTCAATAGGGGCAAAGTTCTCTGTGTTCACCTGAACACCTGGCTGGGCGGTGAAAGGTGGGATGTTTGCTGCTCCTGAATTGGGGGGAAGCCACATAGGGTTTTCAAGGGCATAGGGAAGACTGGCATGGGTCCTAACCCTTTGGGGCTGAGTTGACACTCTGCTGGTTCTTGGCCTTTGCTGCAGTGGTACTTCATCTCTTCTGGATCGCACCGAGCTTCTGGTAGATGCCACTGCATTTCTGGTCGATCGCACTGAGCTGCTGGTTGATGCCACTGCATCTCTGGTGGATCGCACTGAGCTGCTGGTTGACGCCACAGCGCTACTTGTGGTAGCCTGCTGCTCCATGTCAATACGTCTTTGTTTCATGGGCACACTTTGCTCTTCCTCTGAATCTGTAGAAGACCCACTGCTTACAGCCGGTTCATATTCTGAATCAGAATCAGAGAGCTCCCCGCTGCTCTCGTCGGTCAAGCACATATGCTGGTATGCCTCCTCAGTGGTAAAAAACCTTTTTGCCATACTGGTGACTGTGGGCTGTGGTGACAAACTATGGTAGGGAAACTGGAACATATATGGCTGCACTGATGGGTGCTGATAAGGCTGGTCTAATGAGGGTGCACTGATGGGTACTGGGCACTGACGTCACCGATGGGCACTGGTGGCACCGATGAGCACTGTAGTGGCACTGATGGAGCACTGGTGGCACCAATGGAGCACTGATGGACACTGGCGGCACAAATGGGCACTGGTGTGGCACTGATGGACACTGGCGGCACTGATGGACACCGATAGGCACTGATGGAGCACTGACGGACACTGGCGGCACTGATGAGCACTGTATTGGCACTGGGCACGGTAGTGGCACTGACGGACACTGGTGGCACTGATGAGCACTGTAGTGGCACTGGTGGCACCGATGGGCACTGATGAGCACTGATGGATACTGGCAGCACTGATGAGCACTGTATTGTCACTGGGCACGGTAGTGGCACTGACGGACACTGGCGGCACTGATGGGCACTGATGAGCACTGTAGTGGCACTGATAAGCACTGATGGACACTGGCAGAACCCATAGGTGTGCACAGCCAATTGCATTAGGGTGTGCACCCCAAAGCTCAAACACACACTACTGATCGTTCACTGTGTTCATTCAGAAATGGAAGGAGTCAGTAAATTACATTTAAACCGGCCCGTTCATTTATTCACCCTAAAACATCCCTCCAGCAACAGCCACCAGGAGAGGAGAGGAGGAAAACCAGCAGCGGTGTGGGAGGAAGGGGGGGAGCTAGGGCAGTAGGGGGAATCTATGCTACACAGAGTTATTAGGGTGTGCCTGGGCACACCTGGCACACCCTGTGTGCACACCTATGGCAGAACCGATGAGCACTGTAGTGGCACTGGGCAGAGTAGTGGCACTGATGGAGCACTGGCGGCACTGATGAGCACTGTAGTGGCACTGGTGCAGCACTGACAGACACTAGCAGCACCAATGGGCACTGTAGTGGCACTGATGGGGACTTTAGTGGCACTGGTGGGGACTGTAGTGGCACTGGTGGCACAGATGGGGACTGTAGGGGCACTGATGGGTAGTGTAGTGGCACTGTGTGGCACTGCTAGGCACTGCTGGGCATAATATGAGATGCACTCACTTGTAAAATCACTTCTCTCCTCACACGCTGTATCGGTGTGAGGAGAGAAGAGATAACCTCAGATTGACCTTTTTTTTGTTTACATTTGACAGCTCCCTCATTGGAGGGAGCGATCAGGTGGTGAAGAGCCGCTATCATCACGTGATCCGTGTTGCGTTGGGTCCCGCCGACCCAGCGAGCACAAAAACTTTCGCGTGCACGTCGAAGGGGGCGCGCAATCACCGCAAATCGGGACGACGTCCCAGGGACATCGTCCCAAAATAACAGGATTGCGCTGTAGCAGTATTTCTGCTACAGCGCGGTTAGAAAGTGGTTAAAATTACTAAAGAAAAAAAATGGAGAGCCCAGTGACAGAAGTGGAGAGCACCAGCCCTGACAGCCCACTTCTATCAATTTTCAAGTGTATTGCAAAACCATGAAACCTTTCTTGACGAAGAAGAGGGAGAGTGGAGCTGAAGGACGGAAGAGGCGAAAGTTGGAGGCGGAGGAAGACAAGAAGTCAAGCAAGTTCTTCATGACCTTCTTTGAAAAGCCTGGAACAAGTTGTTGGACACCTTCCATGGAGTCCCCTGCACCTGCTACATGTTTATTAGAATCTGAAGGTGGATCAAGTAAAAATGCATCACAAGATGAGGAGGAAGTCAAGTTAGATAAATCTGAGTATGATGAGATTAGAAGTGAGGAGGACAGAGAGAACATGAACATGACAGAAGGGGAAGACGATGGTGGCGGCAATTGCTGTGTTTATTGATGAGATTGAAACTGACGATACTGAACCTGGTGAATTGGATGGTGTTGAAGAGCCTCAAACTGTCTTACCAGAAGTTATTGAACACATGACATTGGACTTCTGAAGTTCAACAAGGAATCTGGAAAAGCAATTCTGCCTGATGCATTAAGAACAGAAATAATAAAGCTAGGTTTAAAGTATTTCCAGAACAGTGAGGGGCCTTTACTACCAACAAGTAACCGTTCAATGAACAAAACTTGGTTCAAGAGGAAATTGGGAAATAGTCGTGGTGATGAAGTAACCCGCTCTTGGCTGGTTTATTCCCCTTTTAAAAAGTCTGCATTTTGTATCTGTTGTCTTCTCTATTCCCGGTCAGACCATCAATCCTCATTGGAGCAGGAAAGTGGATTCAGCCAATGGAAAGCACCTGAAAGGATTAGTGTTCATGAAAATGCTAAGAATCATCGGGCGTGCTTTGCACAGTGGAAAGAAATGGAAAGAAATTTAGCTGAAAACAGAGGATTTATTGACGTGGAACTTCAGTCACAGATTGAGAAGGAAAAGCAGAAGTGGCGTGATATCTTGAGGAGAATCCTTCATTACATAAAATTCCTTGCGACTCAGAACCTGGCTTTGCGAGGACATAGGGAGTCACTTCAGCTGGATGATGACTCCAACGTGGGAAATTTCCTTGGCCTACTGAAACTACTGCCCATCTTTGACCCTGTCATGAAAGAAGACCTCAGTCATGTGGAAAGTCATCCTGGACCCACGTCTTATCTTTCACCAGGTGTTCAGAATGAATTCATTCACATGATGGCATCTACTGTTCGCCAGAGTTTACTAATAAGTATTCGTAAGGCCAAGTACTATGGTCTCATGTTGGACTCGACTCCTGATCAGGCACACCGTGAGCAGATGTCAGAAGTAGTGAGGTACGCGGAGGTTGATTTTGAGAGCAAAACTGTCCGTGTTAGAGAGTCCTTCCTTGGATTTATACAGATAAGCCAGAAGGATGCTGAGAGCTTGGTTGAAGACATCTTAAAACAGCTAGAGAAGGACGGAATGGAGCTACAGGATTGACAGTCACAGTGCTATGACAACGCTGCTGTGATGGCTGGACACAAAAATGGTGTTCATCAAAGAATAAGTGAGAAGGGGGCGGAGCCGGCAGCCAGAGCTGATGGACATGTGCTAGGTGAGCTCTGACACACCGGGTGATATATCGCGGCTCACAGCACACAAAGACACCCCAAAATCACCTGCAAAATACAAGGGAAGCAGGGGAACAACCTGGACACCATGTTCAAGCGGAAAAGAGAGAGGGACCCCGAAAACTAACCGATTTCTTTCCCCCAGCCGGGGGCCGAGATTTCCAAGATGGCGCCGGCGCTGGGAGCCGCGCTCCGGATCCCACACACACAGCTGCAGCTAATCCGCTGCCATCCTCGGGTGAGTCGAATCCTAATGGATTTCCCCCACCAGCATCCCCCTTTAGCAGCCCTGCCAAGCAAAAACGGAGGGTTGGGGAGGCCCCGGGAACCCAAGATGGCGCTGTCCATGAGGGAGAGGAGATGGAGGAAGCTTCTGCTTATGCCCAGCAACTGGATGCGTTCCCCACATCAGGTCAGCCTATTATTGATACCACCATGAAGGAGATGCTGCAAACCCTGAGGGGAGCCCTGCAATGTGATATGGCAGCGTTCATGCAATCTACTAAGCAGGAAGTTTCTGCAGTTAATAACAGAGTGGGGTATGTGGAGCAGAAGATGGAGGAGTTCACCTTAGCACACAATGACCTTGTGGATGCTCACTTTGAATTGGTGGAAGATATTACAGCTATGCGCCTCAAAATGGCAGATTTAGAGGACAGGGCAAGAAGGAACAACGTTAAGTTTAGGGGGGTCCCTGAGACTGTCAAACCCGCAGAACTTACACCTTATCTGCAAAAACTGATGATGACAGCCATTCCTACTTTGAGTCCAGCCGACATCATTATAGACAGGGCTCACAGATTGCCCAAACCTTCCTTCCTGCCTGAGCAAGTCCCTAGAGATGTGATAGCAAGAATCCACTTTTACCACATCAAGGACCAACTTATGCGATACTCTAGACAACATCCTGCTTTACCTGATCCCTTTGCTGGAATCGCACTATACGCTGACCTGTCACAAGCCACACTGGCAGCACGGCACAAGCTAGTACCTATCACTAAAATATTGAGAAATCACAAAATCCTCTACAAATGGGGCTTCCCAGCCAAACTGCTGGTGGAAGTGAACAATGAATCGCATTCAATCGCATCACTGGATAAAGGTCTCAATCTCCTCAAGAAATGGCGTCTGATTCCTGCTGAAGGACTCCCGGCGGAACCTGAACCCTCACTCCAACATCGCAACTCCCAGCGGCAGAACAGAAAGAGTAAGTGACTTCTGTATGCAGATTTGATGCGACTCCTGCTACTTTTCATTGAGGACTGCCTCTTTTGCTTCTCATCAACTGCTGTACTCTTCCCTTTCTACTTGTCAACCTGGCCCACTTTTGATGTCTTTGATGATTATCCATCTGTCCTGAATGGCACCCGGTGTTCGGCTGTTACTATTTTTCTTTTTTTTTTTTTCTCCCCATGTTTGGTTACGGGATGCTTGCCGTGACTTACTTGCCGCATGCCAAGCGGCCTGCTCAACATGAACCGGTTTTTGGTTCGGAGGTTACATGGACTCTAGATCCTTGTCTTTTTGTGTTTTTTCGTTCATTTTTCTTTTTTCATCTCTACAAGCGTTACATACCTGAACTGATCCTGTCAATGCTGAAAACTACCACTGGATGGCACTGCTGCCCAACTTACCAGAAGAATGTCACTTAAAATATGGTCTAATAATGTGAGGGGGCTAAATAGCCCTTACAAGCGCAGGAACATGTGGAAATCAGCCATAGAAGCCAAATGCGACATTTTGTGTGTACAAGAAACTCACTTCTCTAACGTAAACCCACCAAAATGTACGCATGTCAAATTTCCACATGTCTTCACCGCTATGAACAGCTCCAAGAAAAACGGGGTCTTGATTGCTTGTAAGGACACATTAACATTTTCTCTTTTACAGGTCCATGCTGATCCTTGCGGTCGTTACCTCATACTAGTAGCAGACATTGACCATGTCACCTACACGCTGGTAAATGTGTATGCACCTAATGTTAGGCCCTTAAGGTTTATCAGGAAGGTTATCAAAAAAGCAAAGCAATTGCAAAAAGGTGGTTTAATAATATGTGGTGACTTTAACATGGTACTGAACGAGGAGCTGGATGTCTCTTCGGTGGCCCTCAGGCGGAGACCCTCTTTAGGGGCACTGTGTCACGAGGAAAGGCTATTTGACCCCTGGCGGTGCCTGAGGACTACCGAGAGGGACTACACCTTCTATTCTAATGTCCATGATAGCTACTCGAGATTAGATTTCTTCCTGACTGACATGTACACGCTACAAAAAGTCCGAGCTGCCGACATCCACAGCATCACATGGTCGGACCACGCGCCTGTGACTATTGAAGTCGTGGATTCCGGCAAAATTTCCCACAGGCCACTGTGGCGAAACAACACATTTCTCCTGTCACGCCCCGAAATTAGGGACGAGATAGGCGAAAAAATAAAAGAATTCTTCCTCATCAATGACAACGGTGAATGTTCTCCTATGACAACTTGGTGCACACACAAAGCTTTCACTAGGGGCGCCCTCATACAGGTTGCCTCTAGGGAAAAGAAAAAGAAACAACAACGAATGGTACAACTGCAGGAGTCCATAGCTGACCTAGAAACGCAACATAAAAATCCGCAAACCAGGTCCAGTGAAATTCTTCAACGCCTAAATGCCAGCCGTGAGGAATTGCGGCGGGCACTTAGGGCTGAATATGACACCTTCTTTAAGAGACTCAAAGTCTCTTACTACTCCCAGAACAATAAGGCGGGGAAGCTGTTAGCTTCCCAGCTTAAGAAGAGACAAGCCCGCTCCAACCTTACTCACATTAAACACCATAATCGTGAAATGACATACCATAACCCCAAAGATATCGCCAACGCCTTCAAAAATTATTATGAAGAACTATATAATCTGAACAAAGACCAATCTACACACCAACCGACGGATAAAGAAATTGAGGACTTTCTACAGGGGGTGCATCTACCCTCTGTGGAGGGTCCTTCTCTGCACAAGCTCAACTCCACCATAACATTGCAGGAAGTAGTGGATGTGATACATTCCTTACCCATGCACAAATCCCCGGGAGCGGACGGTTTTTCAGCAGAGTACTATAAGGCATTCTCTGATATACTCGCCCCTCGATTAGTAGAAATTTACAATATCGCGGCCTCGTCAGGAACCTTCCCCACGGAAATGCTCCAAGCTGTCATCGTCACCCTACCCAAACCTGGCAAGGACCCGTCGACCCCCCCAAAATTTCAGACCAATATCCCTCCTGAACTCCGACTTAAAAATATATGCTAAAGTCCTAGCCAATAGACTAATGAACGTCACTCCCTCCCTTATTGATCTTGACCAAGTTGGATTTGTGAAAGGCAGACAAGCACCGGATGGGACCAGACGGATGCTTGATCTCCTACGCCTAGCAGAGGCCACACAAACCCCCAGCGCCTTCATAGCCCTTGATGCAGAAAAGGCCTTTGACAGGGTCCATTGGGGATACCTGTCAAGGACTTTACATAAGTTTGGAATCTCGGGCTTAATACACTCGGCAATCATGTCGCTGTACTCCACCCCCACAGCCAGGGTATATTCATCTAGCCTACTGTCTGACTCCTTCTCTCTCTCCAATGGCACCCGTCAAGGCTGCCCACTATCCCCAATCATCTTCTCGTTAGTGATAGAACCATTGGCAGAATACATCAGGTCTAACAATAAGATAACGGGTATAGGAATTAACTCCGATATTCACAAAATCGGGCTTTTTGCGGATGACATAATTTTAACTGTCTCCAAACCGGTAGAATCCCTGCCAGCGATACAATCAATATTACATAAGTTTGGGCAAGTATCCTTTTACAAAGTTAACGCAGTTAAATGTCACGCCTTGACACTAAATTTATCTGACAAAGAAAAGAACACTTTAAAAAATAGCTTCCCCTGCAACTGGGACCCTCCCTCAATTACTTACTTGGGTGTCCAATTAACGGCCTCCTCAAACAAAATCTATGCAAGCAATTTCCCCCCCCTCCTAAACAAAGTAGAGGCGGAACTCACTCAGATTGGTGCCCTACACCTCTCCTGGCTAGGAAGGATAGCGGCGTTTCAAATGCAAGTACTCCCCAAACTACTGTACCACTTCAGAACGCTGCCCATCCCGATACCTCAAAAGTTCTTTACGCAATTAGAAAAATCACTTAGGAAATACATTTGGGGGCATAGAAAGCCCAGAGTGGCATTAGCGCAACTTTACAAGCCCAAACACCTGGGGGGAGTTGGATTACCCAATGCCCAACTGTATTATAGAGCGGCAGTATTGGACCAAATGCGCTACTGGTTCTCTTGCCAAACTGACAACCGGTGGTCAGCAATAGAACATGCGGTCACTCCTGGTCACGATCTCCCTGCACTGGTGATAGCTGCCAGTCTGCATCACAGCCCAATTACTCCGCCTTATCCAACTATACAAGCTGCTTTGAAGGCATGGTCGGCCCTAACTAATGTTCACTTCACTGACGTTCCCACCCAAACCTTGCAAATACCACTAGCAACATATGAGTACCTCATTCCTGACTTCACGGTTACGGCATGGAAAAAGATGGGGGCACACTACTCTACGCCCCCGCTGACTGAACAGAATACTGTAGACAAATATAGGGCGTTCCAAATACAGCACTATACCAAAATCAATGGGAGGAGACCTATAGAAATTCCGCAGATCCTCTGGGATTTCCTGAGGAGCAAAACCCTAAACTTGCGCAAGGGGATATCCATTTTTTATAAATATGCCTCTCCCCTATACGTTCAGAGTAAAAGCCCAAACATGTTAAAATGGGAAAGGGAACTGCAGCTAGAATTTCCACTGCATCAATGGCATGCAGCAATCAAATATAATGGGAAATCATCAGCATGTGTGGAGCATTGGGATAATGCACAGAAATTGCTACATAGGTGGTACCTAACCCCTGTCAGATTAAATAAAATGGATAATTCTATAACACCACTTTGCTGGAGAAACTGTCAGTTGGTGGGGAGCCTACTCCATATCTTTTGGAGCTGTAGGATCATTCAAAAGTTCTGGAAGAAGGTACAATCGATTATCTTTCATGTCACATCAATAAAATACGCACTCAACCCTGCATTTACTCTGCTGAGTCTGGGCATAGAAAACTTTCCCCCACTAATGAGAAAGGTGGTAGTGCACATATTGTTTGCGGCCCGTATTTCCATAGCAAAGGAATGGCGCACCCAACAAGCTCCAAGCATTACAGAAGTAATATCTAGGGTGAACTCGCAGTACACTATGGAAAAAATGTTAGCTTACACAGAAAGAAGATCCCACACCTTCTATAAACACTGGGACATATGGAAGTCATCTAAATATGCCCCCTCACACCTGTAACTCTGTAATATACATGATATATGTAAAATGTAGCGACTATGCCATCTAGTGGTAAAACTCGGTATCTAGGTATGCTTTTCTACATTCGATTCAGATCTTTGATGATCACTGTTGAACTGTTTCTTTCTTTCTTTCTTTCTTTTTTTTTTTTTTTTTTTTTCTTCTTCCTTACCTTGTTCTTGTTTGAGTTAAATGTGTCTAGGAACACTTATAGGTTTGTTGCGCACCATGGACCCTCGTTAAGGTCCTGGATAGGATACATATTGTTGAAACTGCATCTAGCCTGCTCACAGTAGTACCCGAAGGGGTGACAGGCCTAACCTCCTCAGGAGGTCAACCTTTAGAGAATATATGTAACCCACGTTGTGCAATGTCCATATATCCCTGTAAGCTGTACTTTTTTATAATGCTTTATACAACTTGAACTAATCTCTTTGTACCAGCTCTGTATACTATGTTGATAATTTAATAAAAAATGTATGGTTAAAAAAAAAAAGAATAAGTGAGAAAAACAACCTGGCAGTGTTTGTGAATTGCAACAATAACTCACTCAACATGGTGGGTGTACATGCAGCCAAGCAGGATACAATGATGGTCACATTTTTTGGTACAATCGAAGCTCTCTCTGTGTTCTTCTCTCGTTCAACACAGCGCTGGGAACAACTCAAAAACGATGTGCCTATGGTTGTTACGTCAGAGTCTGAAACAAGGTGGAGTGCAAGGACAGAAGCAGTGAAGCCTGTCAACAACTACTTTGAGGAGATAGTTCAAGTTCTCCAAGACATGACAGACAATGAAAACGAGACCAGTGAAACAAGAAGTGATGCAAGACAGCTGTGTAACCGCATGTTGAGTTACGATTTTCTGACTTTGCTAGGATTTTGGAACAAAGTACTCATTCGCATTGACCGTATGCAAAAGAGGCTGCAGGATCCTAGCATGAACTTTCACAATGCTGCCCTGGATTTGAAAGCCCCTCAAGATCATTTTGATGAGGACAGTGAGTCACTCGAAGAAGGACTCAGTCAAGACTGGAATATTGAAGTTGAAAGATGTCAGAGACAAAAGAAACAAATGCCTGGTGAGAACTTAAAGCGGAGCTCCACCCTAAAGTGGAACTCACGCTGATCGGAACCCTCTAAAGACTAAAGACATATTTGCACCCACTTCCGGCCCAGCATTCTCGGGCAGAATGCGGCCATGTCATCACCTCCCATCGCCCCCCCCCCTTTATGTGCTGGGAATTCTACAGCCAAGTTTGGGTTCCTTCTCGATGTTGGGGGACTGTGTTCCAGTGCCTACAATAACGACCTAAAAAAAAAGTGTGAAAATTTGGACGAATTCTACAGCTCTGATGTTGATGGACAGCAGCTATATGAAGAAATTTTGGATTGCAGAATGTTACTGTTAAGTCACGTCAACATGAAAATATCAAGACCTAAAGAGCTTCTCAAATTTGAGAATGATGAGAGTGTCTTCCCCAATCTTCGCATTGCTATTCAGATAATGCTAACTATTGCAGTTTCCATTGCCAGCTGTGAGAGATCATTTAGCAAGTTAAAACTAATACTTTCGTATTTGAGAGCCTCCATGGGTCAAGACAGACTCTGTGATCTTGCTCTGCTGAGTGTAGAAAAAGAAGAAACAGAAGAAACTGACTTTAAGCAGATCATAGACCAGTTTGCATCAGTGAAAGCAAGGAAGGTGCAGTTGTAATTTTAATGCAGTGCCAATCCAGTGGGTTGTAAAGGAAAACATTTTTTTTTTCATAATAAGCATCCTTTACCTCCAGACATTCCTCTTTTCATTTTTTCATTGTTCGTTTTTGCTCCGAAGTTGCTCTATTTCTTTGTTCTATTCACTTCCTGCTTGTCTGATTGCTACTCACCACCGTGAAGGGAGACTTTACTGCGGTGGTCAGTGACATGCTCGCCCCCTCCTGGGAACTACATCTGTGCGGCAGGACGCTCTCTATGTGTTAGAGACTTCAAGGAGGTGTGAATTACTGGGCGTGCGGCAATGCATACTGGGAAATGTAGTTCTTACATGAACGAGCGCCGCAAACCAGGAAGTGAATGAGAAAACAGAAACTAGAACTCCGGAGGTGATATAAAGGAATTTAATAGGTATTTACTTGTTTTTTAACAGAATTATTACACTATTCTGTCTGCATAACTTGAGGACAATAATTTTAGGCAAAAAACTTTAATTGGAAGACTAAAGAGTTTGACTTGTAGATTTGTCAGCTGTTTTTTTTTTTTGTTAAGGTTATCTGAAACATGGATTTCAAATGTTTCATCAGGGGCGCAGTTTCAGGGCTTGCCATGGGCGCCATTTTCACTAGATACGCCTCTGGTTACAAGATAGTTTAAATACCATGTCAGTGTTAACTCTTGGTGGGAAAATCTGCCCAGGATTGATTCGCGGAGGGTCTTTAACATCTTGTACAAAATTAGTAGGTTTAGGTTACGTATGAATAGATGTATGTCTTTGAGCCTCAAATTTGTAAATTTGTACAATGGGACAAAAAGGTGTTCAAGGACACCGATTTTGTCCTGTGTTAAAAAAATGGGGAAAAGTTAATGTTTAATGAGTTTTGATTGGAGGAGTCCTGTTGGTTTTGTGGGTGTGTTTCTTTAAAGTTTGATTCTTCTGTGTTTGTGCCCTCATGCAGTCTAAAAAAATCACCCTGCCGTGATGTGCCTGATTGGGAAGTGGAAATGGGAGTGCTAGATTGTTGTGAACTTTTCATGTTACAGTGTAATGGCTGGGCTTTGGCCTGTGTATCATGTGTGGTATCTGAATGCTTAGTGTGATGTGTGAAGAAGGAGAGTCATCCTTAGCGGAAACATTGTCATTAGAGTTGTTTCTGTGTCTACGATAATTGTGACGTTTATGTCCATTAGACTGCATAAGTGCAGATTGGGAAGAAATGGAAGAAATAGATGGCGATTTGGGTATATTAGATTTGTTCTAAAAATATTTATGCGCCATGGGGGTGAGGAGAGGCTCGCTCCTCTTGGAACGCTTTTTTGTCTCTGAATATTTTTTTATCCTTTTTATTAGAATTTATCAAAGTGATTCTTTAGCTTTTTCTTCAACTGATCATACAGAGCATGTGCTTTGAATTTGGTCAGTTCGATATTAAGAGTGTCAATTGTCAAAGGTCTAGTATTCTCTTTTGATACTCCTGTCTTAGGAGTGTCATAAGATCAGTGGAACACTGTTTCTGTACTTTTTCCCCATGCTTTTTTGAAATAGGGTTTGATTTTTTCAAAGGATGGAAAAATCTGAACCCTTAAACCGAACGGCTTAATATCTGGGTCCTGTCCCAGGGGACATGTATCAATGCAAAAAAAAGGTTTAAAAACTGCATTTTTTTTTTTGGAAGCAGTGATTTTAATAATGCTTAAACTGAAACAATAAAAGTGAAATATTCCTTTAAATTTCATACCTGGGAGGTGTCTATAGTATGCCTGTAAAGTGGCGCATTTTCCCGTGTATAGAACAGTCCCTGCAATAAAATGAAATTTCTGAAGGAAAAAAGTTGTTTAAAACTGATCGTGGCTGCAAGGAATTGTTGGATCCCGCAGGAAAAGAGGGGGGGTGAGAGAACGGCTATTTTTAAAACTTTTTTTGCATTGATACATGTCCACTGAGGCAGGCCCCAGTTCCCCAAACACTTTTTATGACAATACCATGCATATAAGCCTTTAAAATGAGCACTTTTGATTTCTCCCATAGACTTTTAAAGAGTGTTCTGCGGCTTTTGAATTTGCCGCGAACACCGCAAATTTTTCACTCGGACATCGGGCTCTTCCCTAGTGCATACCAAAAAATGTGCATGGGGGGCTCATCAGTCAGCTGTTTTTTACTTTTATTGTTCAGTCAATTGCTGGAAAGGAACAAGACCTGCAAGTGTTGATGGACTGCTGCAGATAATGCAGCTCCCATATATGACAAACACTTTCCCAGTTAAATCTAGCTGTTACTAATTTATTTAAATTTAGAATTGGGACTGATATTTATGGAATTCACTAAAATGAAACAAATACCATTGACCTGAAACTGTGTACTGATATCAATAAGGAATGTTTCGCTGCTGTATAATTCTTGTGAAGGCTGATCCTGCTCGCAGTTTGCTTTTCTGTGTCAAGTGCAGAATTGTAGCTGTGTAATAAACAGCTGCATAATATACAGTACTAGTAGGATGATAATCCTATTTGTATGCTACAGTTTACTAAAAATAGAATTTGTGTTGTACGATAATCTGAAATGATTCTAGGGTATTTTTACATACGAAGTGAAACAAATATGGAGTACAGGCCCACACTATGCATTACTGAATAACTGACATTTCAAAGAGGACTTCCACAGTTCTGCTTACATATTATAATAAAGGCACTTTCCATTTAATGGTTGTAACAGAATTTCAACACCTAGCCATGAAAAAAGGGAATTATTGGATAAGAACACGCTAAGCTCTTTAAAGAGGCTTAAGTAATATCGGTTTTCTTGAATGTTGTCTATTTTGGTTTTGTAATTCATCCTACGAAAATCTGCTGCTATCAAGGATCTTTAAAGAGAAATTATGCAATCTATGTTCAAAGTGGATTTATGCAAAATAATCTTTAATTTCACTTAATTTAATACTACAGACTAACTTTAAAGCAGAATTTCAATGCGCCATTACTGTCAGCTGTGAAATTCTTGCCCTGTTCCTCTAAATGACATGCAATGATTTATTTAACTAAAGTGAACCTTAACCAAAATTGATTATAGTCAGCATTTTCTTACCTTCCCTGCTGGGTCTACAACCTGTGATGCTCAGTCAAATAGCTAGGACAGGATCTATAGCTGGTGGGTGTTTCTTCTGCCTTTAGCGGCCCCCGTTTATTTAGGGAAAGCAGGTCTATTGGTTGTCCCCATGTCTTAATACACATAGTTGCCAACATTCTTAAAAATGTCAAAAGAAAAGAAATCACCGCTCCAGGTGAGACCTGTAGACGATCAAGGATAATTAGATTACCAAGGTGCTGGCGATGCAAATAGCAATGATGATGAAGAAAAGAGGGAAGGACGGCCGCACTCCAAGGATTTTCAAACGAAAAAAGTTGTCTTTATTGTAAATCCAAAAACATGTACAGTCACAGCAATCACAGAAAACAGGACAGCCGACGCGTTTCGCACTCAATCAGTGCTTAGTCATGGCTATGGTATGGTGCTAACACAAAAACATTTATACTAAACCCCAAAATACCAAATAAAACATGTGACTCCCTTCAGCCTATAGCAACTTAAAGTTAATTAGTTGTGATAGACATCCTGAATGGGTGTAATCAGAGTGTCAAGTGTGTGCAGGCTGAAAGTCAACACTAACATAAAAAAAAGGTAACCCTTAAAGAACCTGTGTATGTGTGGATGTGAGGATTGCATGAAAATGGGAAGGGATATATATATATATATAAAGGTGAATGTGAGAGTGAATGTAAAAAATAGTGAAAAATAAAATAGACTGGTTTTAAGTGTCTATATATTTATATATATATAGCCGAAATAGGGTGTTAGGGTGCCGAAGCAGTCATATGGCCCACAAACCAAAAAAATTAAATAAACACAAAAACAAGAGAAAAAAAATAAAAAATTAAACACAAAAACAAGAGAAAAAAAATAAAAAAATTAAACACAAAAACAAGAGAAAAAATAATAATAATAAAAAAAAAAATTATAAACACAAAAACAAGAAAAAAAATATATAAAAACACAAAAACAAGAGAATTTTTTTTTAGAAACACAAAAACAATAAAAAAAATAATAAAAAAAAATAAACACAAAAACAAGAGAAAAAAAATAATAAAAAAAATTATAAACACAAAAACAAGAAAAAAAATATAAACACAAAAACAAGAGAAAAATTTTTTTTTAGAAACACAAAAACAATAAAAAAAATAATTAAAAAAAAAACACAAAAACAAGAGAAAAAAAAAAAAAAAAAAATATATATATATATATATATATATATATATATATATGTGTGCCAGGATATGTGCCCATATGGACCACATTGTGAACATGTTTGTGAATTAATGTCAACTTGTGAAACAAAAATAACAAAGTTTCTATAATGTATACCTAATGTAATGTATACGTGAAAACACGTGTCTCATTCATATATTCATGTGGTCGTGAAATGGATGAAGATCAAGTGAATGAGTAAACAACACAAAAAAAAAAAAAAAGGCCTTGTTGGGGTATGGTAAAAGGATGCAGAGATATATTGATGTCCTAAGTGTAGAAGTATCTTTTTTTTTAAATGAAAAAGGTGATAGATTTACTACGAGGCACCTCTATATATAACGGCCAGGACCCAAATGTGTGCGACTGGACGGCATGAGCAATATTAATGAACCATAGAAGAGCAATCGATCATGTCGTCCAAGTGTATCGCTTTTCAAAGGTCCGGCTGGACTGCAACTGTTATTCTGGATGTACCAGAGACTGCTTGGGTGCAATCGGCATGTTTTAATGGATCTACATGTAAAAATGAACGTAATTTAAAAACGCATATAGATTTAAGACCCAGAAAAAAAGGGGGGGGAGGAAAATCCTCTTTAAAATCACACTCAATGAGTGTGTGTGGTTAATGCATATGGGTATAAACATAGCAAGGTAATAAGAAGGGAGGAAAAAAGGGGAATGTAACTATAGTGTTATAGTAATATGTTATAATGTGTATATACAGTATATAAAAAATTAAATATAAAAACAGATGAGAAAATATTTTTAGTATTTACTCTGATGTCATAGTCAGTGCATAACATCGGGCAGTCTCACTGAAGAGAAAAGACCGCACCGACTCCATACAAAAGTGACATCACACGGGCTAATTGGAAAACGGGAAGGGAGACGAGGGAAAACGAATGGGGAAGAGGGGAGGGTAAGGGGGAGGGGAATTGTAGTTAGGCGAACACGGACTGAAAGGGAGAATGCCGATAATTAGTATAAAAGGGAAACCTGTAATCTAAACAGGAGAGTGGAATATTATATACGTCGGCATATCTAAAAAGGTCCCGTGTATAAACATATTCGCCTAACATAGCCCAAATGGAGCCACGAGCGCAGAACCCTGATATTATATAGGGATAAATCACAACTGGTGTTGTGTGTTTAATTTCAACATGTAATGAAGAAAAAGGGGAAGGTGAAGAAAACAGATGGAAAATAATGAGAGAGGGCACAGAGGACAATGTAAAGGAATGTGTGCATATGTATGTGCGTTTGGAGCATATGTAATGTGCAAGACAAATCGCACAATAATTTCTGATATTTCGTTAAAAGGTAGAAGTGGTCTGAAAAATGCATGTATTATAATGGTACAATACAATATAGTACAATGTGGTGTAATGCCTGAGTGGTATAGTATGGGCATAACATGCATAAAGATTCATTGATTGATCACCTTAAAATAAACAAATAAACAAATACAGTAGATGAACTATAAGTACAACATTAGAAGTAGTGCATGACATATATGGGGAAAATATAATAGTGGTTTCACTCATAGAAATGGGAAACATCCCATTCAAAGTTGAGTCCCCTAGGCAGTCTAGAATTAAGGTGAAAAATCCAAAATACTTCCCGTTTGCACAGGAGTCTGAATGTATCACCGCCTCTAGCTGAACGTGTAATTCTTTCTATACCCTGTATGGATAAACTGGAAATGTTTTTATGGTGTATAACATTCCAGTGCCTAGCTACATTGGTCCCATGGTCCTTTTCGATGTCATATAAATGATCGCTGAGTCTGTCCCTTAATCTTCTCGTGGTCCTACCGACATACTGGACATTACAGGTACTGCAAGTGATGACATATACAAGGTACTTTGTGTTACAATTAATAAATTGTTTAATATTGAAGTCCCTTCCGTTGGAGCATGAATGCACCACTTGTCCAGTCCCAATAATGGGGCAATACCTGCAGCCATTCTTGCCACATCTATAGGTACCCTTGCAGTGTAACCAAGTTAGGGAGCTGTGTCTGGTTTGAAATAGACTGGGTGACAGGACCCCCCCCCCCCCCCCCCCCCAATGTGGGAGCTCTGCGGCTCACTGTTCTAATGCCTCTAGATAGAATGGATTGGTACGTATCATCATTGAGTAGGACTGGCAGGTATTTGGTGATGATGTGTCTGATCTTATAGAATTCCACATTAAATGCGGTGGAGAAAATGGGGACAGACTCGTTGGAAAGGAGCCGGGTGTTCCTGACCCTGGAGCTTTTATCAGTTAGCAATGAAGCTCTGGGGATACGGTCCACTTTGAGGATGGCGTTATTGATTACTTTAGCTGGGTAACCCCTAGCTCTGAATCTAGAAGCCATCTCCTTGACTTCTCTAGAGAAATCTGTGGATGAGGTACAAAGACGTTTGAGGCGGAGGAACTGTCCAAAGGGGATGCTTTTAATGTTGTGTGGGGGGTGGGATGAGTCAGCTCGCAGTAGAGCATTGCCTGCTGTGCTTTTCCTGAATAAGCCTGTAGATACTAGACCGTTGTTACCTGTGAGCTTAACATCTAAAAAGTCTATGGTCACAGGTTGTAAAATACCGGTGAACCGCAGATTTAAAGTGTTGTCATTCAAGAAGTATAGCCATAGGTCGAGGTCTGCAGATGCATCAGAGGTGATGACAAGCAGATCGTCGATGTAGCGACAATATAAGATGGTATCGGCTCGGCGGGGGCTATCGCATCCAAAGATGCGGGACCTTTCCCACCATCCCATGTACAGATTGGCCAGGGATGGTGAGAACTTAGCTCCCATGGAGGCCCCGCATCTCTGGAGGTAATAGACCCCGTGGAACATGAAGAAGTTATGGGTGAGCAAGTACTCAAGAGCCAGGACAATGAACTCCTGTAAAACTAGTGAGTACTTGCCAGACTCTTTTAAAAAGTGAGAAACTGCTTGCAGACCTAGATGGTGAGGAATTCTTGAATAAAGACTGGCTACATCAAAGCTCATCCATCTAAAGCATGGGTCTTCAAACTACGGCCCTCCAGTTGTTCAGGAACTACAATTCCCATAATGCCTAGTCATGTCTGTGAATGTCAGTGTGTTACAATGCCTCATGGGATGTGTAGTTCTACAACATCTGGAGGGCCATAGTTTGAGGATCCCTGATCTAAAGTGTGTCTCCCAGGAAAACCCATTGAGCTTGGATAGTAGGTGTTTGGTATCTCTCAGGTATCCCGGGAGTTCGCATACAAGGGGTTGTAATAAACTGTCTATCCATTCCCCAAGTCGCTCGTTAAGCGAGCCTATGCCGGCCACAATGGGTCTACCCGTGAGGGGATTCATGCCCTTGTGGATTTTGGGTAGGTGGTGAAAAACTGGCATTATGGGGTGGGACGCAACAAAAAGCTTACTATCTGAATCTGAAAAGATCCCGGCGCATACACCTCTGTCTAATAGTGAAACAATAGCATGTGTGTATGCTGCCGTGGGGTCAGATTTTAAACGTTGGTATATAAATTGATCAGATAGTTGACGAATAGCCTCATCCCTGTATGTGGATGAGTCAAGTACAATTACCGCCCCCCCTTTGTCCGCATTTCTGATTGTGATGTCAAACGATGTTAAAGCTTGTTGTTCCAAGCAAGACAAATTGGGCGGGTGGTTAACTTTGTGACAGCTGCGGGCCAGGTGGGTCAACTCTCCTTCAACAAGTCTCTGGAACATGTCTAGTTCACTACCCCTAGATCCAAGTGGGTAAAACTGGGATCTAAGTTTAAATGTTATGGCCATAGGCTCATCCACAGGATCAACAGGGCAGGGATCCGATTCAAGCAATAAATCTGTAAGGTCCAAAACACCGCAAACATCTTTAAATAACAGCGGAGAAGTGACTGACTCACCTGACCCAGAGCTGTCCTCAGGTGTATCACCAGGGTTGATTGAAGGGGTGAAGAAATGTTTCTTGAGAGTGAGTGTCCTTGCAAATCTGTTAACGTCTAAAATAGTTCCAAAAAGGTTGAAATGGTTGGTTGGACAAAAGTTGAGTCCCTTGGATAAAAGTCTCAGTTCCTCAGTGGTGAGCATTCTTTTGGAAACATTGATGACATTAGAAGTTACTTCCTTAAAGCATATGGGGTGTGTTTGCTTTTGGTTTCTCCTGCCCCCCGTCTGGTCTTTTTATGATAGGTTTTCTTTTCTTTGTTCCTTTGGGTCCGCGGGGGTATCCACCAAATCGTGGACCCTCATCTGGGGATAATGCAGGTGTACTGATGTTCCGGTCTGGAGATGACTCTGACCCCGACGTGGCATAAGTGTCATAGACTGTTTCATTCTCTGGGTCACAGAAGCTCACCTTTTTTGTTCTGTTTTTCCGGGACTGTTTGGGTTGATAGGGGAGCTGTGTCCAAACATACACATTATTGGTGTCATAATCTGTGCGATCTCTCAGTTGTTTCCCCTTTTTGGTGTCAATGACATGTTTCTCTAATTTATCCAATTTGCTGTTTAGTTTCGCGTCCAGATCTGCAAAGTCAGGATGTGTCTGTAGCATCGTTAGTTCCTTTTGGATGGCAGACATCTCCGTTTGTATTTTGTTGACTTGTTCTAAATTGGATTTGATGAGGATACCCATCAATCCAAATGAACAACTGTTAAGCGTGTCTGTCCATTCCTGTGTCAAAACCTCGTTGCATAGTTCTGTTGTAGGGAATTTCTTAATGCGTAAACCCCGAGGTATTTGGGAAGTAGTGATGTAGTTGGACAGAAAGTGAGTGTCCCAGTAAAGTTTTATCTCCTTCGCCATGTGTTGTTCAAGCTGTCTAAACATGGCTAGGAGTGATACTTCACTATCCTGACTTGGTGCCGAGATGGTGTAGGTGCCCAATCTGAACGGATTTTCCGTGGATGGTTTTAGGGTTCTGCTGAAACCTGGATCTGTGGTTGTGGCTGTAGACGAGGACATGTTGTTATCCATAAGAAGACTGGTAATCCAAAATAATCAATAGGAAATTCCAAACAGGTACTCCCGAGCTGGTGATAATGAGATGCAAAATCCAAAAAAGACAAAAGAAAAGAAATCACCGCTCCAGGTGAGACCTGTAGACGATCAAGGATAATTAGATTACCAAGGTGCTGGCGATGCAAATAGCAATGATGATGAAGAAAAGAGGGAAGGACGGCCGCACTCCAAGGATTTTCAAACGAAAAAAGTTGTCTTTATTGTAAATCCAAAAACATGTACAGTCACAGCAATCACAGAAAACAGGACAGCCGACGCGTTTCGCACTCAATCAGTGCTTAGTCATGGCTATGGTATGGTGCTAACACAAAAACATTTATACTAAACCCCAAAATACCAAATAAAACATGTGACTCCCTTCAGCCTATAGCAACTTAAAGTTAATTAGTTGTGGTAGACATCCTGAATGGGTGTAATCAGAGTGTCAAGTGTGTGCAGGCTGAAAGTCAACACTAACATAAAAAAAGGTAACCCTTAAAAAACCTGTGTATGTGTGGATGTGAGAATTGCATGAAAATGGGAAGGGATATATATATATATATATATATATATATATATATATATATATATATATATATATATATATATATAAAGGTGAATGTGAGAGTGAATGTAAAAAATAGTGAAAAATAAAATAGACTGGTTTTAAGTGTCTCTATATATTTATATATATATAGCCGAAATAGTGTTTAGGGTGCCGAAGCAGTCATATGGCCCACAAACCAAAAAAATAAATAAACACAAAAACAAGAGAAAAAAATAAAAAAAATAAAAAAACAAACACAGAAACAAGAGAATTTTTTTTTTTTTAGAAACACAAAAACAATAAAAACAAATAAAAAAATAAAAAAAATAAACACAAAAACAAGAGAAAAAAAATAATATATATATATATATATATATATATATATATATATATATATATATATATATATATATGTGCCGGGATATGTGCCCATATGGACCACATTGTGAACATGTTTGTGAATTAATGTCAACTTGTGAAACGAAAATAACAAAGTTTCTATAATGTATACCTAATGTAATGTATATGTGAAAACACGTGTCAGTGAACAGGTGTTCATGAATACAAATGTGTCTCATTCATATATTCATGTGGTTGTGAAATGGATGAAGATCAAGTGAATGAGTAAACAACACGAAAAAAAAAAAAGGCCTTGTTGGGGTATGGTAAAAGGATGCAGAGATATATTGATGTCCTAAGTGTAGAAGTATCTTTTTTTTAAAATGAAAAAGGTGATAGATTGACTACGAGGCACCTCACGTATACACTACATTAGGTATACATTATAGAAACTTTGTTATTTTCGTTTTAACAAGTTGACATTAATTCACAAACATGTTCACAATGTGGTCCATATGGGCACATATCCCGGCACATATATATATATATATATATATATATATATATATATATATATATATTTTTATCTCTTGTTTTTGTGTTTATTTATTTTTCTTGTTTTTGTGTTTATATATATTTTTTATTATTATTTTTTTTCTCTTGTTTTTTTTTATTATTTATTTATTTATTTTTTATTTTGGTTTGTGGGCCATATGACTGCTTCGGCACCCTAAACACTATTCCGGCTATATATATATAAATATATAGACTCTTAAAACTAGTCTATTTTATTTTTCACAATTTTTTACATTCACTCTCACATTCACCTTTATATATATATATATATATATATATATATATATCCCCTCCCATTTTCATGCAATCCTCACATCCACACATACACAGGTTCTTTAAGGGTTACCTTTTTTTATGTTAGTGTTGACTTTCAGCCTGCACACACTTGACACTCTGATTACACCCATTCAGGATGTCTACCACAACTAATTAACTTTAAGTTGCTATAGGCTGAAGGGAGTCACATGTTTTATTTGGTATTTTGGGGTTTAGTATAAATGTTTTTGTGTTAGCACCATACCATAGCCATGACTAAGCACTGATTGAGTGCGAAACGCGTCGGCTGTCCTGTTTTCTGTGATTGCTGTGACTGTACATGTTTTTGGATTTACAATAAAGACAACTTTTTCATTTGAAAATCTTTGGAGTGCAGCCGTCCTTCCCTCTTTTCTTCATCATCATTGCTATTTGCATCGCCAGCACCTTGGTAATCTAATTATCCTTGATCGTCTACAGGTCTCACCTGGAGCGGTGATTTCTTTTCTTTTGTCTTTTTTGGATTTTGCATCTCATTATCACCAGCTCGGGAGTACCTGTTTGGAATTTCCTATTGATTATTTTGGATTACCAGTCTTCTTATGGATAACAACATGTCCTCGTCTACAGCCACAACCACAGATCCAGGTTTCAGCAGAACCCTAAAACCATCCACGGAAAATCCGTTCAGATTGGGCACCTACACCATCTCGGCACCAAGTCAGGATAGTGAAGTATCACTCCTAGCCATGTTTAGACAGCTTGAACAACACATGGCGAAGGAGATAAAACTTTACTGGGACACTCACTTTCTGTCCAACTACATCACTACTTCCCAAATACCTCGGGGTTTACGCATTAAGAAATTCCCTACAACAGAACTATGCAACGAGGTTTTGACACAGGAATGGACAGACACGCTTAACAGTTGTTCATTTGGATTGATGGGTATCCTCATCAAATCCAATTTAGAACAAGTCAACAAAATACAAACGGAGATGTCTGCCATCCAAAAGGAACTAACGATGCTACAGACACATCCTGACTTTGCAGATCTGGACGCGAAACTAAACAGCAAATTGGATAAATTAGAGAAACATGTCATTGACACCAAAAAGGGGAAACAACTGAGAGATCGCACAGATTATGACACCAATAATGTGTATGTTTGGACACAGCTCCCCTATCAACCCAAACGGTCCCGGAAAAACAGAACAAAAAAGGTGAGCTTCTCTGACCCAGAGAATGAAACAGTCTATGACACTTATGCCACGTCGGGGTCAGAGTCATCTCCAGACCGGAACATCAGTACACCTGCATTATCCCCAGATGAGGGTCCACGATTTGGTGGATACCCCCGCGGACCCAAAAGAACAAAGAAAATAAAACCTATCATAAAAAGACCAGACGGGGGGCAGGAGAAACCAAAAGCAAACACACCCCCTATGCTTTAAGGGGGGCAACGAGGAAGTAACTTCTAATGTCATCAATGTTTCCAAAAGAATTCTCACCACTGAGGAACTGAGACTTTTATCCAAGGGACTCAACTTTTGTCCAACCAACCATTTCAACCTTTTTGGAACTATTTTAGACATTAACAGATTTGCAAGGACACTCACTCTCAAGAAACATTTCTTCACCCCTTCAATCAACCCTGGTGATACACCTGAGGACAGCTCTGGGTCAGGTGAGTCAGTCACTTCTCCGCTGTTATTTAAAGATGTTTGCGGTGTTTTGGACCTTACAGATTTATTGCTTGAATCGGATCCCTGCCCTGTTGATCCTGTGGATGAGCCTATGGCCATAACATTTAAACTTAGATCCCAGTTTTACCCACTTGGATCTAGGGGTAGTGAACTAGACATGTTCCAGAGACTTGTTGAAGGAGAGTTGACCCACCTGGCCCGCAGCTGTCACAAAGTTAACCACCCGCCCAATTTGTCTTGCTTGGAACAACAAGCTTTAACATCATCGAAATCAGACTTTGACATCACAATCAGAAATGCGGACAAAGGGGGGGCGGTAATTGTACTTGACTCATCCACATACAGGGATGAGGCTATTCGTCAACTATCTGATCAATTTATATACCAACGTTTAAAATCTGACCCCACGGCAGCATACACACATGCTATTGTTTCACTATTAGACAGAGGTGTATGCGCCGGGATCTTTTCAGATTCAGATAGTAAGCTTTTTGTTGCGTCCCACCCCATAATGCCAGTTTTTCACCACCTACCCAAAATCCACAAGGGCATGAATCCCCTCACGGGTAGACCCATTGTGGCCGGCATAGGCTCGCTTAACGAGCGACTTGGGGAATGGGTAGACAGTTTATTACAACCCCTTGTATGCGAACTCCCGGGATACCTGAGAGATACCAAACACCTACTATCCAAGCTCAATGGGTTTTCCTGGGAGACACACTTTAGATGGATGAGCTTTGATGTAGCCAGTCTTTATTCAAGAATTCCTCACCATCTAGGTCTGCAAGCAGTTTCTCACTTTTTAAAAGAGTCTGGCAAGTACTCACTAGTTTTACAGGAGTTCATTGTCCTGGCTCTTGAGTACTTGCTTACCCATAACTTCTTCATGTTCCACGGGGTCTATTACCTCCAGAGATGCGGGGCCTCCATGGGAGCTAAGTTCTCACCATCCCTGGCCAATCTGTACATGGGATGGTGGGAAAGGTCCCGCATCTTTGAATGCGATAGCCCCCGCCGAGCCGATACCATCTTATATTGTCGCTACATCGACGATCTGCTTGTCATCACCTCTGATGCATCTGCAGACCTCGACCTATGGCTATACTTCTTGAATGACAACACTTTAAATCTGCGGTTCACCGGTATTTTACAACCTGTGACCATAGACTTTTTAGATGTTAAGCTCACAGGTAACAACGGTCTAGTATCTACAGGCTTATTCAGGAAAAGCACAGCAGGTAATGCTCTACTGCGAGCTGACTCATCCCACCCCCCACACACCATTAAAAGCATCCCCTTTGGACAGTTCCTCCGCCTCAAACGTCTTTGTACCTCATCCACAGATTTCTCTAGAGAAGTCAAGGAGATGGCTTCTAGATTCAGAGCTAGGGGTTACCCAGCTAAAGTAATCAATAACGCCATCCTCAAAGTGGACCGTATCCCCAGAGCTTCATTGCTAACTGATAAAAGCTCCAGGGTCAGGAACACCCGGCTCCTTTCCAACGAGTCTGTCCCCATTTTCTCCACCGCATTTAGTGTGGAATTCTATAAGATCAGACACATCATCACCAAATACCTACCAGTTCTACTCAATGACGATACGTACCAATCCATTCTATCTAGAGGCATTAGAACAGTGAGCCGCAGAGCTCCCACATTGGGGGGGGGGGGGGTCCTGTCACCCAGTCTATTTCAAACCAGACACAGCTCCCTAACTTGGTTACACTGCAAGGGTACCTATAGATGTGGCAAGAATGGCTGCATGTATTGCCCCATTATTGGGACTGGACAAGTGGTGCATTCATGCTCCAACGGAAGGGACTTCAATATTAAACAATTTATTAATTGTAACACAAAGTACCTTGTATATGTCATCACTTGCAGTACCTGTAATGTCCAGTATGTCGGTAGGACCACGAGAAGATTAAGGGACAGACTCAGCGATCATTTATATGACATCGAAAAGGACCATGGGACCAACGTAGCTAGGCACTGGAATGTTATACACCATGAAAACATTTCCAGTTTATCCATACAGGGTATAGAAAGAATTACACGTTCAGCTAGAGGCGGTGATACATTCAGACTCCTGTGCAAACGGGAAGTATTTTGGATTTTTCACCTTAATTCTAGACTGCCTAGGGGACTCAACTTTGAATGGGATGTTTCCCATTTCTATGAGTGAAACCACTATTATATTTTTCCCATATATGTCATGCACTACTTCTAATGTTGTACTTATAGTTCATCTATTTGTTTATTCGTTTATTTTAAGGTGATCAATCAATGAATCTTTATGCATGTTATGCCCATACTATACCACTCAGGCATTACACCACATTGTACTATATTGTATTGTACCATTATAATACATGCATTTTTCAGACCACTTCTACCTTTTAACGAAATATCAGAAATTATTGTGCGATTTGTCTTGCACATTACATATGCTCCAAACGCACATACATATGCACACATTCCTTTACATTGTCCTCTGTGCCCTCTCTCATTATTTTCCATCTGTTTTCTTCACCTTCCCCTTTTTCTTCATTACATGTTGAAATTAAACACACAACACCAGTTGTGATTTATCCCTATATAATATCAGGGTTCTGCGCTCGTGGCTCCATTTGGGCTATGTTAGGCGAATATGTTTATACACGGGACCTTTTTAGATATGCCGACGTATATAATATTCCACTCTCCTGTTTAGATTACAGGTTTCCCTTTTATACTAATTATCGGCATTCTCCCTTTCAGTCCGTGTTCGCCTAACTACAATTCACCTCCCCCTTACCCTCCCCTCTTCCCCATTCCTTTTCCCTCGTCTCCCTTCCCGTTTTCCAATTAGCCCGTGTGATGTCACTTTTGTATGGAGTCGGTGCGGTCTTTTCTCTTCAGTGAGACTGCCCAATGTTATGCACTGACTATGACATCAGAGTAAATACTAAAAATATTTTCTCATCTGTTTTTATATTTAATTTTTTATATATATACACATTATAACATATTACTATAACACTATAGTTACATTCCCCTTTTTTCCTCCCTTCTTATTACCTTGCTATGTTTATACCCATATGCATTAACCACACACACTCATTGAGTGTGATTTTAAAGAGGATTTCCCCCCTCCCCCTTTTTTTCTGGGTCTTAAATCTATATGCGTTTTAAAATTACGTTCATTTTTACATGTAGATCCATTAAAACATGCCGATTGCACCCAAGTAGTCTCTGGTACATCCAGAATAACAGTTGCAGTCCAGCCGGACCTTTGAAAAGCGATACACTTGGACGACATGATCGATTGCTCTTCTATGGTTCATTAATATTGCTCATGCCGTCCACTCGCACACATTTGGGTCCTGGCCGTTATATATAGAGGTGCCTCGTAGTAAATCTATCACCTTTTTAATTTAAAAAAAAAGATACTTCTACACTTAGGACATCAATATATCTCTGCATCCTTTTACCATACCCCAATAAGGCCTTTTTTTTTTTTTTTTTTCGTGTTGTTTACTCATTCACTTGATCTTCATCCATTTCACGACCACATGAATATATGAATGAGACACATTTGTATTCATGAACACCTGTTCACTGACACGTGTTTTCACGTATACATTACATTAGGTATACATTATAGAAACTTTGTTATTTTCGTTTCACAAGTAGACATTAATTCACAAACATGTTCGCAATGTGGTCCATATGGGCACATATCCCGGCACATATATACATTTTTTTTTCTCTTGTTTTTGTGTTTATTTTTTTTAATTTTTTCTTGTTTTTGTGTTTATAATTATTTTTTTTTATTAATTTTTTTTCTCTTGTTTTTGTGTTTAATTTTTTTTCTCTTGTTTTTGTGTTTATTTATTTATTTTTTTTATTTTTTTTTGGTTTGTGGGCCATATGACTGCTTCGGCACCCTAAACACTATTTCGGCTATATATATATATAAATATATAGACACTTAAAACCAGTCTATTTTATTTTTCACAATTTTTTACATTCACTCTCACATTCACCTTTATATATATATATATATATCCCTTCCCATTTTCATGCAATCCCCACATCCACACATACACAGGTTCTTTAAGGGTTACTTTTTTCATGTTAGTGTTGACTTTCAGCCTGCACACACTTGACACTCTGATTACACCCATTCAGGATGTCTATCACAACTAATTAACTTTAAGTTGCTATAGGCTGAAGGGAGTCACATGTTTTATTTGGTATTTTGGGGTTTAGTATAAATGTTTTTGTGTTAGCACCATACCATAGCCATGACTAAGCACTGATTGAGTGCGAAACGCGTCGGCTGTCCTGTTTTCTGTGATTGCTGTGACTGTACATGTTTTTGGATTTACAATAAAGACAACTTTTTTCGTTTGAAAATCCTTGGAGTGCGGCCGTCCTTCCCTCTTTTCTTCATCATCATTCTTAAAAATGTATAGGGACACTTTTTTGCATGTAGACCGAGTCTTCTTTTAATTAGGGGTCGGGCATTCATTTGTAGGTGTGGCTTAGCAATGATCAAAAATTATGTGGAAATGGGCGTGGCTTGAGGGTTGGAGGGAGAACGAAGAGTGAGAAAGAAAGACAAAAAAAAGAACGAAAGAAAGAAAGAAAGAGAAAGGGAGAGGGTCAGAGAGTGTGCAGAGATGATAAAGAGACAGTCAGAGAGTGTGCAGAGATGGTACAGGAGAGGGTGTAGACATAGACTTGATGTGCACCTCCAACACATCGCTCTGCCCCCCCCAACACACAGAACGTTGAGCAGATCACCCCAGGCATGGCCACTCACCTGCAGCATCCCTCCCAGCACCTCCGGCTGTCAGCTCACTGAGAATTGAGGGGGAGGGGCGGATGGCAGCTCTGTGGTGCCCAAATGATCTGCATGCGTCTAGCAGGTCTCTTCCATGTGTACAGTGGAAAAGGGAGGGGCTAGAAAATTGCTCTGCTTGTACATGGAGAAGAAAAGCTGATTAGCTGCCCAGGTTGGAGGCCCCTCCCCTTTCTACTGTACACATGGAAAAGACCGGCTAGCGGCCATGTTTTCATAGCCAGGAGCTGCAGCTGGTAGTTGGCCACACACCCAGTACTGCCCAGTGCCTGTCCATCCTGGATTGGTGCCTTTGGGGTTGTACACCATGGGGCACTCCGCCTCAGTCCCCTGGGGGGAACGGTCCCCACCTATGGGGTATGCACAGCCTACCCATCATGCCATCAGCACATGGATACCCTGTGAGTACCAGCTATGACTTTGTTTTTCTGTTCTTAATATGTGAATGTACAGGTTTGGCCTAAAATGTTTCTACATCATTGCAGACATAGTACACGTATTCTCCTGATAAGCGACAATAAGTTGCGAAACGCGTAGAGCCAGCAGATATTGAGATCTATTATGTGTCTTACTAATACTGCATCTACCCTCTTTTGCCATAATTTTGTGGACTGTATCATGATTTATTTATGTTTACCCCTTGTATGAACGGTTTCAACTATGTACCATTATTGTACAATAAAGTTGTTATTTATATCTTTGCATACTCTTCCATCTATCCAAATGTTTGAGGATCAGAGTATTTCTTTATTATGCATCTCTCTCTCTCTGTCTCTGTCTCTATCTATCTATCTATCTTTCTATCTACATACACCGTATATATATATATATATATATATATATATATATATATATATATATATATATGACTTTTCATTAGAAAATTGTTATTTATGTACTAATCACCAAACAGATTATAATATATATAAAACACTAGAGATATGTTAAAGCGGAGGTTCACCCTAAATATAAGATCTCCCATGTGATCCAGCATACTGGCGTCAGCGCCAGTATGCTGTTTTTTTTTTTTTTTTAATCCCACACTTACTGTATTATCCTGGAATTTCATTTTTTTCCCCCGCGGTGGACGGCGCCAGTATAGCGCGTCACATCTTCCGAAAATATCCGATATGGACTCGGGTAATCTCGGCGAAAATGCGGCGCCTGCGCACAGACCTAGGAGCTGACTGCGCAGGCGCCGTATTTCTCCGAGTCCTACGGCTATGGCGCGTCACGCCCTCCGAAATAGGACTCGGAGAAATACGGCGCTTGCGCAGTCAGCTCCTAGGTCTGTGCGCAGGCGCCGCATTTTCGCCGAGATTACCCGAGTCCATATTGGGTATTTTCGGAAGATGTGACGCGCTATACTGGCGCCGTCCACCGCGGGGGAAAAAAATGAAATTCCAGGATAATACAGTAAGTGTGGGATTAAAAAAATAAATAAACAGCATACTGGCGCTGACGCCAGTATGCTGGATCACATGGGAGATCTTATATTTAGGGTGAACCTCCGCTTTAACTACTGCTCTTTTTGTCCCTCGCACATTTCATACAATGTTCCGCCCTTTCTGCTCTTTTATCTATACCAATACAGGGATGGAAGTTAATGATTGTGCCATTACTTCATATAAAGTCCCACCAATTTTTCTCTCTCTCTTATGTGTACTTATGTCTTAAAGTGGTTGTAAACCTCAGACATGAAAAATAAAGAAAGCATGTTCCCCTATAATGTGTACTAACTTGAATGCAAAGCACAAAGTCTCATTCATCTCTAATCTCTCCTCTACAACCACTTTAATTGAAATGACCTAGAAAGACGTTCCTGGTTTCTAATTGACAGCCCCATAATTACTCCAAAGCAATATAACATATTAACATAAATGTTCGAAAGAAAAAAGGAACCAATCAATGAGAATTTATAGGGATATAAATATATTTCTTTCAAGTTTTTTGGTTGATTTATATATAAAAAAAAACAATAACATAAAATAGTGCACTATATACTGTATATTCGCATAACATGGAATACAAGGACACCACCTCTATATTAAGCCCAGCCACACCTATAGTGTAAAGGTTATACAAATCCAATCAGTATAGTTACAATATGTGAAACTCTATTGGGCCAATAAACCCCTCAACACATTTTGTGAATAATCTACTACCACAGTGGAATGTTGAGAAGTAATCCAATCCTAAAAATGCATCCATCTCAAAGGTGGGAACAGTAATTGTAGACCAGTGGATGGGGAGGCGACGTCTTGAGTCCTGACCTGCTCCACCTCCCTCTCTACAGTACGGTACCATGTCATCAAACATTTCACCCAGCAGTGCAGGTACAGTAAGCCTGTTTTTAAAAAGGCAGGTTTTCAAAAATAGCATTGAGTACTGCCACTACTCTGAAAAGCGATCCATGCAGAGCAGTTGCAGCGCGGCTCCATCTGACTAAAGACACTGAAGCCTTTAGAGAATTACAAAATCCAGAGAAAAACTGAGAACACAGGTTTCACTGCTCACAATAAACATGCTGGAGCTCCACACTCTGCCTTAGTGTGAATCCTGTAAAAATGCAGCTCTACTGTGTGGTTTTACCATCCCCCAACCTCTCATGTAAATGAGCCCTTAGACTAGGATGCCTCAAGACTAAAAATACCAATGCAGGTATGTCTATCACTAAGTAACTGGTAATATTCCAGGACATTCCCAATTATAAGATACCATGGCCAGATTATAAGAATAAGGCAGCAATGAAGTCCCATCCCAAACATACAATATGGTCAAGATGCACATCCAACATGAAATCAAGTCCGTAAAAGTATACATCAACATTCACATCTAGTGGTTTCCTATTTTTTGTATGCCAAAAATGTCTGGTGACACATCCATTAATTCGTAAAGGAAGGTCGGGAACATCACTTACGGTAACACAAATCCGGCCATCTGTAAACAGACAGCCGGAAGCTGAACCACTGGTGCCAATACACAACACATCTGGGCGTGACAAATCATGGGCACACCCGCATGAGAGCCACTGCCATCCATGCATAAAATCCAGCACATCCTACTAGATGGCGACTGGAGATGTCAAGTCTAGGCACAACGAGAGAGAGAATTTGAAGGGGCCATGATGGGAGACGTGTAGCACTGGCCAATAAGGGCGCACATTCCCATAGTGCCCCTGCAAACTAGTGACTGATGTAAAATTTAAACAATATAGGTGGCTTTCATTAGATGTGGCATCTTTATATACCTCCATCAAGCATGAGTTTGGACTTCTAGCCATACAATACTTCTTATTACTCATTTGTGAGTATGCAGTTGTATCTTTTATATATAAAAGTTTTGCAAGAGGTAATGCGCAAGGCTGGTGCGCCCTCTGTTCTAGTTTCCTTTCTACAGTATGATCAGGCCTGGCTTATAACAAATTGGCACATATGTGCACTCACACAACCTGCAGGTCTCCAGGAAGAGCTGGACAAAGGATTGAAGGCATCATCCCCCGAAGACGAGGAGAAAAACTTCTTACTGTCTTATTCTGCATTCATATGTGGCAGGGCCTAGCACCATAATACACACACACACATATATATATATATATATATATATATATATATATATATATATATATTAGTAAAGTTGGGGGTTCTCTAGATTCAGTGTAGAGCTTATCTGTGAGCTGAGACATGCCAGATATGCAGTTTAAGGGCTTGTTGGCCCACTTTTATTAACCACTTCAGCCCCGGAAGATGACCAGGCCATTTTTTGGATACAGCACTGCGTCGCTTTAACTGACAATTGCGCAGTCGTGCGACGCTGTACCCATCTGTCCCTCATCTGAGGTTTTTATTTTTTGCGCCTGCTATCCCAAGGGACCAACATACAGCTACGACGGTTCACAGGATCGTGCCGACCTGCTGCCGTATAATGATGGCAGCAGATCGGCAAGTGGTTAAAGAAAGTGGTTAAACAAAAAGAAAATGTCCATTCAAGATTGCCCATGCAGGGGTTTCAACTTCACAGCCATAATGTAATAACAAACGGAAAATACTAAGCCACCTGGCTCACCGGTCAGCACTGCTGCTCAGGCTTTGACCTTGGTTCTCTTGGTCATATATACAGTGTCCATGTCCTGTACACACTCTGTACCTCTGATGGCACTCTGTTTTACATCTTTCCTACTTCTCCAGCCCACAGGCTTGGGCCCTTTGTCTGCCGTGTTAGACTTTCCTGTGCAGACTTCGACTTGCACTCTTCTCCCTTGCATGCCAGAACTCCTCGGGAGGGTGGAGCCCAGAACTCTACTATCAGACCCACACACACCTGAACAATCAGCGTGCTGCCTAGCCCTAAATCCTGCTACCAGGATTGGGGATTTCATCCCACCCTGATCGCTATGAAATCTCCAGGTCCCCAACTGGGTTTTACCAATTGTAGAGGAAACCTATAAAACAGTTTCCTGCAAATTAAGTAATCCTCCTGGGGCCTCTCAACCTGCCTATTTAAGAATCCTGGGTGACAAACACTAGGACAGGGAACTTTACTGTCACAATATATATGTACTGTATATATACATACATTATACACACATACTGTATATACATGATATCCTCTACAAATTGCTACAATCAAAGTAAATTGCTGGCCATCTGCTTTATTTTGGCAGATCTTTCTTGCCTATCGATACATATTATTTTGATATAAAAACCTGTTTGGTGTACTTGATTTGTACTAAAAAAATGTTTATTTAAGAATAGCGCAAATGTTTATGTTTACTTATAGATATTCATAAATGTCTTTGTTATACCTATTGAATCAAACACTTCATGGCAGAAAAAGTGCTGGAGAATTATGGTTTGCTGATTCAGGTCATTCACAGCACATGGCAACATTTATTAATCCTAGCACATGGGTCAGAGAGACGGAGGTAAAAGAAAGCTTTGACTGGCATTTAGAAGGTAATTCTTTGTCAGACTGTGAAAGGGTTACATGCATGTGTCATAAAAAATAAAATATATATACAAAAGAGAAACTATTCCATTGCAAATATTCCCAGCTGTGCCTCCAATTTACGTTTGAAAATCCACAGCTAGATAATGGAGTATAAACATCACTTATCCAAAGAAATAAATCCCTAAGAACTCATGGGGTTGTGTTCATACGGATGTTTTTGTGCCTGTTAGTACACATTTGCTAGGCTCAGTCCCTCTGTAATTACATTAGTAATTTACTTGTAAAGCGATGTGCGTAAAGGGGGCTGAGCTGGCTTAGGTGATGCTCAGCAGCCTAGCACACAACTCCTTTAACTGAGGCATTGAATAAATGAGTCACGTCACAGCATCACTGAGAAAATATTATGCCTTTGTTAAGGAAAACAAAGTCGTCATTATCACCAATGCATGAAAGTAAATACTCAAAAGATTTAAAAGGACATACTGTAGTGGGTTCTGACAGAAAAGTGTGTGGATAGACTATGTTTTCTGATCTTTTTAAGTAATTAATTTGCCAGAGTCAAAATGAAATCACTTTTGCAAAAAAGAAACTGACAAGATTTCAGACTTAAGCCCTGTACACAAGGCCGGGATTCTCGTCAGGAAAAAACATGTTTTTCCTGACGAGATTCCTGGCAAACTGTTCTTGCCGGCCGAGTGTACAGACGTATGATTCGAAAGAACCGTCATTCTTTTGAATGGCACAAACTCGGTGACGTCATCGACTATGACGATGTCGTCGCCGCCATCTTGCTTCACCCTACCTATGCCTTGGAAGGTTTCCATGGAGGCAGGTAAGTATACACACGCTCGGGTTTCTCAGCAGGAAAACACTGCCGAGAATCACAACGGGAAAATAGAGAGCGGGTTCTCTATTTTTCTCGTCTAGATTCTGGGCAGTTTTCTCAACGAGAAACCTCACAGCCTTGTACACACGCATGGTTTACTTATCAAGAAAGCTCTGCCACCAGTTTTCTTGCCGAAAAAACGTTCGCGTGTACAAGGCTTTAAACAGTTTTCTTGCATAAAGGTTGTTGTGTTACTAGGAGTTGTTTTAATGGGATTTTTTGAGGGTCCCAGGACAGTGACATCATCACTGCTATCTTACTTTGCTTAACACAAAATACCTTACCTCTGAAAAAAACATTGTCAGTCCATAGCAACAAAAGTTCTATGGACGATCATATTAAAAATTATTCAACTCTAATGGAATAATCACTCATGGATCCAGACGCTACGCTACTTCCCCTAGTGAAACGCGTTGATGTCACCTTCCACGCCATCCCCGCTGCCACTGAGAGAAGTAGATGGGAGACGCTGCATGACGTATCGGAAATGGTGGCCTAGCTTACACCCATTCGGTGGACATTTGGTGACAACGCCAAGGGTTGTCTTTGGACCGGGAAACAGAGACTTCTGTCAGTGATTACCTACAGCATGGAAACGATAATGTACACCCCCCCCCCCACATGCATCATAATACACACTCATGAAGCTGCAGATGTTGTCACCTGCCAACATTACCTTATTGGTGTCATAGTCCATTGTGACTAAAACACCCCAATATTGCCTTAGGTGCACTTCTCTCTAGAAGCACTAGACATGTGCACACTGAAATATTTTGTTTCAGAATTTAATTTCCATCCGAAAAATACATGTATTTAGTTACTCCCTAAATTTGTTTTTATTTATTTTGTTTAGTTAAAAAATGCATTTGTCTGAAAATCCAAATTAATTACGGTTGAATTTGTCAGTGAAGGCTCATGGTGTCCGTTGAATGTTCTAACAAAGCAGCTAAACTGTACGACGCCACAATCCTACATTTCCGGTCGAATGCTCCACCCACAAGCTATAGTAGAATTCTAATTTTGTATGACTAGAAATAATTATATTTATTAATTATTATTACTAGTCAACCAACATTAGAATTCTTCTATAGACTTTGGGCGGAGCATTTGACCATACATGTAGCGATCGTATGTTTTTAGCTGCTTCGTCGAATCTTCATGCCTATAATCTTTTGTCTCTACATCGAATAATCGAGTTAGGTTAAGCACATTCGGCAGGTTCGATAGACACAAATTGCTATTGTCACCTTCATGTTGAATCTTCTATCTATATCGAACTGTTGTCAGAACGAAAGGAAAATAAAGCATTTTATATGTCGGATCTTTCGGATTTCAGATTCTGCGCATTATTTATCGTTTGTTAAAACTTATATGAAAATCCCTGAAAAAGCATACATTACTACATCTGAGTACTCGGATTTGGACTACTAATTACCAGCCCTGTGCAACCTTGTGCTGTTTCATCTAATGCATCAATGTTCTCAGTACAGTAGGATCTTTTGATACCAAGGCTTAACACTTCAGCTTGAATCTTCCTCTCCTTAATCTTTTCCATTTTGAGCCCTCTATGCTCCTGCACACCCAACCATCATCAGCTGGCTCTTTTTCTTGTGTTCTTTCCTGTATTCCCCTCCCCTGTATTCCTTCCCTATTCCCTTCACTGGGGCCACACTCAGACGAATTGTTATTTACCAGGCGTTTTTTCGCCAGACATCCTGTCTGTGTGTTTTTACATGGCGTCCAAACGTTTCTTTTTAAGTTGAATGTCATGTTTTATATTTGTGTTTTGTTTGGTGTTCCTACTTCATGTGTAATGTCACACAGTTGTGATAGCCTGTGCCATTGTGAAGTTGTGCCACTATTTTGTCTAACTATTTTACATCTGCCATATCTTGTATTATCAATAAATATATACTTTTACATACACTCTAGTATGATGCATTTATCACCATTGTAACCCCCTTTTCCTGGTGATCTATACCGGGACATGCTGTGTTCATTATGCTTTATGGACACCTGCTATAGCAATGGGCATTAAATTAATTACGTGCGCAAAAAAAAAAAAGTGTGCTAGTACCTCTGAAACAAGATTTCCTAAACTAATAAAGGTACATGAATAAATTAATATACACCTTCACAGCCAGAGCAACCTGCATTGAAGTAGTTATCTCAGACTCAGACTCTCTGCTATATTCGAGATTTAGGGAAAAGCCTGATGTCTAAAAGCAAAAAAAAGTAAAAAATAAAAATGTAAACAACTGTGTGGCATGAAAATCTACAAGGGTGTCATTTTTAAGATCAGTAAGTTGGCTAAACAGTTGATTGCTGATCCAACAGATGACACCTGAAATAAAAAATGATCTTATGTGGTCAACTTTAGAAATGCCCCTTGCCAAGCACCAAGCTATATCTCCACATGCTACTATGGGCATTTGGGAAACAGTCCAGTGCATTGTTTTACCCAAATCTACTGCAGAGCATATCCACACACATTGTTATTGCTAGCTAGGTAACCCCTACATGGTCTGATTCCTAGAACAAATAGGATTATTTTGATTTTTACAAGCAAGAGGCAGCACAAGATAAGGAGATGACCTTATCTAATATTGTCCATAGAAGGCACTTCTTAAGACAAACGTTTTCCTTGGTAGGAAAGGCCTTTAGCGTTTGGGCACTACTTTGAAAGGCAATATTGAATTAAAACAACACTGAATAAATGTCTTCAAAGCACATTTTACTCTGCAATGTTTTACATGACAGGATGGCTACAAGTCTACAACTGTTAATGAGTTAGTTGTTTTCCCCCCTTATCACATTAAAGAAGGTTATTTGACAGTGTGGCAGTCTTTCATGCTGACAGCTCACTAAAAACCATGCAGACCAGATTGAATATTTTATGTGGTTTTAAAACTAAAAGAAACATTATGCTACTGTTTTTGTTTACCACTGTTTTCTCATTACCATTAGAGCTGGGGTAGGCAACCTAAAAAAGGTGGCAATCGACCTGAACAATATAGGAGAAGTCAAAGATCACTGGGCACAGTGTCTCCTACTTACACCTGATTGGGACATACTAAAACATTTAATGTGAAAATGGCTTAATGTAGCTTAACGAGCAATAAAGTGCCTAAACCTCAATCAATTGCCCTGAAACTTTGCACAGCCTAAGATCTTAACTACCCAAACATATCCTATAAGTTTTGTGCTATTTGGTGTTCCACAAAGGAAAACTAGGGACATTAAGCTTGTTTTTTTGGGAGCTTAATGTAGCTTAACGTACGAAAAAGACCTTAAATGTTAACCAATTTCCCCCAAACTTCACACAGTAGAAGGCTCTATCGATGCCAACATATTATGAAAATTTCAGCTCATTTGGGTTATCACACCAAAATTTATTCACATTAAGCTATAATTTACAAGGCAAAAACAGAGCTTAATGTACCATAATGTACCTAAACCTCAATCAATTGTCTTAAAACTTTTCACAGCCTAAGATCGTAACTACCCAAACGTATCCAAGAAGTTTTGTGTGATTTGGAGTCCCACAAGGCAAACTAGGGACATTAAGCTTGTTTTTTGGGGAGCTTAATGTGGCTTAACGTACAAAAAAGACATTAAATGTTAACTAATTTCCACCAAACTGCACACGGTAGAAGACTCTATCCATGCCAACATATTCTGAAAATTTCAGTTCATTTGGTTAATCACACCAAAAGTTATTCACATTAAGCTATATTTTACAATACTAAAACATTTAATGTGAAATTAGCTTAATGTAGCTTAACGAGCAATAAAGTGCCTAAACCTCAATCAATTACCCTGAAACTTTGCACACCCCAAGATCTCGACCTTCCAAACATATCTACAAAATTTCAAGCGATTTGGTGTTCCACAAGGCAAACTAGGAACATTAAGCTTGTTTTTTTGGGAGCTTAACGTACAAAAAAGACCTTAAATGTTAACCAATTTCTCCCAAATGTCACACAATAGAAGACCATATCCATGCCAACATATTCTGAAAATTTCAGATCATTTGGTTAATCACACCAAAAGTTATTCACATTAAGCTATATTTTACAATACTGAAATCGGCTTAATGTAGCTTAATGTAGCTTAAGGAGCAAAAAAGTGCCTGAACCTCAATCAATTGCCCAGAAACTGTGCACACCCCAAGATCTCGACCTTACAAACATATCATTAAGCTTGTTTTTTTGGGAGCTTAACAACATTTCAAGCGATTTGGAGTTCCACAAGGCAAACTAGGAACATTAAGCTTGTTTTTTTGGGAGCTTAACGTACAAACAAGACCTTAAATGTTAACCAATTTCCCCCAAATGTCACACAATAGAAGACCATATCCATGCCAACATATTCTGAAAATTTCAGTTCATTTGGTTAATCACACATATTCAAAAGTTATTCACATTAAGCTATATTTTACAATACTGAAATCGGCTTAATGTAGCTTAATGTAGCTTAAGGAGCAAAAAAGTGCCTGAACCTCAATCAATTGCCCAGAAACTGTGCACAAAAGTTACCCCAAGATCTCGACCTTACAAACATATCTACAACATTTCAAGCGATTTGGTGTTCCACAAGGCAAACTAGGAACATTAAGCTTGTTTTTTTGGGAGCTTAACGTACAAAAAAGACCTTAAATGTTAACCAATTTCCCCCAAATGTCACACAATAGAAGACCATATCTTAATGTAGCATGCCAACATATTCTGAAAATTTCAGTTCATTTGGTTAATCACACCAAAAGTTATTCACATTAAGCTATATTTTACAATACTGAAATCGGCTTAATGTAGCTTAATGTAGCTTAACGAGCAAAAAAGTGCCTGAACCTCAATCAATTGCCCTGAAACTTTTCACACCTGAACCAATATCTCGACAATTGCTTCCAAACATATCCAAGAAGTTTCAAGTGATTTGGTGTCCCAGAAGGCAAACTAGGTACATTAAGCTTGTTTTTTGCGGAGCTTAATGTGGCTTAACGTACGAAAAAGACCTTAAATGTTAACCAATCTCCCCCAAGATTCACACAATAGAAGACTCTGTCCATGCCAATATATTCAGAAATGTTCAGCTCATTTGGTTTATCACACCAAATGTTATTCACATTAAGCTATATTTTACAATACTGAAATTGGCTTAATGTAGCTTAACGAACAAAAAAGTGCCTGAACCTCAATAAATTGCCCTGAACATTTCAAGCGATTTGGAGTTCCACTTTGCACACCCCAAGATCTTGACCTTCCAAACATATCTACAACATTTCAAGCGATTTGGTGTTCCACAAGGCAAACTAGGAACATTAAGCTTGTTTTTTTGGGAGCTTAACGTACAAAAAAGACCTTAAATGTTAACCAATTTCTCCCAAATGTCACACAATAGAAGACCATATCCATGCCAACATATTCTGAAAATTTCAGATCATTTGGTTAATGTCTTAAGGAGCAAAAAAGTGCACCAAAAGTTATTCACATTAAGCTATATTTTACAATACTGAAATCGGCTTAATGTAGCTTAATGTAGCTTAAGGAGCAAAAAAGTGCTGTGCTGAACCTCAATCAATTGCCCAGAAACTGTGCACACCCCAAGATCTCGACCTTACAAACATATCTACAACATTTCAAGCGATTTGGAGTTCCACAAGGCAAACTAGGAACATTAAGCTTGTTTTTTTGGGAGCTTAACGTACAAACAAGACCTTAAATGTTAACCAATTTCCCCCAAATGTCACACAATAGAAGACCATATCCATGCCAACATATTCTGAAAATTTCAGTTCATTTGGTTAATCACACCAAAAGTTATTCACATTAAGCTATATTTTACAATACTGAAATCGGCTTAATGTAGCTTAATGTAGCTTAAGGAGCAAAAAAGTGCCTGAACCTCAATCAATTGCCCAGAAACTGTGCACACCCCAAGATCTCGACCTTACAAACATATCTACAACATTTCAAGCGATTTGGTGTTCCACAAGGCAAACTAGGAACATTAAGCTTGTTTTTTTGGGAGCTTAACGTACAAAAAAGACCTTAAATGTTAACCAATTTCCCCCAAATGTCACACAATAGAAGACCATATCCATGCCAACATATTCTGAAAATTTCAGTTCATTTGGTTAATCACACCAAAAGTTATTCACATTAAGCTATATTTTACAATACTGAAATCGGCTTAATGTAGCTTAATGTAGCTTAACGAGCAAAAAAGTGCCTGAACCTCAATCAATTGCCCTGAAACTTTTCACACCCCAATATCTCGACCTTCCAAACATATCCAAGAAGTTTCAAGTGATTTGGTGTCCCAGAAGGCAAACTAGGTACATTAAGCTTGTTTTTTGCGGAGCTTAATGTGGCTTAACGTACGAAAAAGACCTTAAATGTTAACCAATCTCCCCCAAGATTCACACAATAGAAGACTCTGTCCATGCCAATATATTCAGAAATGTTCAGCTCATTTGGTTTATCACACCAAATGTTATTCACATTAAGCTATATTTTACAATACTGAAATTGGCTTAATGTAGCTTAACGAACAAAAAAGTGCCTGAACCTCAATAAATTGCCCTGAAACTTTGCACACCCCAAGATCTTGACCTTCCAAACATATCTACAACATTTCAAGTGATTTGGTGGTCCACAAGGCAAACTAGGAACATTAAGCTTGTTTTTATTGGGAGCTTAACGTACAAAAAAGACCTTAAATGTTAACCAATTTCCACCAAATGTCACACAATAGAAGAACATATCCATGCCAACATATTCTGAAAATTTCAGTTCATTTGGTTAATCACACCAAAAGTTATTCACATTAAGCTATATTTTACGATACTGAAATCGGCTTAATGTAGCTTAATGTAGCTTAACGAGCAAAAAAGTGCCTGAACCTCAATCAATTGCCCTGAAACTGTGGACACCCCAAGATCTCACCCTTACAAACATATCTACAAAATTTCAAGCGATTTGGTGTTCCACAAGGCAAACTAGGAACATTAAGCTTGTTTTTTTGGGAGCTTAACATACAAAAAATACCTTAAATGTTAACCAATTTCCACCAAACTTCACACAGTAGAAGACTATATCCATACCAACATATTCTGAAAATTTCAGCTTATTTGGTTAATCACACCAAAAGTTATTTGCATTAAGCTATATTTTACAATACTAAAACATTTAATGTGAAATTAGCTTAATGTAGCTTAACGAGCAATAAAGTGCCTAAACCTTAATCAATTGCCCTGAAACTTTGCACACCCCAAGATCTCGACCTTACAAATATATCAAAGAAATCTGAAGCGATTTGGTGTTCCACAAGGCAAACTAGGAACATTAAGCTTGTTTTTTTGGGAGCTTAATGTACAAAAAAGACCTTAAATGTTACCCAATTTCCACCAAATGTCACACAATAGAAGAACATATCCATGCCAACATATTCTGAAAATTTCAGTTCATTTGGTTAATCACACCAAAAGTTATTCACATTAAGTTATATTTTACGATACTGAAATCGGCTTAATGTAGCTTAACGAGCAAAAAAGTGCCTGAACCTCAATCAACTGCCCTGAAACTGTGGACACCCCAAGATCTCGACCTTACAAACATATCTACAAAATTTCAAGCGATTTGGTGTTCCACAAGGCAAACTAGGAACATTAAGCTTGTTTTTTTGGGAGCTTAACATACAAAAAATACCTTAAATGTTAACCAATTTCCACCAAACTTCACACAGTAGAAGACTCTATCCATACCAACATATTCTGAAAATTTCAGCTTATTTGGTTAATCACACCAAAAGTTATTTGCATTAAGCTATATTTTACAATACTAAAACATTTAATGTGAAATTAGCTTAATGTAGCTTAACGAGCAATAAAGTGCCTAAACCTTAATCAATTGCCCTGAAACTTTGCACACCCCAAGATCTCGACCTTACAAATATATCAAAGAAATCTGAAGCGATTTGGTGTTCCACAAGGCAAACTAGGAACATTAAGCTTGTTTTTTTGGGAGCTTAATGTACAAAAAAGACCTTAAATGTTACCCAATTTCCACCAAATGTCACACAATAGAAGAACATATCCATGCCAACATATTCTGAAAATTTCAGTTCATTTGGTTAATCACACCAAAAGTTATTCACATTAAGTTATATTTTACGATACTGAAATCGGCTTAATGTAGCTTAACGAGCAAAAAAGTGCCTGAACCTCAATCAACTGCCCTGAAACTGTGGACACCCCAAGATCTCGACCTTACAAACATATCTACAAAATTTCAAGCGATTTGGTGTTCCACAAGGCAAACTAGGAACATTAAGCTTGTTTTTTTGGGAGCTTAACGTGCAAAAAAGACATTAAATGTTAACTAATTTCCACCAAACTTCACACGGTAGAAGACTCTATCCATGCCAACATATTCTGAAAATTTCAGTTCATTTGGTTAATCACACCAAAAGTTATTCACATTAAGCTATATTTTACAATACTGAAATCGGCTTAATGTAGCTTAATGTAGCTTAACGAGCAAAAAAGTGCCTGAACCTCAATCAATTGCCCTGAAACTGTGCACACCCCAAGATATCGACCTTACAAACATATCTAATAAATTTCAAGCGATTTAGTGTTCCACAAGGAAAACTAAGGACATTAAGCTTGTTTTTTTGGGAGCTTAACGTACAAAAAAGACCTTAAATGTTAACCAATTTCCCCCAAAATGTCACACAATAGAAGACCCTATCCATGCCAACATATTCTGAAAATTTCAGTTCATTTGGTTAATCACACCAAAAGTTATTCACATTAAGCTATATTTTACAATACTGAAATCGGCTTAATGTAGCTTAATGTAGCTTAACGAGCAAAAAAGTGCCTGAACCTCAATCAATTGCCCTGAAACTTTGCATACCCCAAGATCTCGACCTTACAAACATATCTAAGAAATTTCAAGCGATTTGGTGTTCCACAAGGAAAACTAAGGACATTAAGCTTGTTTTTTTGGGAGCTTAACGTACAAAAAAGACCTTAAATGTTAACCAATTTCCCCCAAATTTCACACAATAGAAGACCCTATCCATGCCAACATATTCTAAAAAGGTCAGTTCATTTGGTTAATCACACCAAAAGTTATTCACATTAAGCTATATTTTACAATACTGAAATCGGCTTAATGTAGCTTAATGTAGCTTAACGAGCAAAAAAGTGCCTGAACCCCAATCAATTGCCCTGAAACTTTGCACACCCCAAGATCTCGATCTTCCAAACATATCCAATAAGTTTCAAGTGATTTGGTGTCCCAGAAGGCAAACTAGGTACATTAAGTTTGTTTTTTGGGGAGCTTAATGTGGCTTAATGTACGAAAAAGACCTTAAATGTTAACCAATCTCCCCCAAGATTCACACAATAGAAGACTCTGTCCATGCCAACATTTTCAGAAATGTTCAGCTCATTTTGTTTATCACACCAAAAGTTATTCACATTAAGCTATATTTTACAATACTGAAATTGGCTTAATGTAGCTTAACAAGCAAAAAAGTGCCTGAACCTCAATCAATTGCCTTGAAACTTTGCATACCCCAAGATCTCGACCTTACAAACATATCTACGAAATTTCAAGCGATTTGCTGTTCCACAAGGCAAACAAGGGACATTAAGCTTGTTGTTTTGAGAGCTTAACGTACAAAAAAGACCTTAAATGTTAACCAATTTCCCCCAAATCTTACACAATAGAAGACCCCATCCATGCCAACATATTCTGACAATTTCAGCTCATTTGGTTTATCACACCAAAAGTTATTCACATTTTTTTACAATACTGAAATTTGCCTAATGTAGCTTAATGTAGCTTAACGAGCAAAAAAGTGCATGAACCTCAATCAATTGCCCTGAAACTTTGCACACCACAAGATCTTGACCTTCCAAACATAATTAGAAGATGACAGATGACCCCATTTATGCCAACATATTCTAGTGTAAAAAGAGCCTAATGCAGTGGCGTACTAAGTCGGGGGGGTGTGCTGCAGCAGGTGCCACACACTGAGGGGGGTGTCAGGCCGATAAACCCCTTCCGTGACTGAAGACTTGGCAGAGAAAGAGCCGCAGCCTAGGTAACACATCGCATGCTGAAGCTGCCTAGCTTTGCGGGGGGTGCGAGCCGCACCCTGAGTGATACCCATCCCGTAGGCAGACCCGTGCCCCGGCCGCAACAATCCCCTTCTCTCATGGCCACGCCGTGGCTCTTCTGATAAGTCTTGGCTGCGACTGTCTCGCAGTCACACAGCCGAGCAGAGTGAAGCCGTCCTGCCTCCTCCTCCTCTGTGTAGTCTACAAGTGCTCTTTGTGCAGCACGCGGCACGCTGATCATCTGAGCCGAGCGAGGTGCATTATGGGTCTGAAGGGGGGGGGTGTCTGCACTGTTGTAGGGGGGTCTGTATGTTTGGGGGTCTGTATTTTTGGGGGTCTGTATTGTTGGGGGGGCTGATTTGTAGCGGGAGGTCTGTTTTGTATGACAGCTCTTATATAGGTGAGGCAGGGCCACCTGTCACATAACCCATCCCCCTCTGACGCACCCTCTGACTATGTCACTGGGGAAGCCCAGGCTTTCCCTTGCGTCAGAGGGGGACGGGTCACGTGACGGGTGGCCCTGTCTTACCTATATAAGAGCTGTTATACCACCAACCACCGGGCAAGGGTTGTGGGGATGAGACCCTTGTTGAGGGCATGTGGTCTGGTACGGTTCAGGAGGGGGGGCACTCTCTCATTCCCCCCTCTTTTCTGTGGCAGGCCAGGTTATGTGCTCGGATAAGGAGTCTGGTGTGGATTTTTGGGGGAACTCCACTCCATTTTTTTTTAATTTGGGGTGGAGTTCCCCTAAAAATCCACACCAGACCTGAAGGGTCTGGAATGGATATTTGGGGGGAATCCCACGTCATTTTTTTTTATTATTATTGACGGCAGGGTTTCCCCTTAAAGGGGAGGTTCCCCTAAAAAGAAACTTTTAACATTGCCTGTCTCTTCTTAATAACATGTAGAATCGGCTGGTAGTTTAAAAAAAAAACGTCCGTACATACCATTTTCGGCATGTAGTCTCACCGTCGCTTCCGGGTCTGGCGGCCGGGGATGGGCGTGCCTACTTGATTGACAGGCATCCGATCGACGCATACAGCGCGTCACGAGATGCCGAAAGAAGCCGAACGTTGGTGCGCATGCGCCGTATAGAGCCGCACCAACGTTCGGCTTCTTTCGGCATCTCGTGACGCGCTGTATGCGTCGATCGGATGCCTGTCCCCAAACATCATACCCGGAAGCGGCGGTGAGACTACATGCTGAAAATGGTATGTACGGACGTTTTTTTTTTAAACTACCAGCCGATTCTACATGTTTCTAAGAAGAGACAGGCAATGTTAAAAGTTTCTGTTTAGGGGAACCACCCCTTTAATATCCTAACCAGACCTGAAGGCCTGGTAATTGAATTTGGGGGGACCCCCATGCTTTTTATTATTTTTTATGAATGAATTCTCTCTGAATTGCTTTTCGAATTTGCCGCGAACACCCCAAATTGTTCGTTGTTTACCAAACATGCGAACAGTCAATGTTCAAGTCGAACATGAGTTTGACTCGAACTCGAAGCTCATCCCTAGTTCTGAGTAATTTTCTAGCAAAAAATAAATATGATTTTTAGATGAAGGTGAGAAGTGCCAGAATAGGCGTGGTATGGAAGTGGTTAAGCTAAATGTCCATCATTTCCCTTGTGGGAAACCAAAATCCATAAAACTTTCAGGATATGGCTGAGAAGATTAAAACTTTGGTTGTGCAAAGTTTCAATTGATTAACCACTTCAGCCCCGGTAGGATTTGCCCCCCTATTGGACAGGCTATTTTTTGCGATACTAGACTGCATTGATATAACTGACAACTGCATGGTCGTGCAACATTGTACCCAAACAAAATTGACGTCCTTTTTCCCCACAAATAGATCTTTGTTTTGGTGGTATTTGCTCATCGCTGCAGTGTTTATTTTTTGCGATATAAACAAAAAAAGAGCGTCAATTTTGAAAAAAAATTACTTTTTTTTTACTTTTTGCTTTAATAAATATCCCCAAAAAATCAGTTGAGGCCAATTTGTATTCTTATACATATTTTTGGTAAAAAAAAAAAAAATAGCAATAAGTGTATATTGTTTGGTTTGGGCAAAAGTTATAGCGTTTACAAAATAGAGAATAGATTAATGGAATTTTTATAGAATTTGTATTTTTTATTACATTTTTTCTAGTAATGGCGGGGAGCTGCGATTTTTACTGAGGCTGCAACGTTATGGCGGACAGATCAGACACTTTTCTGGGACCACTGACATTTATAAAGCAATCAGTGCTATAAAAATACATTAATTACTGTGCAAATGTCACTGGCAGGGAAGGGGGCGATCAAGGGGTTAAATGTGTCCTTAGTGTGTTTCTAACTGTGAGGGGATGGGAATGACAAGAAGGGGAGCCAGGTCTTTGTTCCTACTTAGTAGGAATATACAATCTGTCTCTCCTCCCCTGTCAGAACAGAGATTTGTGTGTTTACACACACAAATCCCCATCCTGGCTCTCATGCCTGCTATTGCTGGTTGCAGTGGCGAACGCGCCTGCTCGCCATGCGCATTGGGTCCCTCACCGCGCAGTGGGCACGCGCCTGCTATGGCTCTTAAAGGACATTTATTCATTTGTGTTGACACATGAAAAGATAAAATATTTACAAAAATGTGAGGATGTACTTACTTTTGTGAGATACTGTACCTCCTCTGTACAGTGTTTTTTAAAAGAGCAGTTCTGATCCTTCTCTTCTCAGTTTCCTCCCTGGCGCTCCTGGCTGCTCCCTGCTGCCAAATGCCCCCACAGCAACTAGCTTGCTATGGGGCACTCGAGCAGAGCCGCAGCTTTGTGTGTCCATTTAGACACAGAGCCATGGTTTGGCCCCGCCCCCTCTCTCTCCTCAATCTGTCACTTGGCTCTCGGGTGGAGGCGCCATCATCTTCAGTAAGGCAATCAGGAAGTGAAGCCTTGCAGATTTACAGCCTGGCTCCCTACTGCACATTCTCGAGTCGCTCTCCGCAATCCCACTGGTCCCTGCTGTCTTCTGGGACCTGTGTGTCTCCCAGAAGACAGAGGGGGATGGAGGAGGCGCCGGACATAGTGTAGATATCGGCGGGTACTGCGGCTATCTATGCCCGGGAGTGGGAGCAAAACACCTGTGTATTAGACAGGTATCTGCTTTCCCCTCCCCCTGAAAGGGGTGAAATGTGACATGACGCGAGAAAACGAAAAGTGGAAGTTCCATTTTTATGTGTAAATCCGCTTTAAGATAATGACGTAATATATAAAAAAAATTGTAAGTTCAAACAAGTTTTTCTTTCTGTGAATATTGTCCTGCAACAATATTTTTTATTTTTTTTTTGCAATCCTTAGACAATTAAATGTAATAAAACTAAACACATGGCATTTTTTTCAGCAGTAAATATATGTAAAAAGTTCTAAAAAATATTAATAAGCGAAGCAAACTGATTTTTTTTTATTAGATAAATAAAATAGAAAAGAAAAAAAATCACCAGGAAAAATATATTTGAATAGAGAAGGGGAATATAGAGTTAATCAGTGCTGATTAGAGAAAACTAAAGGGTTAATAAGGGGTTCAACAGAGGAACATGTAATTAGAAAAAAAAATGTTTTGCCTTGTCATGGTTGCTTTAAGTCTCTTCACCTGCAAATCAAAGTTCATCCCTATATAGAAACAAAACACAGAACATTACAATTGATACAATTGGGCTGATTTACCAAGCCTGTGCGCCAAGACTCATGGTGCACAAGCAGGAGTAAACCTGTTTTTGACATTTACAAAAGAAACACGCTGCCAGTGCAGCGTGTTTCCTCATTTACTAAAGTGCCTAATGCGCCCAGAAGAGGGCGCACAGCACGCCAGTACAGAGCTGGCGTGCGGCATTTAGTAATGTAAACATCGGGGATTCGGGCGGGAGTTTATGAGGGGAGGGAGGGGGGTGATGCAGGGGAAGTGTAGTGACATGTGTTTCAACTTGTGTGGCGGGCCGATTTGAAAGGGAAAGTGACTTTTGGGACCCGATCCCCGTGCCCTTGCAAAGTACGCTAGAACCTCGGAAGGTTCACTTGCATACTGGGCATGCGCAGAGGGAAAAATCGGAGCTCACCGCGCGCCTCTTCAGTACGCCGGGAAATCCTTGGTAAATACCAGGCGGCGTAGCAGTGTTTGCACTGCCAGGAGCGGCGCACGGCAAGCTCCGAGCTGTTCTCGGGCTGCGCTGACACTGAAGGGGAACTCCGCGCCAAATTTCAAATGTGAAACCGGCGCGGCTTCCCCCCCAGGGGTACAATAGGCTCTCCGGCTTGGTCCGGAACGTGAGGGGTTAACCCACGCCAAAATCGGCGTGGGGTTCCCCCCCAGATCCGTACCAAGCCCTCATCCCAGGCATGCAGTCTGGCCGGACAGGAATGGGGGTGGGGACGAGCGAGCGCCCCCCCCCCTCCTGAGCCGTACCAGACCACATGCCCTCGACATGGGGGAGTGTGTGCTTTGGGGGAGGGGGGCGCTGCCCCCCCACCCCAAAGCACTCTTGTCCCCATGTCGATCGGGACAAGAGCCTCTTCCCGACAACCCTAGCCATTGGTTGTCGGGGTATGCGGGCGGGAGCCAATCAGAATCTGGGAGCCCCGTTTAATAAGGTGGCCCCCAGATTTCGGGCCCCCACCCTATGTGAATGAGTATGGGGTACATCGTACCCCTACCCATTCACCTGGTGAACGTTTTCACTTTTGAGGGTCTTCCGCCGCCCCCTTCAAATTCTTCTGCCTGGACGGGGGTCGTACATCCCATCCAGGACTTGGACGTGGCGGGCTTCTCGTCGCTCTCTTCTGCCGCTGCCCCCTTCACCACGAAGCTCCGTGCTTGTTTGATGAGGGCAGCGGGCTTCCGTCGTCTTCTCCGGGGCGAGGGTCGTACATCCCACCCCGGATTTCGTCGCCGGCTTCTGCCTGGCTCCTACTAGGGGCCAGGGCTTCTTTCGCCGTCTTCCGCCGGAGGGCGCCACTCTCCGGGCTTCTCGACGTTGTCTTCCGCCGCGGGGGCCAGGCCTTCTTCTTTGCCGCCCCCCTCGATTTTTTCGGCCTGGACGGGGGTCGTACATCCCATCCAGGACTTGGACGTGGCGGGCTTCTCGTCGCCGTCTTCTGCCGCTGCCCCCTTCACCACGAAGCTCCGTGCTTGTTTGATGAGGGCAGCGGGCTTCCGTCGTCTTCTCCGGGGCGAGGGTCGTACATCCCACCCCGGATTTCGTCGCCGTCTTCTGCCGCTGCCCCCTTCACCACGAAGCTCCGTGCTTGTTTGATGAGGGCAGCGGGCTTCCGTCGCAGTCTTCCGCCGCGGGGTGACACTCGCGGGCTTCTTCTTCCATTCGATGTTGACACGGCGAGGTCCGGCGCTGAAATGCCTTCTGAGCGGCGGGCAAGGACTTATATTGGCATTGGGCGTGGGCGTGGTTATGCCAACATGTGACCTTAACCCATGTGACAGTGATGTCACGTCACATCACTGTCACATGGGTTGAGGTCACATGTTGGCATAACCACGCCCACGCCCAATGCCAATATAAGTCCTTGCCCGCCGCTCAGAAGGCATTTCAGCGCCGGACCTCGCCGTGTCAACATCGAATGGAAGAAGAAGCCCGCGAGTGTCACCCCGCGGCGGAAGACTGCGACGGAAGCCCGCTGCCCTCATCAAACAAGCACGGAGCTTCGTGGTGAAGGGGGCAGCGGCAGAAGACGGCGACGAAATCCGGGGTGGGATGTACGACCCTCGCCCCGGAGAAGACGACGGAAGCCCGCTGCCCTCATCAAACAAGCACGGAGCTTCGTGGTGAAGGGGGCAGCGGCAGAAGAGAGCGACGAGAAGCCCGCCACGTCCAAGTCCTGGATGGGATGTGCGACCCCCGTCCAGGCCGAAAAAATCGAAGGGGGCGGCAAAGAAGAAGGCCTGGCCCCCGCGGCGGAAGACAACGTCGAGAAGCCCGGAGAGTGGCGCCCTCCGGCGGAAGACGGCGAAAGAAGCCCTGGGAGGAGCCCGAGGTGGGGCGACACCCCCGTTGTTCTCCGCTGTGTTCGGCCGGCCCCCCCCGGATGTAAAAGAGCTTCATTTTGGGGTGGGGGCACAGTCGAGCATGGCGGAGAGCATGGGTGGGTGTTTCCCCCCCCGGCAGAAGACGGCTAGAAGACCGAGGAGTGGCGACGCCCCCGTTGTTCTCCGCCATTTCCGCCGGCCCCCCCCGGATGTAAAAGAGCTTTGTTTGGGGTAGGGGGCCTGGCCGAACATGGCGGAGAGCATCGGTGGGTGTCTCTCTCCCCGGCGGAAGGCGGCGGCGAAGACCGGGGGGGGGGGTAGGTGTACCCCCCCGGCGGAAGGCGAAGACCGAGGAGGGGTTTCGCCCCCCGTTGTTCTCCGCCATTTCCGCCGCCCCCCCCCGGATGTAAAAGAGCTTTGTTTGGGGTAGGGGGCCTGGCCGAACATGGCCGAGAGCATCGGTGGGTGTCCCCCCCCGGCGGAAGGCGGCGGCGAAGACCGGTGCGGGGCTGGAGCCCCCCCGGCAGAAAACGTCTGGAAGACCGAGGGGCTCCGCCCCCGTTGTTCTCTGCTTCTTTCGGCCGCCCCCCCCGGATGTGAAAGAGCTAATTTTGGGGTGGGGGCCTGGCTGGACATGGCGGAGATCATCGGTGGGTGTCCCCCCCCGGCAGAAGACGGCGAAGCCCGGGGCCCAATGGGCTGGTGGTGGGGGGTCCCGGCAGAAGACCCCCGGAGCTGACTAATAAATTATTTTTTTCTGTGTGTTTTTTTTTGTGTTTACACTTTTCCACCCGGTGAATGGGTAGGGGTACGATGTACCCCATACTCATTCACATAGGGTGGGGGGCCAGAATCTGGGGGCCCCCTTAATATAGGGGGCTGTCAGATTCTGATAAGCCCCCCGCCCGCATACCCCGACAACCAACGGCCAGGGTTGTCGGGAAGAGGCTCTTGTCCCTTTTGACATGGGGACAAGAGTGCTTTGGGGTGGGGGGGCAGTGCCCCCCTCCCCCACAGCACACACTCCCCCATGTCGAGGGCATGTGGTCTGGTACGGCTCAGGAGGGGGGGGGGCGCTCGCTCGTCCCCACCCCCATTCCTGTCCGGCCAGACTGCGTGCCTGGGAGAAGGGTTTGGTCTGGATCTGAGGGGGAACCCCACGCCGTTTTTTGGCGTGGGTTTAACCCCTTATGTTCCAGATCAAATCTAAGAGCCTGTTGTGCACCAGAAGGGGGACCCCCACGCCGTTTTTTTTGGTAATTTGGGGTGGAGTTCCCCTTTATCCCGGTCCTGTCAGGGGGGGGGGGAATGCCTGCTCGTCTGTCCCTACAATGTATGAACAGCGATCTGTCATTTCCCCTACACAGTCCCACCCCCTTTACAGTTAGAACACACCCAGGTAACATATTCAACCCCTTCCGCGCCCCTAGTGTTAACCCCTTCCCTGCCAGTGTCATTTTTATAGTAAGCAATGCATTGATATACCATTGCTCGCTACAAAAATGCCAAATCTCACAAAAATGTGTCCGCCACAATGTCGCATTAGACAGAAAAAACAAATGATAGCCACCATTACTAGTAAAACAAAAAATTATTCAAAAAAAACCCATAAGACCAACCCCTACTTAGAACTTTTGCCCAAACCAATCAAACGCTTATTGTGATTTTTTGCAACCAAAAAGATGTCCAAGAATACTTATCGGCCTAAACTGAGGGCAAACATTTTTTGAATATATTTTGGGGGAGATTTATTATAGCAAACCGTAAAAAAGATGTTTTTTTAGTTACCAAATTGTCGCTATAGTTTTGGGTCAAGCAAAAATAAGAAAAAACGCAGAGGTGATCAAATACCACCAACAAAAAAAAAAAATTGAATTTTTAGGGGGGGGGGGGGGGAGGATGAGGACGCCCAATTTTTTTGGGGGCCACGTCGCACAACCACGCAATTGTCAGTCAAAATGACGCAGTGTTGAAATGCAAAAAATGGCCCCGTCAGTGACCAGTAATATGCTCTGGGGCTCAAGTGGTTACAAATTAAGAATACACTAAAGTTAGCCCAATTTATGGCCATAATGTGAAAGATGATGTTACACCGAGTAAATAGATACCCAACATGTTACACTTTAATATTGCACACACTCATGGAATGGCGCCAAACTTCAGTACTTGAAAATACCCATAGGCAACGCTTTTTTATGTGTTTCAGGTTACCAGTTTAGATTTACAGAGGAGGTCTAGTGCTAAAAGTATTGCTCTCGCTCTAACGTACGCTATGATACCTCACATGTGGGGTTTGAACGGGGGTTCAATATGTGGGCGGGGCTTACACATTTAAGGCCCGCCCCCATATATGGAAACATTCTTCAAACCACACATGTGAGGTATCATAGCGTGCGTAACAGCAAGAGGAATATTTATAGCACTAGACCTCATCTGTAAATCTAAACTGGTAACCGGAAACAATAAAAATGCTGCTTGTTCGCTTCTGACTGCGAGCTACTAGGGACAGGGGCGTTTAAATTATTACTATTTAGGTTTGTTACGTAAAAATTCTATAAGACCTCCCGTTCAGCTTGTAAAGCATCACTTCAGGGGGACCAAAAAAAAATTTAACACCTCTAATGCTTTCATCCGCCATTGCAGATTTGATTCTGGTACTGCATTTCGAGTGAACTGGGCATGCTCGAACAGTTAGAAAAAGAAGTTGGAAGTTTCATCCTGAAAATGACTTGCATCTTTCTGAGCATGCTCAGAAAGCTCTTTTTTTGGCTTAGTAATTTAAGGACATCCTTAACAGGTGTAAGCAGTTCCAAGTGCACACAAACTAGAGGCTGACATTTCTTCATGTGTTTCCAATTGGTTCATTAGCACACATGTTATAAAAAGCGTGGATACTGCACGTGTCAGCTGCCCCTCAGAGGGGGCAGATTTGCTGGCTGGAAGGAATGGCGGAGTGAAACAGAGATGTTTTGGAGCAAGTTTTGTATTTTTTGATGTTTTCTCTGCTACATAATTTTGCTAAATGTTTCTCAAGATGTTAATGACTAATGTTTTAATCCTGTGGGTCTATCCTGTTATTTCAAAAGCATGATTTATTTTCCAATGACTGTGAAATAAACGTTGGTCTTTTTTGTTTTTAGGTGTTTTTATATATTTTTGGTGTGTTTATTTGTAATTTTTTGTTTTGCTTTCCTTGTTTTGTGGACCAATAAAATTTACTTTCAAATTTTGAAGTTTGTTTTGTGATTATTTTTTTCCTGCTATGGATTTCAACCGCTGCAGCTGAAATAGTTTGGGCCTAAACCATCAAGTGTGATTTGTCTCTAAGATCTTTCCTGGTGTGTATGCATGAAATGTTTAGTCACCAGAAAAGGAAGGACAAAGCGGTAAGTATTGTTTCCTAGAACTGATGTCCAGACTGACTTTTTAAAGCACATGTGCAAGATGTAGGAAAAGCTGCAAACAGGGCCTGTTGGAGGGGGGGGGGGGGGGGGGGGGGGGTGGTGTATTGGTGGACAGGCTTGAAGTGCTGATTTACAGCGCTGTGCTTGAAACTAGCACAAGACAATCCTATTCTAATTGTGGGTTGTTTGAGGGAAGCCAATTGAGTGTTAGAACCCCTGCTAGTGTTTTTAGGTTGGGCTTTGTGTCCCTTTTCCTAAAATTGGCTTCACTTCCTGTCACACAGCTGAACAGGAAGTGAGGTTAAAACCCTACCAATGGTCTTTTCTTCGGGGCACAGGTCAATCTAACTAGTGTCACCATTAAGCAAATTGCACTGCAGTGTACACCCCAAATGATTAGTTATTTTGGGGTTTAGTAAAGGCAAAGCCGCTCTGCAGTAGAAGCGTAGGCAATGAAAATCAGAAGGGAAGCACTGATGGTTTTTACTTCCAATCCCGCCAAGTTTTGAGTTTTCTTCCTTGCTTGTCCACTTGTAGTGCAAAGTGGATTTGCCTTTAGTAAATGGACCCCAAAGTCCAAGATTCCTACTAATTTGGGGTGTACACAGCAAAATGCCATTTCCAAAATGGGAAACTATTTATATTGATCTGTGTGTCCCCAACAAAACATTACTCAGGTGTTTCCCTCACTTCCTGTTTGGCTGTGTGGCAGGAAGTGAATGAATTAAGTAGAAAGTGACAACATTTGTGAGGTGTCTTTACCCTATCAGGGGTGCAGGCATCCCCAAAACAAACATGAAAATAGTTGATTTAACATTGGGTGGTGTTTGTGGGGGTCCCTAACACACATTCATACATATTAGCAACGCTGGATCGTGGCCTATTGGCATGGTTATATTTTCTTAAGCCTCTCAATAAAATGATCTGAAATTTGGGGTTAAACTGGAACAATAATCATCACTTTTAATTTTTGGATTTCTTTCATTTTGGATAGAGTTGGTGGGGGGGGGGGGGGTTAGAAGCTCTGTCAGTTTATTTTGTATTATCCCTGTCCGTTTGGGGAGATTGGCCTTCACTTCCTGCCCCATAGCCAAACAGGAAGTGATCGAAAAAGTAGGCAAATTAAGGGCCCCCCCAAGTCCCCCCCCACAGAACTTGTGTGTGTCCCCTGAAAATTCCTGGGTGGGTCATAAAAAAACAGGGTGTGGCCTTGACAGGAAGGGTGGGTCATTTTTCTATTAGGGGGGTGCCAAAATTTGGTCAGGCCTAGGGAAGCACAAAACCTAAATCTCCTACTGCACATTAGGGCTTATTTAGACAGGATCCAATTTACAGCATGTTTTTAGATTGTGGGAGGAAACCCACACAGGGAGAACATGCAAACTCCAGGCAGATAGTGTCACGGGCGGGATTCGAACCAGCAACCCTTTTGCTGCTAGGTGAACATGCTACACACTACGCTACTGTGCTGAACGAACATGATTGCAGCTGAAAGCATGAGATGTTTTTTTTTTTACCAATTCCATGATTTCCAGCCTGGAGGACAGATGTGGGGTCTAATTGACCCCGCCTTTCTCTATAAAGAGGACCTGTCACACACTAGTCCTATTACAAGGGATGTTTACATTCCTTGTAATAGGAAGAAAAGTGAAAAATAATACAAACAAAGGGACAAACAAGTGCAAAAAATAAAATATTAAGTAAAAAAATAAAATAACAAAGGAATTTAAATGCTCCTGTCCCTAGTAGCTCGCACTCAGAAGCGAACACGCATGCAAGTCCCACCCACATATGTAAACATCCTTCAAACCCCACATGTGAGGTATCATAGCGTGCGTTAGAGCGAGAGCAATAATGTTAGCACTAGACCTCCTCTGTAACTCAAAAGTGGTAACCTGAGAAAAAAAGTCAAGCGTTGCCTATGGAGATTTTTAATAACGAAGTTTAGCGCCATTCCATGAGTGTGCGCAATATGAAAGCGTGACAAGTTAGGTATCTATTTACTCGGTGTAACATCATCTTTTACCTTATCCCTAAAAATTGGCCTAGCTTTACTGCTTTCTTATTTTGTCATTCATGAAACAGGTTTTTTTTTGGAAAGCCAAAAAAAAAAAAAACGTTTGAAAATTTTTGGCACAAATACTGTTGGAAATGTGTCCGAAAAAATGGCCGCCACTTTATTCCCTAGGGTGTTTGTTAATAAAATATATATAATGTTTGGGGGTCCTGAGTAAGTTTCAAGGAAGAAAATATAATTGTTACATGAAGGAGAGAAGTGCCAGAATAGGCGCGGTATGGAAGTGGTTAAAGTGCACCAATAAAAGTGAAAAATTCCTTGAAATTTCGTACCATGGGGGGGGGGAGGCAATTAGGGGCGCCATCAGGAATTATGGGGCCCCTTACACAGCTTCAGGCATGGGCCCCCTGGAGCAGAGAATAGGGGGGGGGGGTGCCGCCTGATATTAAGAAGGGGGGGGGGCTGCCGCAATTTGATAAGCGGGGGGTTCCTTTACTAAAAAATACATATAAATATATATTAAAAAGGGTGGTAGCCATCCGGGGGCCCTGGGGACCACTGGGCCCTTTAATAAAAAGAAACTTCTGGGCTCTTTAATGAAAAATAAATTACAATATCTACATATATAAAATAATAAAAAAGGGGGTTGCCTTGGGAGCTCTGGGCCCTTTAATAAAAAATAACTACCAAAAATCTAAAAAAAAAATAACATTGGGTGGGAGCTGTGGTGGCTCAACGTGAATGGCACTGCGCTGACAAGCCGTTCACCTCTGCAGCCAAGGGTTCGGATCCCGGTCTCGGCTACATATGAATTGAGTTTGGTGGTGTCAGCCCAGCTCCCGGTGGGTGTGCTATGCAAGGTACGCCTGTGCTTAGTATAACCACCCCCCCCCCCCCCCCACAAAAAAAACACCACACTTGCACACACTTTGGCCATGAGGTCTCCTAAAATAAAGGGAGGTGAAGGACCTACAGGGCTGGCTGGGCTACACTCCTTCATAGGGGGAGTCCCTCTGTCCCATCGGGCTCCCAAGTGTAGCAGGTGGGGTGAGGCCCCCCTCACACCCACCATTGCCACCGGGGGCATGGAGAAGGATGGCGATTGCAAGTCCAGCTCCTCTCTCTCGACTTCACGCACAAAATACACTTTAAAAAAGAAATTAAAGTAAAAAGTAACAAACCTGGGGAAAATGTTTATAACATTTTTAGAAGCAAAAAGGGGCCCTCTGGGAGCTTTCAAAATTATATTATATATATATATGTTTAAAAAATAACCAAAAAATATATCATATGTTTTTTTTTTGATTTTTTTGTAAAGGTGGGGGGTTGTCATCTGGAGCCCTGGGGATCTCCGGGCCACTGGGGACCAGGCCACTGGGGACCTCCAGACCCCTAAACCAAAACATTGGCCCTTTAATAACAAAAAATTTGGGGGGTTGCCACCCGGGGCCCTGGGGACCTCCAGACTGCTAAAAAATATTAAATTCCAAAAATTGGCCCTTTAATAAAAAATCCTACAAAAACCAACTAACAAATATATATACAAAAAAAAAAAGAGGGGGGTTACCATCTGGGGCGCTGGGGGGCCTCCAGGCATCTGGGCACCTCCGGACCCCCGGGCCCCTTACAGGTGTACAGGGCCGCCATCATGAATTTTGGGGCCCATTACACAGCTTCAGGCATGGGCCCCCTGGAGCAGAGAACCGGGGGGGGGTGCTGCCGCATGAAATTGAGAAGCGCGGGGGGGGGGGGGTGTTCCACAAAATGAGGAGCGGATGGGCCCTTTACAAAAATTTTGACAGAAATAAGAAATAAAGAAAAATATATATAAAAAAGGGGGGTAGCCATCCGGGGCCCTGGGGACCTCTGTGCTCTTTATCAAATAAAAATACAAAAGAGAGAAAATACATATATATATATTTTTTAAATATAACATTTATCGAAAAAAAGTAAAAAAACAAGGGGGTAGCCTTCCAGGGCCCTGGGGACCTCTGGGCCCTTTCCTTAAAAAAAAAAAAAAAAATATATTAAAAAAATATATATATTTTTTTAAATATATATATTTTATTTTAAAAAAAGGGCTTGCCATCTGGGGCCCTTAGTGGCCTCCGGGCCCCTGGGGACCTTCGGAGCCCTTAAAAAAAAAAAAAAAAAAAAAAATTGTTTTTTTTGTTTTAGGGTGGTTCCCATCCGGGCCCCTGGGGGCCCCTGGGGACCCCCGGGCGGTGTAATGCCTGTACCCCCTAATGGCGGCCCTGCAGGTGTACTGCCTGTACCCCCCTGATGGCGGCCCTGGGTGTAATGTCAGCATGTGAAAAATGACATTCTGAAGGAAAAAAGCCATTTAAAACTGACTCGCGGCTATAATGAATTGTCAGCTCTTGGAATTTGCAGGAGAATTCATTCATTAAAAACACCAAAAAAAAAGCGTGGGGGTCCCCCCAAATTCAATAACCAGACCCTTTAGGTCTGGTATGGATATTAAGGGGAACCCCGCCATCAATTTTTAAAAAAAATGACGTGGGGTTCCCCCCAAATATCCATAACCAGACCCTTCAGGTCTGGTGTGGAATTTAAGGGGAACTCCACTCCAAATAAAAAAAAAAATGGCGTGGAGTCCCCCCTAAAATCCACACCAGACCCCTTATCCGAGCACGTTGACCTGGCCGGCCGCAGAAAAGAGGGGGGGACAGAGCGCGGCCCCCCCCCTCTCCTGAACCGCACCAGGCCACATGCCCTCAACATTGGGAGGGTGTTTTGGGGTGCCCCCCAAAACACCTTGTCCCCATGTTGATGAGGACAAGGGTCTCTTCCCCACAACCCTTGCCCGGTGGTTGTGGGGGTCTGCGGGCAGGAGGCTTATCGAAATCTGGAAGACCCCTTTAACAAAGGGGCCCCCCAGATCCCGGCCCCCCCCCTGTGTGAAAAGGTAATGGGGTACCTTGTACCTCTACCATTTCACGAGAAAAAAAATGTAAAGGGTTAAAAAAGACAAGAGCCGGTTTTTGACAAGTCCTTTATTATCTTCTTTCTTCTTTCCTTCGGGTTTCTTCTTCCTCCTCCTTCTTCTTCCTCTGCTTCTGTCTTGGGTCTTCTATTCCCGCATCTTGCCCGGCGTGTTCTTCCATCTTCTTCCGCTGTCCTTCTCGTCCGCATCTTCTCCTTCTTCTTCTTCGCCGGAGCGGCCGCTTCCAATTCAAATCCCCGCTGTCTGCCGGACCACGCCCCCCCCCCCTCTGACGCCACGGGCAAGCTCTTAGGAAAGTCCCCGTGTGGTGCCAGTGCGTCAGAGGGGGGCGTGGTCACATGTCAGAGGGCGGGCAATTCAATTTGAAGCTTGTGCGCGGCTTTTTCTTTGCCAGAGTCGCCGCTTCCAATTGAATTGCCCGCTTTCTGGAACATGTGACCACGCCCCCCTCTGACGCACTGGCACCACACGGGGACTTTCCTAAGAGCTTGCCCGTGGCGTCAGAGGGGGGGCGTGGTCCGGCAGACAGCGGGGATTTCGATTGGAAGCGGCGCCTCCGGCGAAGAAGAAGAAGAAGGAGAAGATGCGGACGAGAAGGACAGCGGAAGAAGATGGAAGAACACGCCGGGCAAGATGCGGGAATCGAAGACCCAAGACAGAAGCAGAGGAAGAAGAAGATGGAGGAGGAAGAAACCCGAAGGAAAGAAGAAAGAAGATAATAAAGGACTTGTCAAAAACCGGCTCTTGTCTTTTTTTACACTGACACTTTTTTTTTCTCGTGAAATGGTAGAGGTACAAGGTACCCCATTACCATTTCACACAGGGGGGGGGGCCGGGATCTGGGGGGCCCCTTTGTTACAGGGGTCTTCCAGATTTCGATAAGCCTCCCGCCCGCAGACCCCCACAACCACCGGGCAAGGGTTGTGGGGAAGAGACCCTTGTCCTCATCAACATGGGGACAAGGTGTTTTGGGGGGCACCCCAAAACACCCTCCCAATGTTGAGGGCATGTGGCCTGGTGCGGTTCAGGAGAGGGGGGGGGCCGCGCTCTGTCCCCCCCTCTTTTCTGCGGCCGGCCAGGTCAACGTGCTCGGATAAGGGGGTCTGGTGTGGATTTTAGGGGGGACTCCACGCCATTTTTTTTTAAATTTGGAGTGGAGTTCCCCTTAAATTCCACACCAGACCTGAAGGGTCTGGTTATGGATATTTGGGGGGAACCCCACGTCATTTTTTTTTTAAATTGACGGCGGGGTTCCCCTTAATATCCATACCAGACCTAAAGGGTCTGGTTATTGAATTTGGGGGGACCCCCACGCTTTTTGTTTTCGTTTTTTTATGAATGAATTCTCCTGCAATTGCCGGGAGCCGACAATTCATTATTGCCGCGAGTCAGTTTTAAATGGCTTTTTTTTTTTTTTTTTTTTTTTTCAGAATGTCATTTTGTGCAAAGACATATTTCTAACCGCAGGAAAAGTGCACTTTATTCACCTGCTGACATCCCCCCCCCCCCCCATGGTACGAATTTTAAAATAATTATTCAAATGACGTGGGGGTCCCCCCAAATTCAATAACCAGACCCTTCAGGTCTGATATGGATATTAAGTGGAACCCCGCCATCAATTTTTAAAAAAAATGACGTGGGGGTCCCCCCAAATATCCATAACCAGACCCTTCGGGTCTGGTGTGGAATTTAAGGGGAACTCCACCCCAAATGTAAAAAATAAATGGCGTGGAGTCCCCCCTAAAATCCACACCAGACCCCTTATCCGAGCACGTTGACCTGGCCGGCCGCAGAAAAGAGGGGGGGACAGAGCGCGGCCCCCCCCCTCTCCTGAACCGCACCAGGCCACATGCCCTCAACATTGGGAGGGTGTTTTGGGGTGCCCCCCAAAACACCTTGTCCCCATGTTGATGAGGACAAGGGTCTCTTCCCCACAACCCTTGCCCGGTGGTTGTGGGGGTCTGCGGGCAGGAGGCTTATCGAAATCTGGAAGACCCCTTTAACAAAAGGGGACCCCCCAGATCCTGCCCCCCCCTGTGTGAAATGGTAATGGGGTACCTTGTACCTCTACCATTTCACGAGAAAAAAAATGTAAAGGGTTAAAAACGACAAGAGCCGGTTTTTGACAAGTCCTTTATTATCTTCTTTCTTCTTTCCTTCGGGTTTCTTCTTCCTCCTCCTTCTTCTTCCTCTGCTTCTGTCTTGGGTCTTCTATTCCCGCATCTTGACTGGCGTGTTCTTCCATCTTCTTCCGCTGTCCTTCTCGTCCGCATCTTCTCCTTCTTGTTCTTCTTCGCCGGAGCGGCCGCTTCCAATCGAAATCCCCGCTGTCTGCCGGACCACGCCCCCCCTCTGACGCCACGGGCAAGCTCTTAGGAAAGTCCCCGTGTGGTGCCAGTGCGTCAGAGGGGGGCGTGGTCACATGTTCCAGAAAGCGGGCAATTCAATTGGAAGCGGCGACTCTGGCAAAGAAAAAGCCGCGCACGAGCTTCAAATTGAATTGGCCGCCCTCTGACATGTGACCACGCCCCCCTCGGACGCACTTGCAGCACACTCCTAAGAGCTTGCCCGTGGCGTCAGAGGGGGGGGCGTGGTCCGGCAGACAGCGGGGATTTCAATTGGAAGCGGCCGCTCCGGCGAAGAAGCACAAGAAGAAGATGCGGACGAGAAGGACAGCGGAAGAAGATGGAAGAACACGCCGGGCAAGATGCGGGAATAGAAGACCCAAGACAGAAGCAGAGGAAGAAGAAGGAGGAGGAAGAAGAAACCCGAAGAAAAGAAGAAAGAAGATAATAAAGGACTTGTCAAAAACCGGCTCTTGTCTTTTTTAACCCTTTACATTTTTTTTCTCGTGAAATGGTAGAGGTACAAGGTACCCCATTACCATTTCACACAGGGGGGGGGTCGGGATCTGGGGGCCCCTTTGTTAAAGGGGTCTTCCAGATTTCGATAAGCCTCCTGCCCGCAGACCCCCACAACCACCGGGCAAGGGTTGTGGGGAAGAGACCCTTGTCCTCATCAACATGGGGACAAGGTGTTTTGGGGGGCACCCCAAAACACCCTCCCAATGTTGAGGGCATGTGGCCTGGTGCGGTTCAGGAGAGGGGGGGGGCCGCGCTCTGTCCCCCCCTCTTTTCTGCGGCCGGCCAGGTCAACGTGCTCGGATAAGGGGTCTGGTGTGGATTTTAGGGGGGACTCCACGCCATTTTTTTTTTAATTTGGAGTGGAGTTCCCCTTAAATTCCACACCAGACCCGAAGGGTCTGGTTATGGATATTTGGGGGGAACCCCACGTCATTTTTTTAAAAAATTGACGGCGGGGTTCCCCTTAATATCCATACCAGACCTAAAGGGTCTGGTTATTGAATTTGGGGGGACCCCCACGCTTTTTTTTTTCCCGTTTTTTAATGAATGAATTCTCCTGCAATTGCCGGGAGCCGACAATTCATTATAGCCGCGAGTCAGTTTTAAATGGCTTTTTTCCTTTGAAAAATGACATTTTGTGCAGAGACAGTTCTAACCACGGGAAACATGCGCTTTTTCACATGCTGACATTAGAGACCCCCATGCTACGAAATTTAAAGGAAAATTACACTTTTATTATTGCACTTTTAGCATTATTAAAATCACTGCTCCCGAAAAAACGGCCGTTTTAAAAAATAAAAAAAGCATTGGTACATGTCCCCTGGGGCAGGACTGAGGTCCCCAAACACTTTTTAGGACAAAACTTGCAGATTAGCCTTTAAAATTCACTATTAAGATTTCCCCCCATAGACTTATACAGGGAGTTCGGCGGCGGCTTTAGTTATCAATCACATCGCGCTGCTGCTGCCGCCGGTTCATGCGCCTAATTAGGGATTCATCCAGCGCACTAATTAAGGCATGTACCGGCGCAGCGCAGAGTCATTAGTAAATCAGCCCCAATGTTTCAATGTAACTTTCTGTGAAGTGTTTGTTGATAAACTTTGCCAGCCTGCTTCTTTTTTTTAATTTATTTTGTCAGCTGCTGCTGAATTGCTCTGTACTGAGAAAGGGAAGAGTAAAATATAGATTAATGTGAATAACTTTTTGTGTGATAAACCAAATGACCTGACATTTTCAGAATATGTTGACATGGATAGAGTCTTCTATTGTGTAAAATTTGGGGGAAATTGGTTAACATTTAGGGTATTTTTTGTACGTTAAGCTCCCAAAAAACAAGCTTAATGTCCCTAGTTTGCCTTGTGGGACACCAAATCGCTTAAATATTGGATATGTTTAGAAGGTCGAGATCCTGGGGTGTGCAAATTTTCAGGGCAATTGATTGAGGTTTAGGCACTTTTTTGCTTGTTAAGCTACATTAAGCCAATTTCCGTATTGTAAAATATAGCTTAATGTGAATAACTTTTGGTGTGATTAATCAAATGAGCTGAAAATTTCAGAATATTTTGGCATGCTCACCTATATAAGAGCTGTCATACAAAACAGACCTCCCGCTACAAATCAGCCCCCCCAACAATACAGACCCCCAAAAATACAGACCCCCAAACATACAGACCCCCCTACAACAGTGCAGACACCCCCCCCTTCAGACCCATAATGCACCTCGCTCGGCTCAGATGATCAGCGTGCCGCGTGCTGCACACACAGCACTTGTAGACTACACAGAGGAGGAGGAGGCAGGACGGCTTCACTCTGCTCGGCTGTGTGACTGCGAGACAGTCGCAGCCAAGACTTATCAGAGCCACGGCGTGGCCATGAGAGAAGGGGATTGTTGCGGCCGGGGCACGGGTCTGCCGACGGGATGGGTATCACTCAGGGTGCGGCTCGCACCCCCACGCAAAGCTAGGCAGCTTCAGCATGCGATGTGTTACCTAGGCTGCGGCTCTTTCTCTGCCAAGTCTTCAGTCACGGAAGGGGTTTATCGGCCTGACACCCCCCTCAGTGTGTGGCACCTGCTGCAGCACACCCCCCCGACTTAGTACACCACTGCATTAGGCTCTTTTTACACTAGAATATGTTGGCATGAATGGGGTCATCTGTCATCTTCTAATTATGTTTGGAAGGTCAAGATCTTGTGGTGTGCAAAGTTTCAGGGCAATTGATTGAGGTTCATGCACTTTTTTGCTCGTTAAGCTACATTAAGCTACATTAGGCAAATTTCAGTATTGTAAAAAAATGTGAATAACTTTTGGTGTGATAAACCAAATGAGCTGAAATTGTCAGAATATGTTGGCATGGATGGGGTCTTCTATTGTGTGAATCTTGGGGAGATTGGTTATGAAACTTCTTGGATATGTTTAGAAGGTAGAGATCTTGGGGTTTGCAAAGTTTCAGGGCAATTGATTGAGGTTCAGGCACTTTTTTGCTCGTTAAGCTACATTAAGCCAATTTCAGTATTGTAAAATATAGCTTAATGTGAATGAATTTTGGTGTGATAACCCAAATGAGCTGAAATGTTCAGAATATGTTGGTATCGATAGAGCCTTCTACTGTGTGAAGTTTGGGGGAAATAGGTTAACATTTAAGGTCTTTTTCGTATGTTAAGCTACATTAAGCTCGCAAAAAAACAAGCTTAATGTCCCTAGTTTGCCTTGTGAGACACCAAATATCACAACACTTATAGGTTATGTTTGAGTAGTTGAGATGTTAGGCTGTGCAAAGTTTCAGGGCAATTGATTGAGGTTCAGGCACTTTTTTGCTCCTTAAGCTACATTAAGCCAATTTCAGTATTGTAAAATATAGCTTAATGTGAATAACTTTTGGTGTGATAAACCAAATGAGCTGAACATTTCTGAATATGTTGGCATGGACAGAGTCTTCTATTGTGTGAAGTTTGGGGGAGATTGGTTAACATTTAAGGTCTTTTTCGTACGTTAAGCCACATTAAGCTCCTCAAAAAACAAGCTTAATGTACCTAGTTTGCTTTTTGGGACACCAAATTGCTTGAAACTTCTTGGATATGTTTGAAAGGTCGAGATCTTGTGGTGTGCAGAGTTTCAGGGTAATTGATTGAGGTTCAGGCACTTTTTTGCTCGTTAAGCTACATTAAGCTACATTAAGCCAATTTCAGTATTGTAAAATATACCTTAATGTGAATAACTTTTGGTGTGATTAACCGAACGAGCAGAAATTTTCAGAATATGTTGGCATGGATAGGGTCTTCTATTGTGTGAAATTCAGGGTTAATTCGTTAACATTTAAGGTCTTTTTTGTACGTAAAGCTCCCAAAAAAACAAGCTTAATGTTCCTAGTTTGCCTTGTGGAACACCAAATCGATTTCTTAGATATGTTTGGAACTTTGAGATCTTGGGGTGTGCAAAGTTTCAGGGCAATTCATTGAGGTTTAGGCACTTTATTGCTCGTTAAGCTTCATTAAGCTAATTTCACATTAAATGTTTTAGTATTGTAAAATATAGCTCAATGCAAATAACTTTTGGTGTGATTAACCAAATAAGCTGACATTTTCAGAATATGTTGGCGTAGATAGAGTCTTCTACTGTGTGAAGTTTGGTGGAAATTGGTTAACATTTAAGGTCTTTTTCGTACGGTAAGTCACATTAAGCTCCCCAAAAAACAAGCTTAATGTCCCTAGTTTGCCTTGTGGGACCCCGAATCACACAAAACTTCTTAGATAGGTTTGGGTAGTTAAGATCTTAGGCTGTGCAAAGTTTTAAGACAATTGATTAAGTTTTAGGTACATTATGGTACGTTAAGCTCTGTTTTTGCATTGTAAAATATAGCTTAATGTGAATAAATTTTGGTGTGATAACCCAAATGAGCTGAAATTTTCAGAATATGTTGGCATCTATAGAGCCTTCTACTGTGTGAAGTTTGGGGGAAATTCGTTAACATTTAAGGTCTTTTTTGTACGTTAAGCTACATTAAGCTCCCAAAAAAACAAGCTTAATGTCCCTAGTTTGCCTTGTGGGATACCAAATAGCACATAACTTATAGGATATGTTTGGGTAGTTGAGATCTTAGGCTGTGAAAAGTTTCAGGGCAATTGATTGAGGTTTAGGCACTTTATTGCTCGTTAAGCTACATTAAGCCAATTTAACATTAAATGTTTTAGTATTGTAAAATATAGCTTAATGTGAATAACTTTTGGTGTGATTAACCAAATGAGCTGAAATTTTCAGAATATGTTGCCATGGACAGAGTCTTCTATTGTGTGAAGTTTGGGGGAAATTGGTTAACATTCAAGGTCTTTTTCGTACGTTAAGCCACATTAAGCTCCCCAAAAAACAAGCTTAATGTACCTAGTTTGCCTTGTGGAACACCAAATCGTTTGAAACTTCTTGGATATGTTTGGAACATCTATCTCTCGGGGTGTGCAAAGTTTCAGGGCAATTGATTGAGGTTTAGGCACCTTTTTGCTCGTTAAGCTACATTAAGCCATTTTCACATTAAATGTTTTAGTATGTCCCACCTGATTTAAACCTCAATTGCCATACTACCATGTTGCAATTGCCTGCATTTCACGCCAATCGTATTGCCTCCTCACCACCTGTCAAACACACTCAGGCACTTTTCAGAGGAGCAGCAGTGCCTGCTGCAATTATGAATGAGCCCTTCATTGTATTCCACAGCAGCCCCCTTAGGGCTCATTCACACGTAAAGTTGGGGGCTGGTAAACCCTGTGGTTGAGTGTACCACCCCCAATCCCTACCCAATTTAGCTGCTGCGGCGGCAGGCAAAGGTGTACACGTGCCTCAGCAGGAATTGAACCCCCTGTCGCTTTTTGTGTATGCTACCGCCTGCCAATCATGACCAATTCAAGTAAATGGGGCCACTCCTCAAGCACCCCACAACTGCATGCTTCTGCAGGGTCCAAGGGGGTAAAGCAGTTGGTGAGAAAGCAACATGAAACTGCCTGCTTTAACCCCTTGTTTGCTGTACTGCACAAGGTTGCATGGCATTTTCACTTGAATGGGTCATGCTTGGCAGGTGCTATACCAGCTAACCATGACAGGGCATATAACTCTCGCTGCAGCTGCGACATGTGTACACCACCTAGTCACTGCAGCTAAAGTATTACTGTTCTGAGCCTGCTATAAGCCTGCTTTCAAACTGATGTGCTGCAGTTTACCTGCACTGCAGGTGTAGTGCAGTGCATTTGCGACTCTCCTGGGTTAGCTGCACTTTGCCATAGTATTCTATTATATCTTGTGTGATGCACTTTCTGAAAGTGCACTAAAACTCCTGCAATCAGGTGGGTTATAATATAAGTCATAATTATAGTTATAATAGAAGTCTATGGCTAAGCGCAGCAAACCCACAGGAAAGCTGCAGATACACTGCACAGCACCTGCGGTGTGGGTAAGTCGTAGCGCATTAGTGTGGAAGCAGCCCTATACTATTTTGCCCAGTGTATTGCTTCACACTGACCTGAAGATCTCTTCTTTCCTGCTGCTGGCACCTTTCTGGAGACCATTACCTGGGATAAGAGATGAAGTGCAGTTGGTATCACGCCGCATGGGACAGGAGCCACCACTACAGAGGAAACATCGGCTTATGGGGCTCTTGCTCCCTACTACAGCATTGCACTCTGTTTGATGCTCTGGGATGGCGGGTCAGCAAGCCCTGCCCAAACTGCAATCTACCAGTCACCTGTTCGTGATCTACTGGTTAGACCTTTGGTTTCTTTGGCTGCGTACACACTATCAGACATGTCCGATGAAACATGTCCGACAGTCCGTTTTCATCGGACATGTCTGAAGTGGTCTTTTAGTCTGATGTGCGTACACACCATCGGACCAAAATCCCCTCGGACCAGAACGCGGTGACGTAGAACACACCGACGTGCTAAAAAAGTTCAATGCTTCCAAGCATGCGTCAAATCAATTTGACGCACGCGCAGGATTTTGGTCCGATGGTTGGGCGTACTAACCATCGAACCTGTCCGACGGACAGGTTTCCAGCGGACAAGTTTCTAAGCATGTTTAGAAACTTTTGTCCGCTGGAAAACTGTCCGATAGGCCGTACACACGATCGAACATGTCCGCTGAAACTGGTCTGCGGACCAGTTTCAGCGGACATGTTCGATCGTGTGTACGCGGCCTTAGATACCTAGCTACTAAAGCATAGCAGGATGTATGTTTTAGGACCATATACAAAAGTGAGGAGATTCCTTCCAAGTTTATGCTCAAACCTACATACCAATACATCTACTGTAGATAGTATAATTTTCTTTTATGGTGATTGAAATATAAGATGCAACATGATGAACTTTTTAGTTACAAGCAACTTAAAGTGTCCATGAATTACAAAGGAAGAAGAAGGTCATACTACATTTAGTGTTTATATACACTTGATGTTATTGCTCTCCCCTTCACTTCTCTGATACTCATGCAGTATAAACATATATACATTTAAAGTGGTTGTAAACCCTCGGAAAAAAAAACCTCTGCAAGACAAAGTCGTAATGAGCTAGTAAGCATATCATACTAGCTCATTATGAATTACTTACCTTACATCAAAGCCCCCGCAGCGGTCCTTGTCCCCCCCTTCGGCGGTGACATCTCTCCTGGAGTGACTTCCAGGTATCGCGGGCTCCGGCGCTGTGATTGGCCAAAGCCGCGATTATGTCACTCCCACGCATGTGCGTGGGAGTCACCGGTAATGGCACATGGACTGAAGCAATGGCACATACACGCCATTGCTTCAGTTTGCCACAGTGTGACATCAGCACATGCGGGGGACAGGGGATATCTCCTATGGCTTTTATGGCGGTTGTTATCGCTGGAAAGCCAATCGCGGGCTCTAAAAAAAAAGATACCAGGATGATGCCTGCAGCTGCAGGCATCCTCCAGGTGTGACCCCCTAAAGCCGAGGATGCATATGTGTGTACACTCGGCGGCAAAGGGTTACTAGCATCCCAGTCTCAGTCCGTAGGGTTCAATATTGAATTGGCCCACCCTTTGCAGCTATAACCGCTTCATCTCCTCTGGGAAGGCTGTCCACAAGGCTTAGGAGTGTGTCTATGGGAATGTTAGCAACATGGGCACCCGGCAACCGCACAGATTCTTTAATAATCGCCTGCGTACTAAGTAGTGGGCGGGGGGGGGCGTGCGGCACAAACAGCTGCCCCTTTAATGCCGCGGTGTCCGCCAGGGTCACCTCCGGTGCTTCTCAGTTCTGTCACTTGTAAATGCAGAAGCACTGCCTCTGTATTTACAACTCCTCTCTCCACGGCCACTCAAACCCCTCCCTCCTCTATACATCTAGCTACACCAGTGCCACGTGCTATAGGAGAGCAGATAAGGGAGGGGCGGGAAGAATATACACAAGCGCCGAACACTATAGGACAACAGAGGAGGGAGGGGCAGGGGAATATATACAAGCGCAGAACACTATAGGACAACAGAGGAGGGAGGGGTGGGAATCTACACAGAGAGAAGCTCCTCCTGAGTGGCAGCCTGCACGGACACACTGTGAATACTCTGCAGCTCCACTCTGACATTTTCTAGGAGGTAAGAGAGGAACTGGGGGGGGGGACACTGAACTGGGGAAGAGAGCTTTGTACTGTAGAAGGGGGAGATGCACACAGCACTGCACACCCCATACACATGCACCCCTCCGCCCTGCACTCCACGCACAGCGCACCTCTCCGCCCTGCACTCCGCACACAGCACACCCCTCCGCCCTGCACTCCACGCACAGCACATCCCACCACCCTGCACTCCACGCACAGCGTATCCCTCTGGCCTGCACTCCACGCACAGCGCACCCCTCAGCCCTGCACTCCATGCACAGCGCACCTCTCAGCCCTGCACTCCATGCACAGCCTCTAGCAACCAACTGGGGGCCCAAAAAAAATATTAAAGATGGCCCTGCGCCTCCCCCTTGTCTGTAGTGTGCTGTGTGTGTACAGCACGCGGCAAGCAGATTATCTGAGCCTGCTTTAGGGGTCTGTTTTAGGGGGGGTGTTCTGTATTGTGGGGGTTTTTTATTGTAGGGGGGTCTTCACTGGAGGGGGGTTCTGTATTGTAGGGTGGTTCTGTATTTTACGGGGGGGTTCTTTATTGTAGGGGGTCTGCACTGTAGGGGTGGATCTGTATTGTGGGGGGGGGGGTCTGTATTGTAGGAGGGGGTTCTGTATTGTAGGGTGGTTTCTGTATTGTAGGGGTGAATCTGTATTGTAAGGAGGGGTCTGTATTGTAGGGGGAGGGGTCTGCACTGTAGGGGAGGATCTGTATTGTAAGGGGGTTCTGTTTTGTAGTAGAGGGTTCTGTATTGTAGGGGGGGGTTCTGTATTATAGGGGTAAATCTGTATTGTAAGGAGGGGTCTGTATTGTAGGGGGAGAGGTCTGCACTGTAGGGGGGTCTGCGTAACATGCAGGGGGTCCAGAACTGTTAGGGGGTGTCTGTGTAACATACAGGTGTCAGGGGCTGTGTAATGTAAAGGGGTGCAGGGTGCTGTGTAATGTAAAGGGTCCAGAGGTGCAGGGTGTTGTGTAATGTAAAGGGGTCCAGTGGTGCAGGGTGCTGTGTAATGTAAAGCGGTCCAGAGGTGCAGAGTGCTGTGTAATGTAAAGGGGTCCAGAGGTGCCAAGTGCCGTGTAATGTAAATGGGTCCATTGCTACAGTTGTGGAGAGGGGTACACAGCAGGGGGCAGATATAGGAACCGCCCCGGGTGCCAAATGCTCTATGTATACCTGGCATGCCACAGGCAGATTCTGCCGGAAAAAGACGGCGTGGGCGGCTGTTCTTGCTTTGCTATGAGGAGCAGGGATGAGGAGCTCATATGCCATGTGCACTGAGAAGACAAAGGACGGCAAGAATCCACAGAAGCAGGCAGCAGATGTAAAATCTTTTTTCTGTAAGTACATTTTTTTATAAGTACAGTGTACTGCTTAATGTCTGTTTTGTATTTTCTTATTTAAATAGGGTGTTTCTTAACCACTTAAGCCCCAGACCAATATGCTGCTAAATTCCCAAAGGTGTTTTTACAATTCGGCACTGCGTCACTTTAACAGACAATTGCGCGGTCGTGCGACGTGGCTCCCAAACAAAATGTGCGTCCTTTTCTTCCCACAAATAGAGCTTTATTTTGATGGTATTTGTTTTGCGTTATAAACGGAAAAAGACCTTTTTGTTATAAGAAAAATCGAATAAACTAAATTTTAGTCAAACATTTAGGCCAAAATGTATTCAGTCACATGTCTTTATTAAAAAAAAAAAATCGCAAAGAATAGCTACCTAGCGGCAACAGTGACACTAATACAGCGACCAGAAAACCGATCGCTTAGTGACACTGGCAATAGGGGGTGAAAGGGTTAACTAGGGTTAACTAGGGTGTGATTAAGGGGTTAAACCTTTATTAGGGAGGGGTAGGGACCTAACACTAACTGCCTGTCACACTGACACTAAATGCAGTGATCAGTAAATATATGATCACTGCTATTAGTGACACTGTGATTAGGGGGGGGGGGGTGATCTGAAGGGGTTAAATGTGCCTATGTGTATGGTGTCAGTGTAGTGTTGGTGCGACTTACTATGTGATGTCTTCTCTCCTCTCGCCGGATCAAAAATACCGCCGAGAGTGAGAAGTGAAATCACTTCCTCTGCCTGTGTTTACATTACACAGGCAGAGGGCGGGCAGCAGGGGAGGAAGCGGATTCGCTGGGAGCGATCCCAAGGGGGCGGACAGAAACGAACAGCCGCCCCCTCATCCCGGATCGCTCCCAGACACTTACCGACTGCCGAATGTAGCGTAGGGGGTCCCGATCGGACCCCGACCCGCGGGAAGGCATGGACGTACCAGTATGCCCATCTGCCTGTACGTGCCATTCTGTGGACGTACATATACATGCGGCCGGCGTTAACTGGTTAAAGGAACAGTAAATTCAAAAGTTAAACAATACTTTATTGTAATTATGTTTGATATTTCATAGTAAATTTACAGGTAGTGGTATTATACCATGTGATTTACTTTATATGTGGCGTTATTATAGCGTGCGATATACAGTATAGGTGGCGTTATTATAGCGTGTGATATACAGTATAGGTGGCGTTATTATAGCGTGTGATATACAGTATAGGTGGCGTTATTGAACCGTGTGATATACAGTATAGGTGGTGTTATTATACCGTGTGATTTATAGTATAGGCGGCTTTATTATAGTGTGTGATATACAGTATATGTGGCATTATTATAGCGTGTTATATACAGTATATGTGGCGTTATTTTAGCGTGTTATATACAGTATATGTGGCGTTATTATAGCGTGTGATTTGCACTATAGGTGGCGTTATTATACCATGTGAAAAAAAGTTGTATTTTTATCATAGCTTGCAATCTGCTTTTTGGGAACTTAATGGAATGGAAGGCTTTAAAAAGAGTCGGTATTGGAGAAATGGGTGTGGTTACTGAGGGGTGTGGTTACTGAGGGGTGTGGTCACGGAGGGGCGTGGTTTCTAAGTACCGTGGTCACTGAGCGGCGTTGCCACTGAGGGGCGTGGTCACTGAGGGGGCGCTGTAAAGCTTTCTTGCACAGGGTGCCCAAAGGCCTAAGGCGGGCCCTGAACGAAGGACACCTATTAGCAAAAGTGTGTAGGCATAGGGCACATTCCCCTTAAAGGAGAGTTATATATAAAATAAAATAATTAGTTAAACCCACCATTACTTTATTTTACCACTACAATTTATTTATACTGGCATTTGAATTTTACAAATACAGCAATTTAGAAATTTGGATGAAAGGTTTAGCTCTGGGAAACACTATATGAAAGATAAAAAGTGCATTTCATATACAACACTATAGATCAGACCAAAATGAGGGAAAAAGGAGGAGGAAAGAGGGACAGAGGGATTTTGTTCCAAATCAGGGACAGTTTCTCGAAATCAGGGACAGTTGGGAGCTATGCATTTTGTGTGACTGCATATGCAATACAACATCAGACAGTGGTGTAAAATATGATAAATTATTTAATAATACCTAATTATGGCCTTTATAGATGCTGATTAGAGAACAACATTTTAGCAGGCTGTATAAATGGCTCAGACAGCGCTAGCTAAAAATTGAATACTATTAAGACGTTTATCACCATGATCTATTGATTAATGTTTTGGCTGTGGACTTATTTGCTGCAATCTCTAAAAAGCACCGCACCATGAGCTAGTGTTAAAGTATATCTAAACCCTCACCTTGCAAATTAACCCATTCCATTTATAATATAAATTACAGGTAAAGCATTTGTGTGCAGATATTTAAAACATTACGTACACATGCTGTTGCATTTGCGTGATCGCTGCTTGAAACTCACAAAGAATTTATCTGTTTGATCTGTTGATTGTGACATAGCTTGAACTTTCATGTAAGTGTACAGTTTAATAAACCGGATATTGAGACAGTATCGCACTCAGGGCTGTCTTAAGGAGATGGCACAACTGGCCACAGTTTCATGGGGGGCCCCTGCACTTTCCCCAAAGATACTGGTCCTTGAGCCATGCTGCCCCGAAACTGGGGGCCCCATGATGACACTGAGAGTGATAGATACACAGGGGAGGCAGTCTGCCTCCTACCTACTTGATGTCTATTTACCTGCACTGTCATCATTGTAGGGGTCCCAAAGCATTACTTTGCCCAGGGGCCCATGATGCTATTAAGACGGCCCTAATTGCACTATGTGGAGTCCTTTTGTCTCCTAAACATTCTTCTATCGAGCTACCTAATACTGCGTCCTGTATCCTGAGTTGCTGTGAACTTCTTGGTGTATTCAATCCACAACTATAGGAGGAATATCTGGATTTCTCTCTCAGTGGATCAGAGATCCAACCAAGCGCTGTGTGACCTCTCTGAGTAAGAGGGGTCGCTGGCAGTCCAGTAAGCCTCCATTTTTGATTATGGTGATGGATGTCACGCCATCAGATGTATGATCGTTAATTCCAAACACTCTTTTCTATAATGGGACTTTTTTTGATGGAATCCAGCTCTTTATGAACTTTGTTGGCACAATTGCACTTTATTCACATGTGATGTAATTTTGCATATGTGTCTTCAAACTTTATTCACAGCCATTAATGTTTATATACAATTGATTGTTTGCATATTAGTATATTTTGATATTTGTTTGTATTCCTTCTGGTCTCAGCTGCATAAGAGCTAGGGGAGGAGAAACAGCAGCTCACTGATCCTCCCAGTAAATGGCTAATTGGAGGGGGGGGGGGGTGTCAGGACATGTTTGATCATTGGAGGAAAGCAGGGGTGAGTGACTAACGCCCTGTACAGACAATAGTAATTTCCTATGGGCTAAATGGAATTTTCTGTCAGAATTCTGTTCAAGCTGTCTTCCATCAGTTTTGCAAACACACTGTCAGCCTAAATTCCGATCGTACAAAATGCGGTGATGTAAAACACTACAATGAGCCGAGAAAAATGAAGTTCAATGCTTCCGAGCATGCGTCGACTTGATTCCGAAAATGCGTGTTTTTTTCTCCGTCGGAGTTCCACACAGACAATCAGAATTTTCCTTTAGAAAAAAATAAAACATGTTCTATTTCCAAACTCAGACAGAAAAAAATTCCTATGGGGCCCACACACGATAGGAATTTCTGATAAAAAAAATTCCATCAGACTTTAGGGAGAAGGTGAATGCAGTAATTTTCTTAGCTATCCTAACCCAGGAAAAGGTAACCAAGATACCACTCTAACCTCTGTCCTTAATATTACCCTATAAAAATGTATTTTTTCCCCAGAGAAACAAAACAAAAAGAAGGCCTTGCAGATCTATATGCCATCATTTGAACTACACTATTTTACCAAAAGTATCCCAGTCTTAGTCTGTAGGGTTCAGTATTGAGTTGGTCCACCCTTTGCAGCTATAACAGCTTCAACTTCTTGGAAGGCTGTGCACAAGGTTTAGGAGTGTATCTGTGGGAAGGTTTGACCATTCTTCTAGAAGCGCATTTGTGAGGTCAGACACTGATCTGGACAAGAAGGCCTGGCCCACTGTCTCCACTCTATTTCATTCTAAAGGTGTTCTAACGGGTTGAGGTCAGGATTCTGTGCAGGCCAGTCAAGTTCCTCCACCCCAAACTTGCTCATCATGACATCATACGAAGGAGCTGCAACAAGACTGACGTATTAATATCTCCTTTATCTGCATAGAATTGTTGTTTTTAAAACAAATATCTGCTTTTGTTTTCAGTGAAACCCCATTAATGTGTTTCATAATAATGTCTGTAAATACTCTTTAACTGACACATATAGGCCCGGATTCACATACATCGGCGCATATTTATGCCGATTTAGCGTATCTTATTTACGCTACGCCGGCGCTGCTCAGAGAGGCAAGCATGGAATTCACAAAGCCATACTCCCAACGTTGCACCAGCATGTCGTATATTTCGCCGGCATAAGCTGGCGTAGGTGGAAGTGGGCGTGAGCCATGCTAATGAGGCGTGACCCCATGCAAATGATGGGCCGAGTGCCAGACAAGTACTTAAAATGAACGGTGCATGCGCCGTCCCGTGTACATATCCCAGTGCACATGCTCACAATCACATCGAAACAACTGCCTACGTCGTAAACAGAACCTACACCCAGCCCTATTCATGTACAACGTAAACTACGTAAAATTTGACGGCATTCATTTCCTGATCCATACCTTTGCATGAGTTGCGCCTCCTATATGGGGAATAACTTTACGCTGGACGTACGACTTACACAAACCACGTATATTATGCACGGGGCGCAAGTACGTTTGTGAATCGCCGTATTTGCCTCATTTGCATATTTGAATATCAATGGGAGTGCCACATGCGTCCAGCGTAAATATGCGCCCACTATGCGCCGGTGTAGGAAAGTTACGTCAGTCGGCTGAAGCCTATTTTTCGACGTATCTTGGTTTGTGGGTCGGCGCATAGATACGACGTCGCACATTTGTACTTACGTCAGCGTATTTGGAGATACGTCGGCGTAAGTGCTTTGTGAATCCGGGCCATATTGTATTAATCCAAGTTTGGACACAATGATGATTTTCTTTTTACATGTTTACAATGTTCATTCACTATTGACAAAAACTTTGATTACAGTGTAGCACCCCTCAGTATGTCACTAGTTTTAGGTAAATTTTGTTTTTAGCTTTTGTAACCAATCATTTGATAAGCCGTGTTAAGCCGTGTACACACGATCAGTTTGTCTGCTGAAAACAGACCGATGGACTGTTTTCAGCAGACAAACTGATCGTGTGTGGGCCCCATCAGTCTTTTTTCCATCGTTGTTAAAAATTACAACATGTTTAACATTTTTCCTATGGATAAAAAACATATAGAAAAATCCGTGCATGCTCAGAATCAAGTCAACGCATACTCGGAAGCATTGAACTTAATTTTTCGGCTCATCGTAGTGTTGTACGTCACCGCGTTTTGGCACGGTTGGAATTTAGTCTGATAGTGTGTATGCAAGACTGATGAAAGTCAGCTTCATCGGATATCCGATGAAAAAATACATCGGATTCGATTTCATAAGATATCCAATCGTATGTATGAGGCTTTAGTGTTTCTTCTATGTTCTGCTGGTGCATTGCTCGGCTACTTTCCCCTTCTTCCCACTGAACTATGGAATATAGTGGGTGGAAGAGCTCAGACCCTGGCCTGCATATTCATGCCTCTTCAGCCAATCCCTGGTCAGGGGAATGAGAGACTAGTAGGTGACTGAGAAGGGTCTGAATAGACTGGGGCCTGCCTGAAACAGCTTCCTGTTGTTCCTGGTGGAGTTAGACACAGAATGAGGGCTAACGCATCCCTGGTAGACTACCTGCAGTTTCAATAAATTATTTTTTGGGGCCCCAGCTCCTGCTCAGGCTTAGGGACTTCGGTCCTACCCTTCTGAAAGCTTGCAGAAAGCTCATCTGAAGATCCAAGACACGAGCAACTAGTACAACAGCTAACTGGTACTGTAGGTGGCAGCACAGAATACAGGACACAGTGAGTACCTGTAATGTGGATTCCAGAGACTTTTCTTATCTCTATTTAGGAGATCTTAGAGCAGTATATTTAGGATTTTACTCTTGTTGAGGAGTTCCTTTTGGAATCGTGTTACCCTTCACATTTAAGGGGATGGTTCTTACCCTGAAGGCTCAAATCAGAGTCCTCCATTACAGTTTGTTACAACTTTTTGGAAAAGGCCCACCCTATACCAGTTCCTTTAGTAAAATGAATTGCAAAAAAATATGTACAGACTGTTTTCTGACTGCAAACTACTGTGTGCCTGGCTACTGTGTGCCTATCAGGGAATGGAACCAGGAACCAAACAGCCAGACCAGTCCCTGGTCTGTGCTACAACAGCATATTTTAACTTCATGTTTAACAGTAAGGCCCCTTTCACACTGACACATTTTTCAGGTGATATAGAGCTAAAAATAGCGCCTAAATACTGCCTGAAAAAATCCTGCCCTGCAGTCTTCAGTGTGAATGCTGAAGGCTTTCACACTGAAGCGGTGCGCTAGCAGGACCGCTCCAAAAATCCTGCTAGCCGCAGCTTTGGAACGGTGAAGGAGCAGGGTGTTTACCGCTCCTCCACGGCTCCTCCACGGCTCCTCCACCACTTCTTCCCATTGAAAGCAATAGAAAACCCGCGGTAATAAAGCCGGCAATGCGCCTTTGCAGAGGTACATTGCGGGGGGTATTAACCCCTTTTCGGCCGCTAGAGAGGGGTAAAACCGCACCGCTAGTGGAACTTTCCATTCAGCAAAATGTTATTTTTATTAGCTTACAACCTATTTTTTTTTTTTTTAAATATAGTATATGCAAGTTCTACAAAACAACTATTCAAAATCTAAAGCTGTGTCAAATTCTAACAATGCCTGCTTTAATCAACATTTTCTTATTTTCGTTATGTATTTCTGAAGCGTCTGGGTTTTTTATTTTTATTTTACTACAATTGCTTGTTGTCATGGCAATCTCAATTTGCCTAATTTCTGTGACCAGGAGAGGTCATTTTGAATTCTACTGACAAAATATTTTTGTAAAAGGCTGAACAGACTGCAGTCAAAAAATATTGTTATGGGAAGAAAATTAATTGGCAAATAGACTACATTTGTCTAACCCAATTTATTTATTTTTAATTTAAAGTGTGCTCGCTAATTATGCAATACACTTTGCCCGGAACTTAATAAATGTCCCAGTTCTAAGACAGAATTTGCTAAATTCAGAAATCTTCAAGTCACTGCATGTTGTTAGTTATTTTTATGTTGATAGAATCTGAATTCTGTGCAGTGCTAAGAATGAAATGTCTCTCTCTTTTTTTGTGTGTGCAATTGTATACAGTAATGATTTTCACGTACTGCAATTAAAAGACAGCAATACAAACACGCCAATTTTTTTCATCAATAAAGGTTTGCAAACTTTTATGTACAGGTCACATTAGCATACTGCTTAAAGTTAAATTTTAAACTTGAAAAGAAATGTGTTTTAAATCACCTGCTTCTGTGCACGTAATCTGTAGTTTTTATTTTAACCACTTCAATACCGGGCTTTTATACCACCTCCATACCGGGCCTATTCTGACACTTCTCTCCTACATGTAATAATCATCATTCTTTTGCTAGAAAATTACACACTACCCCCAAACATTATATATGTTTTTTTAGCAGACACCCTAGGGAAAAAAACGACGGTCATTGCAATGTTTTATCTTGCACGGTATTTACGCAATCATTTTTCAAACGCCTTTTCTTTGTAAAAAAATTGTTTCATGAATTAAAAAAATAACAATTTTTTTTGTATTATGTGAAAGATTATGTTACACCGAGTAAATAGATACCCAACATGTCACGCTTTAATTATGCGCACACTCATGGAATAGCGCCAAACTTCGGTACTTAAAAATCTCCATAGGCAAAGCTTTATTTATTTTTTACAGGTTACCAGTTTAGATTTACAGAGGAGATCTAGTTCTAGATTTGTTGCTGGCACTCTAACGCACGCGGCGATACCTCACTTATGTGGTTTAAACGGCGTTTACATATGTCGGTGGGACTTACGTGTGCGTTCGCTTCTGCACACGAGCTATCGGGGACAGGGGCGTTTTAATTTTTTTTTTATCTTTTATTTTTTTTTTTTACTTATTTTTTATTTTTTTTTCCACTTTTTTTCTATTTTTTTCCACTTTTATTCCTATTACAAGGAATGTAAACATCCCTTGCAATAGGAAATGTGTGTGACAGGAGCTCTTTAAGGAGAGATGCGGGGTCAATAAGACCTCACATCTCTCCTCCAGGCTGGAAACCATGAGATCGGTGAAAAAAAATTCACCGATCTCATAATTGGTTGCTTACAGCCGCAATCGTGGCTTTGTTTATTTATGGCGACCCGGGCGTGACGTCATCACATCGCGCCCGGGTCCTCCGACGGTCATAGAGATGACTGGTGACCATCTGGTCACCAGTCATCTCTATGCTTCCTGCCGACGCCGACGATTCGTTCTCTCGGCCCCCAAAGGCACGGGAGAGCCCGGAGAAGCACCGGATGGTGGTGGGAGGGGGGGTGTCCCCCCCCGCGGCCTGTAAGAACGATCAAGCGGCGGAAATGCCGCTATGATCGTTCTTATGTCGTGCAGAATCGCCGGCTGAAGAAGAGGATATCTGGATGATGCCTCTGGCTGCAGGCATCATTCAGATATCCACCCGCAAAGCCCAGGCCGTCAGTTGATGGCCACTTAGGATGGGAGATCCCATCTCTGGCCGTCAATTGTATATGGGCGGGTATTGAAGTGGTTAAAGAAGGTTACTAGTAACCCATATTTCTTACCTGTAGTCATGATGCATGATTTCTTCTGTATATCATCCAGAAGGATTATTGCCACACCCTCAAACACATCTAGGTAATATATACACTGCCCCTTGGCTTAAAAAACTCTTTAAAGGGTTCTGCATTGTTTGCATGAGCTTTGTGTTTGAGTCGAACGTATGTTCGACTCGAACATCGTATGTTCGATCATTCGTCGAAATACAAACAAAACGGGTCGTTTGCGCCAAATTCGAGTGACGCGCCACGGCCCATAATTCACTGCGGCATCGCTGGCAGATGATGCACCATGCAAAAACGGAGAGCCATAATTGGCCAAAGCCAGGGTGGCTTTGGCCAATTATGGCTCAGGGGGTTTAGTACACGCACCACACTATAAAATACCGACTGCAGGTCGGCCTTGTGTAGTGTGTTGCGGCGGTGGTTAGAGAGAACAGAGAGAGACAGAGAGAGTGTCATTTTTTGCAGGTAGAAAGAGCAGGCAGGCTAGTCAGTTAATCTCCCTGGCGGTATGATTCTTTCAGATTTTAGGCGCTGAAAGCGGTACCATTATTTGCAAGGAAATTTGGCGTTTTATGCTGTAGGCTTGTAATTCTTAGGAATAACTCACTTAAATCTGACCAAACAAGAGTCTAATAGGCATCCTGTGTATGACATTTAAAAAAATATATATATATATATAAATTATAATATAATAAATAATTAATTATAACAAATAATAATATAATTATAGTAAGCGCTCAGAGGCGATTTAGTTCGCATGTGCCGCGCTATATAAGTTTTCATTCATTCATTCATTCAGTAAACATTATTTTCTGTTCAAGTATTTTATTGGATAAACAAAATACAGAGTAAATCAACATTACATTACTATTTGTGATAGTAATGGGTAAAACAAGTAAAAGGCTACATGAGACAGGAGTAACCAAATACGTAGCGTAACAATTATCAGGTATATACAACAAAATTCAGAAAAGACAAGGACAATCATTAAGCCTAAAGAAAAAACGATAAGAAGATTAGTGTCTTCTCACTGCCGGGTACAGGCATGGCAGGAGACTACTCTGTAAGTCAACAAACAGATAGAACGTAAACCAGTGATGGGCGGCTAGAGTTGGAGTCGCCCAGACAGAGATAATTGAATGATTTTGTATTCCTAGGAGGAGGAAGAAGACAGTGGGAGAGGGGGAATAAGAGAAAAGAAGAAAAGAGAGAAGGAAGAGGAAAAAAGAAAGAAGGAGAAAAAAAAAAAAAAAAAAAAAAAAAAAAAAAAAAAGGGGGGGGGGGGGGGGAAGGTCGGTCGGGATGCATAAACCTCATGAAGTATCTACGGGTAGGTAAGGGGGAAACATGATATTTACGGCACCAAAAGGGACAGGTCAAAGTCCGGGGGAAGAAAGTGTACTGCCCAGGGGGACCAAATTTTACTATGCTGGGGGATCTTATCCAAAATAGTAGCTTCAATTTTGTCATGGATCATTGCTTGGGTTACCCTATGTTTAACTTCAGCAATATGTAAAGTCGGGGTCTTCCAGGCCTTAGCTATTACTTGTTTGGCAGCGGTGGTCAGCTGTAACAGGAGTCTCGTCTGGGCTCTCGTAAACTCTTTTTGTATATGATTCAAGAGGGCTAAGGAGGGATCGGGCAAAATTTCTTCATCAAAAAGGGTGGAAGCCATTCGGAAAACTATTATCCAAAACTGTTGTACCGTAGGACAAGACCACCACACGTGTTCATGTGTGCCCCGTCCACCACATCCTCGAAAACATTCAGGTGAATAAGATGGCAAAAATTTAGATATCCTAGCAGGGACCAGGTACCATCTCATAAGGACCTTGTAGTTAGTTTCCAGGGCAACAATGTTCTGAGAGGATGATTTCGTGCGGGCCCAAATATCCGACCAGTCTTCACTATTCAACACTACCTGAAGATCCCTAGACCACTGTGCAGTATAAAGAGGAGGGGCAGTAGGGGAGGATGTCAAATGATTGTATATTTGTGAAATGATGCCCGGAGCATGGGGATCTGAGTTGCAAATCTTTTCATAGAAGGATAGGGTACATAGAGAAGAGTTACCACCAATAATAGTGTGGGCAAAATGGGCTATTTGTAGATAACGAAAATAATCCCTTGAGGTGAGTTTGGCTTGGGTCTGTAGGTCTGAGAACGGTCTAAGGGAAGTGGGAGTAACCAGGTCTATTATTCTATGTACTCCGGCCTGAAGCCAGTGGTGAAAAGCCTCAGGTTCCGTGAATGCTGGGTAGAAGAGCGGGTGACCAAAGAACGAAAGGAGTGGGGAATGAGGGGATTTTAGTTGGAAACGTCCACTGAGGCCATCCCAGAGTTTAAGAGAGTGTCGTGTAATAGGGTTGGCTATGTTGTCACGAACTGAGGGAGATAACCATAAGAGATTATGTATTAAAAGCGGGAAGATATCTATAGCTTCCAGGGTGACCCACAATGGAATTTCTGTGGAGGCTTGAAAAAGTGTGATTTGAGCTAGCTGAGCTGACTGATAATACCGAGCGAAGTTGGGGACACCCAAACCCCCACTTAGTTTGTTTTGAAGGAGGACTGATCTAGAGACTCTGGGTTTTGTAGGACCCCAAATATATTTAAAGACCCGGGACTGAACAATACGATGGAAGTATGAGGGAACTGAAACAGGGAGAACTCTATACAGGTATAAAAGTTTCGGGAGTAGGGACATTTTAACGGCTGCTACTCGACCCAACCAGGAGACACATAGCGGTTTCCAAGCATCTAAAAGAGAAGATAGGTGTGACAGCATGGGAAGATAATTAGCTTTATACAGGGAGGACGGGTCAGATGTCAGCTTTATGCCTAGGTATGGTAGAGATGCAGCAGACCAAACAAAGGGGAAGTATTCTTGCAAATGAACAACCTCTGCGGGGGGGAGAGATACATTAAGGGCTCTAGATTTAGATTTATTTATCTCTAAACCGGATATGGACGCAAATTTCTCTAACAATCGAATCAGGTTTGGGAGGGTGAGTCGAGGGGAAGTAATGAACAGGAGTGCGTCATCTGCAAATAGGCAGAGTTTATGAGACGTAGAGGCTACTTCTAGACCCTTGATATCAGGGCTAGCCCTAATCAGGGCTGCTAGGGGCTCAATTACTAAGGCAAATAGTAAAGGGGATAAGGGGCACCCCTGTCTGGTACCTCTCTCAATCCGAAAGGTCTCTGAACGGAACCCTGAATATTTGATATAAGCCTGCGGTTGATTATAGAGGGAGTTCACCCATTGTAGAAAATGTGGGCCAAAACCCCAGCGGGTAAGAATATAATTCAGATAGGGCCAGGAAACCGTATCAAAGGCCTTTCTGATGTCCAGCGACAACAGATGCATGGGGATTTTGCGGGACTTTGCTAGATGTTGCAGGAGAACTACCCTACGGACATTGTCGCTTGCTTGACGACGAGGGATGAAACCAACCTGGTCTTTATGAATCAGGTTGCCAATAATGGGGTTGAGACGCAGGGCCAACACTTTAGCTAATAATTTGATATCAGTATTGAGTAGTGATATAGGTCTAAAATTGGACCAAAGGGAGTTGTCAGAGTTAGGCTTAGGGATCATAGCTATTATAGCTGTCAGAGCATCACGGCCAAAGGAATGATGCCTGAGAAGAGCGTTGAAGGAGCTAGTGAGGAGAGGGGCCAAGATACCAGCAAACTTTTTGTAGTAAGTATTTGAGAGTCCATCAGGACCCGGGCGTTTATTAGATTTAAGGGTCTTAATTGCTGCCAAGATCTCTTCTGTTGTAATAGAGGATTCAAGGAGATTACGAGAGGAATCAGATAAGCTGGGTAGAGGGATGTTTTGAAGTAGTTCATCCGCCGAGGAGGGGGAGAAAGAGGGTTGGGCTTTATAAAGAGTTTGAAGCCTACGCCTGAATTCAGATAAGATTTTCACGGGGTTGCTAGTGTGGGTATGTTTATCAGTACGCAATCTAATAGGAGCATGATTCCGTTCGGGGCGACGTAGGCGAAGGGCCAAAAAAGTGTCAGGTTTATTAGCTTTCGTGTAGATGGAGTGGTTAGATCTACGAATGGCTTTGTCAGCTAACTCAGCCAGTGCTAAGTCAAGTTCTGTTTTAGACTTGTCCATCAGCAATCTGTGGGGTTCAGTAGGGGAGGACTGGAATTGAAGAAAAGAATTATGGAAATTGCGTTCCAGCTCTGCCAACCTAATTTTCCTATCACGGTTAAGCTGGGTAGAGACTGAGATACAGGTACCCCTGATGACAGGTTTATGGGCCTCCCATAGGAGAACAGGTGAGATGTCAGGGGTGGAGTTAAATTTCACATATTCAGATAGCGCAAGCTGGATATCAAAACAAAAAGCCTGATTGGTGAGATGTGCTTCATTCATACACCAAGTATGATCTTTGGATTTGGGGATTAAGGAAGAGATTGTGGTCAATACTGCACAGTGGTCAGACCAGGAGATAGGCTGGATAGTAGAACCGAGAAGAATGGGGGAGGAGGCAACTGAGACAAAAATGTGGTCGATTCTAGAAAAAGATTTATGTGGGTATGAATAAAATGTGTAATGTTTCCTGGACGGGTTACATTCCCGCCAGGAGTCTAGCAAAGAGGCCTGTTGTAGGAGTTTCCGAAAGCGAACAGATGGAGAGTATTGATCAGGGGAGTATGGGGTTTTGTCCATGTGTGGTTGTAGTACCAGGTTAGAGTCACCGCATAAAAAGAGGGTACCCTTGCAATGAGAACGTATAACCTGGAACAAATGTGAAAAAAAGGGAGTTGGGTTGGAATTCGGGGCATAGTATGAAACTAGAGTGGTTTCTATATCCTGGAGGAGGCCCACTATAATAATGTAGCGGCCCTCAGGATCTCTAACCTCAGAGGTCAGTGTAAAGGGGAGGGAACGGTGTAGGGCAATGAGGACTCCACGATGTTTTGTGGAAGCTGAGGCCGTGAATACTTGGGGGTATTGGGAACTAAAAAATTTCGGGGTAGATCGGGTTGAAAAGTGCGTTTCTTGAAGAGCAACAATACCTGCTTTCAGGGTTGAAAAGGTGCGGAAAGCTTTGACTCTCTTGTTAGGCGAGTTGAGACCTTTAACATTCAGGGATAGTATGTTTAGGGGAGCCATTTCAGGGGATTCCAGGGGAGACAAACAAAATCCACAGAGCCACGCAGCCCAACCGACCTAGGGGGAGGAGAGAAAAGGGGAAGAAAGAAGAGTAAAAGGAAAAAAGAAAGAAGGGGAAGAGAGAAATCATGAGAGACAAAATAGAACACATAGGGAAGGAGAAGAGATTAACTCTATCTCCCGACCAAATAGTGGATCAGCACCCGAGCCAAAAAGATAGCTCAAGTGCGGATGCACCACAGAAAGGGGGAGCAGTGACAGCTCCCCGCCACAAGCGGGACATGATAAACATTCAAAAAGAAACAACCCATAAGAGGTATTAGGCAAACAAAAAGAACAAACGGTTAGAAACGAATAATGAACATAGAGAAAAAAATACAGTAAAATAAAACGAACGGTACCAGAGACATAGCAACCAAACCCAAAGATGTTAGAGGTCATTTCCATGTAATTAGTGTAGTACCTGATAAGGAGGAGTAACATAGTTGAGAAGGGGATCGACATATCAATAGAGAGGTATGGGAAAAGGGGAGATATGGGGTGGTAGGACCAGGGAGGTCGTAGGGGGGAAAAAAAAAAGAAGGGGGGGGGGGGGACAAGGATAAGGGAGGTGAAGGGAAGAGGAGAGGGTATAGGGTGGGAAAGGGAGGAGGAGGGGGGTTGGAAGGGTTAATGGAATAGAGGGTATCTGAGTATACAATGAGTAGAGGGACATGGAACCATTATACTGGGGGTATGGGGCATGAACACCCAAGAACAGCAAAATGGTAGGGTAAAAAAGGAGACACAAATAAAAAACTTAAGTTGTATAAAAAAAAGCAGCAAAAAAAAAGAAAAAAAAAAAAAAAAAACTGAACTGTCCCCTGACATGACAGGGGAGCGGATCGTAATTATCAGTCGCATCGAATAGGGGAATAAGGGAGAACAGTCCCCGGGTGTTCCAGACAGGGAGGGATCGACATCAGAAACGTAAAGCAGTATCACATCTAAATGGTTCAAAACGGAACACTGCTAGCGGGGATCACAGAGTTTTCCAGGCTCTGAAATAAAAGAGAGAGAAAAAAAAAAAAAGTCAAACAAATTCAGCGAGGGGTGTATGGTAAACGATCCGGTAGACCAGCTTTAGGAGAATGGATGGGGGTTCCTTTGCGGATGGAAGTAGGACCAGAGTGGGATCCCTTCGGGGTGGTCACATACGGGTGGTATGTGTTGCGAGCTGGGGTACGAGGAGGAGCAGTCTCTGCTGCCTGCGCCGGAGGAGTAAGGCGGAGGGTTTCCAGCAAACTTTGAAGAGAGTCCGGGGACGTGCAGGAGTGCTGCTGGCCTTGGTAAGAAAATTGCAAAGCAAAAGGAAATCGCCAGGTGTATTTCAAATGGTGCTGCATAAGAATTTGTAGTTGTGGTTTCATAGCACGCCGTTTAGCGATTGTGGAGGGGGCCAGGTCGGAGAAAAGTTGGTAATTGTGACCCTGGAACTGGAGGGTATCCTTGTTACGAGCAGCAGAGAGAAGCAGTTCTTTAGTGCGGAAGAAGTGGAGTTTGACGATAATGTCTCGAGGGGGGCCATCTTGCTGACGGCGGGTCAAGGCACGATGTATTCTGTCGAACTCCAGCCGTTCGATCGGTATAGCAGACTCAGAAAGTTCCTGGAATAAGGCGGTAGAGAAAGATTGCAGGTCATCAACCGATTCAGGTATGCCCCGAATGCGCAAATTTGACCTGCGGTCGCGGTTCTCCGCGTCTTCCAAACGAGACAAGAGGGTGGCGTTTTCCTCGCGGAGAGCCGCCTGGTCCTGGGCATGTTCCTGGATGGTGAGCTCCATGTCATCCACCCTAGTTTCCAGGTCGGCTGTACGTTGGCCAAGCTCTCTGATTTCACGGGACAGCCTGTTAGTGATTTGGTCAGAGGTAGCTTTAAGGGCCTTATGTAGCATAGACTCCATATGTTTAAGGAAGTCTGTTTGTGACATACCTGATGTTTGATGAGAAGGAGAACCACCAGTAGTAAAATCAGATTCCTCCTCTCCTTCACTATCTGCTTGAACAGAACGGTCTGGGGAAGCAGCAAGCTGTTTGGCGAGAGCCTTCGCCGCCATCTTAGATGAGGCGCGGGCCAGGGCTTCCTTGATCGGTTTAGGCTTAGATTTGCCGCGATGGCCGGTCAAAACCATCGCAGAGGAAGCAGGGCACGGTCCGATGAGCGATGTGAGAAGCAGCGGGGTTGTTGCACGGAATGGACGGTTAGTTAGGTCCCGTTAGAGTGGCGGGGAGTGCGGAGCTCTAGGGAAAGACGTCCGCCATCAAGAGCCTCGCGCATGCGCCCCCCAGTAAACATTATTTAATAATGTAATCAAATCAAAATCACTGAAATTTGCTCAGTTACAGAAATGTCGCTGTCATTTTTTTTTTTATGACGAATTTCCCCACAAATTGCTATCGCTCAATTCTGCAAATGATTCTGATTTAGTATCGCTGTTTTTTAGCTGATCTAAAACAATTTTGGACATAAAGGGACACTTTTGGTTGCTATGGGCAATCTACAGTTTGCAGGGAGAAAGAACAGTTTTTATTATATAAAAGGACATGCAGGACACTGGGGAGACCACTAGGGACAAAGGGGGTGTGTATTTTTTTTACATACAGTACTGTAATCTATAAGATTACAGTATACTGTATGTATAGTGTTTGTTTACTTTTTTGAATTCTCCGCCCCTGTGCGTCGTAACGTCGCAGGGAACGGAGCTTGGCGGCACACGGGGGCACTGTGTGAATCGAGCGAGCACCCGCTCGCTCACACAGCGTGGATGCATCGCTGGATCCACGAACAAGGTAAGTAAACCATGCCTGTGGATTCAGCGAGGCGAGCCCGAGTCTGACTCGGGGTAACCGATCGCAGCACAGTAATCTAACCCCGAGTCAGACTCGGGAATACCACCAGGGGGGTTAATGTTACAGTGTGTAGAAGGTATATATATACATCCCAGGTGTTGTACATATATTTATACACTGTATAGTTTAGCTTGATCAGTTCTTCCTAAATTTCTGGTAGGCAGGTGATTGTGCTATTTAAAGACGTTTTCACAGGCATACTATAGACACCCAGCAGGTACAATATTTAAAGGAATTTTTTTTTATTTTTTATTTAGGCATCATTAAAATCACTGCTTCTGATTCAGTAAAAAAAAAAAAAAAAAAGAAAGATTCCTTTAACCACTTAAGGACCCCCGCACGCACATATACGGCCACAGAATGGCACGTACAGGCACAAGGGCGTAAATTTACGTCCCCGCCTAAGTGCGGTTCGGGGGTCCCATCGGGACCCCCTCCGCGGCGTGCGGGGGTCCCCCTGGCTCCGGGAGCGATCCGGGATCTGGGGGCGGATGTCGGCGAATACCCGCCCCCCCGCGATCGCTCCCAGCCAATGGGAGCGCGCTCCCGAACCTGTCACTTCCTCCTCCTGTGTTTACACAGGAAGGAGGAAATGATGTATTCTCTCATCGCAGCGCTGTTTCCCAGCGCTGATGATGAGAGAAGACATCACAGGTAAGTGTGCACCAACACAACACTGACACACACTCACATAAGCATATTAACCCCTTGTGATCGCCCCCCCCCACCCCCCTGTCACAGTGTCACTGAATGCAGTGATCTAATCACTGCATTTAGTGTCAGTGTGACAGGCAGTGTAAAAAACAGTTAGTGTTAGGTTCAGGATAGCCCCCCCACCCCCCCTAATAAAGTTTTAACCCCCTGATCACCGCCCTAGTTAACCCTTTCACTCCCTATTGCCAGCGTCACTAAGCGATCATTTTTCTGATCGCTGTATTAGTGTCGCTGTTCCCGCTAGGTAGCTATTTTTTTTTATTGCGATTTTTTTTTTTTACTAAAGACATGTGGCTAAATAAATTTTGGCCTAAATGTTTGACTAAAATTTAGTTTATTTGATTTTTTTTTTAACAAAAAGTAAAAAAGTGTTTTTTTTTCAAAAATGTCGCTCTATTTTTGTATATAGCGCAAAAAATAAAAATCGCAGAGGTGATCAAATACCACCAAAAGAAAGCTCTATTTGTGGGAAGAAAAGGACGCAAATTTTGTTTGGAAAACACGTCGCACGACCGCGCAATTGTCTGTTAAAGCGACGCAGTGCCGAATCGCAAAAACACCTTGGGTCATTTACCAGCGTATTGGTCCGGGTCTTAAGTGGTTAAATATTGTACCTGCTGGGTGTCTATAGTATGCCTGTGGAAACGTCTTTGAGAACCCAGGTCTTGCCCAAAGGAACATGTATCAATGGAAAAAAAGGAGTCCTGAAAAAAACGACCGTTTTTAAAACTTTTTTTCCATTGATACATGTTCCCTGGGGCAAGACCCGGGTTCTCAAAGACGTTTTATGACAATAACTTGCATATTAGGCTTTAAAACGAGCACTTTGAATTTGAACGTTCGAGCCCCATAGACGTCAATGGGGTTCTAAATGTTCGCGCAAACGTTCGGTCCGTTCGAAGGTTCTGGTGCGAACCGAACGGGGGGGTTTTCGGCTCATCACTAATCATGATGTGACGACAAGGAGACTGGTAGACTGCACAAAGAGCATGCTTGTGCTTGCCAGTTATCACCAGAAAAGATACAGCTCACGTTTATGTGACAGAGAATTCAGGTAATAAATATGTAATTCTTGGCTTAAAAATATTTGAATAAGGGTGTAATAATATTGTAAAGTATTATTTTTCCCTTACCCAGAGCTTTAGCAATTTTAACTAAAAGCAGCTTAACCCGCATTTGAATTTTAAATATGTGAACTGTCTCACCTGCAAAACACCAGACACCAGGGGGGTACAAAATAGAACAAAAAAACTATTTTACTGGAATAAGTCCTAGATTAACAGACCTACCATTCGAGCAACACCTACCCCCGCCAACCAACAGGAGTTGGAATCGCTACTTGTTTGGTTCACTTAATGAAGTTACTATTGACAGACCAGCGCATCTGCCAGACCAGCTGAACTGTTATTTACTAAGAAATCAGCATATCTGCCAGACCAGCTGAACTGTTATTTACTAAGAAATCAGCATATCTGCCAGATCAGCTGAACTGTCAGTCAAGTCACCACCACATTGGGATCAGTTCAAGAGGAGGCCCCATTCCACTACAAGGATTTGCACCTTTAAGGAGGAGTTGGTGAGCAGGCCAGTGGTCCATCCATATTACTAATAACAGACATACCACTGGCAGGATACCATTAGTATTCCCCTCATATTCAGATACTAACAGTTGATATTCCAGCCACTTGAGTGTACATCACGTTATTTCAATCTCAGGGTGAAGTTATACTATAGCTTTGCTGTGCACCTCAGAGCTCATGAATGTTCTGCCTTGCTTTGTTTAAGCTGCACCTCTCATTGCCTGCAGAATATAAAGACTACCTTTAGTGCACCAATGTTCATCTAAGGGCACCAACGTTAGTTGGCAGAAGAACCACAGTGCCACCAGCAGGTGAACTCAGTCCTGACACAGCCTGCCGATATTGTGTACCTATAACGGCAAGGCCTCTAGCAGCAAGGGAGATGTTATCGACAGTCCCGCTGGCAGTGGTCTGTCTCCCAGAGCAACAAGAACAGATTTACACTGCAGAGGTCCCCATCCTGTACAGAGGTAAAGAAGTTCAATAGTTAATTTAAGTGCACATGTGAAGCCTGAAGAGTGCACAATGGGGCCCACTACGCTACCCAGGAGTAGCATTGGAAAACACTGGACAGGTGGATGTGGACAGGGCTCAGCGTGCCCCTCCTAAATGCAGATTACAGAGAAGGTGTACTTTGTCTAAGGGAGCCTAGAGTTACCTGAAGAACAGTTGCAGTGTCAGTGTACATTCATCTCTAAGAATAGAGGTCCACCTTAAGGTCAAGTATTCCCTCAGGCAGCCTCAGCCTTGTCCCAAGTCATTAATGAAGATGGCACAAAGCAAAGGTGCCCCATGTGTAGTAAAGTGACCCTGTATAGGGAGCCTAGCATAGCCTAGAACAGTGGTTCTCAACCTGAGGGTCGGGACCCCCTCGGGGGGAGAATGACAATTTGTCAGAGGTCACCAAATCCTGGGCTGTTCCTGGAGCCTGCGGCCACCCACTCAGCCTCTTTGAGCTTCCCATTCAGTTCACTTAATGGCTGGGGGACAGAGACTAGAGGTCAGCCGAATGGTGAGGAATATGGAGTGGGAGGGGCTGGAGGAGACTTTTTCTTGTGATTTTGGCATAAGTATCACTGCTGCGAGACACCTCAAAGTTGGAGACACAGTGAAGCATGAGAGACAGTGAGTAACACTACTTGTGATTATTATAGTTGCAGTTTAAAGTCCCCACTACAGTTCTCGGATCAGCAGATGACCTTAATCAGAGTACCTAAGTCGGCTGATCAAAACTCCCCCCAGCACTGCCACTGATCCCAACTCCACGCCAGTACTGCACCCCCCCCCCCCACCAAGAAGTAGGAGAAGGAATAAAAATTGAGACTACATGGAAGGGAGAGGAAAAAAGGGTGAGGAACAAATAAAAAGAAAGAATATGAGAAAGCACAAGAAAGGCGCCTAGAGAGAGGGATGGAAAAAAAAATTGGGATAGAGAGAGATAAAAGGAAAAGAAAGGAGAACCAAGAGAAAGAGTGGTAAATCCTAAAATGTACCATAAGGGGTTTTAATACTGTACGAGTGGAAGGGACTCAGTGAGCGCTAAATGTCAGTGGGTTAAGGGTGCAAATTACTTGTCTTGCCTTGGGTGCTGACAACTCACACTACAAAAATAATTTTACTGTTAGGGGTCCCCACAACTTGGGAAATTTTATCAAGGGGTCACGGCACTGGAGAGGTTGAGAACCACTGGCCTAGAAGAACACAACCCAGGGTAGGGCCCCATGGTTGCTACTAAATGAGGAGGAGATCATGGAGGATGAGACAAACAATCATCACCCTACCCTTACATGTTGATCCCGAGTCCTGTTATGTTAATGCATACAAGAATTCCAGTAAATGGTTTATTGCACCCAGACATGTGAGTGTGTTCAGTGAACGAAACAAGCACATAACAGTTGTTACACCAAAAAAAAAAAAAAAAAAGGGTGACACATCTTCCCTCCTCTAGGTCACACAGATGGATTGTGTCTTCTGAAGAGGTTGAAGCTTCAGCACTCCACTCAAAGATCCTGAATACGGCATATAAACTTGAGCACACTGAAATATGTGGCCCAGAAGGGATCCAGTGATGTTACCGTAATTATGTAGGCTCTAAAGTTGCATTAATGTCCCCTTAAGTACTTTGTTGCCTAAAGTGAAAATATAGTCAAAGAGGTCTAATTTTATCAGTTCACATACATTGAATGGAGCCAAAGAAAGCGTTGTCCACAGTAACTAGAAAAGCACCTTCATTATATAACCCGAACTAGGAAAACATATCAGGAATCTACTGCATATATTTTTATAGAGTTCAGAGTAGCTTTCTTATCAGATTATTTTCTACTGTCTCTGTCTCTCTTTAATTCATGTTCAGCCTTTTTCTTTTAAAGAAGAAGCATTGAGCAGGATGTTGATTTGTTTTGTGCAAGGAGATGCAGTTAATAGAAAATGGATTCAATCTTGGGTCATTTCATACTTGCTAATGCATTGCTTACAATATGTCCAACAGTGTAGCTACATATTTAGTGCAAAACCAAAGGGCTTAATATGTCCTATCACAGTTTATGTCAGCAAGTACTGATACTTCAAATTGTAGAGAATATGAAATATTATGAACGTTGCAATCCACCCAGGGCTGCTGTTAGAAATTACAGGGCCCCATACAGCTTACCAGGCAGGGCCCCCCTCTCATATCAATATATCAAAACAATATTTTCACTAAAAATACACTAAAATCTTTTTTAACGGACACAAACATAACACGGAACCTGTGTATTTAATTATTTTACAGGACAGGGAAGTTGACAGTGCCATGGGGTGGGGCATGTGGCACAGTGAAAGGGGGCAACTGGGGGGATCAGAAGCAAGCAAAACAGGGATGGGGTTTGGTGTGGGGGGAGCAATTACAGAAAGTATGCCCTGTGTCCAGGACTGCTGTTAGAAATCATGGGGCCCCCTACAGCCTATCTGATGGGGGGCCCCAGCCCCTCACCCCTGCATTCCAACCTAAAAGAATGCAGCTTTGTCTTCAAGTGCTCAGTCAGGGGAGATAGAGGGTCCTGGTGCTTAGTGGGAGAGATAGGGGTCTTGGTACTTAGTGGGATCAGATTGGGAGGCACTGACAATCAGTGGGGGAGGGGGCACTGGTGCGCCTTACCTGGCTGCTTGATCCATCTGGCATTCTGTGTAGAAGAATCCTCCCCTTCTCACTTTTTTCTGTGCTGATTTCTCTCATCTAAAGGGATGCTGGGGATGCCAAGTGCAACGATAGCTCAGACAATGAAAGAACGGTTTCTTTAAAGGGTGGAATTAGCATAAACAGTAGTATCAATATTATAAAAATAAAACATTTATTGAAAGTGGGTACAGTGTGAATTAAACAAGGGGTATTGATCAATAAAAACAAACACATGGTAAATTGAACAGCATGAAAACAGCCACTGAAATAACCCAAGTCAACTGTTAAGGAGACAGGAGAAGACCAACGCGTTTCAACATAAAAGGTAAAAGTCTTATGCCGCGTACACACGGTCGTTTTTTGCGATGAAAAAAAACGTCGTTTTTTAAAACGTCATTTAAATTGATCGTGTGTGGGCAAAACGTCGTTTTTTGTCTTAAAAAAAACGACCAAAAAAAAATTCCAACATGCTTGAATTTTTTGTGTCGTTTTTCAAAACGTCGTTTTTTGTTCCACAAAAAGTCACCGTGTGTAGCAAAAACGTAGTTTAAAACGACGTTTTTCAACCCGCGCATGCCCAGAAGCTAGTTATGAAGCGAGCTTCAATGGAAAAGTGTGGTGAACGTAACCTCGTTTTTTGTGAAAAAAACGATGGTGTGTATGCAACATCGTCTTTGAAAGTGACGTTTTAAAAACGTCGTTTTTTACTTCACAGAAAACGTCGTTTTTTTTCATCACAAAAAATGATCGTGTGTACGCGGCATTATTCAGGGACAGTAGTTTAAATAGTTCCAGGTTTGTAAACATAATCTGTGTGTTAGTAATTCAATCAAGGGAGATCATAACGCAAGAAATGAGAAAAGATGGACCACTAGGATTGCACCAAGCAAACCAGAAAGGAGGGAGATGGAAATCGTCAAACCCCAGTCTCAGGACGTAAACTCCCAAAAGGGGCCAGAGCATTTGAAGGACCAAAGCGGTATATACCGTGACACTAAAAATCTATATCCTATAAAGCCTGGAAAGTCACTGGGTAAAAGGATAGTAAAAAGGATGCTTGTACAAACTACAGAGTCAGTTATAGTAAAAAAATATGTTATATCCACATGCAGTAAACTGCCCGGAAGAAGGTGGGAAGATGCCCATAAAATCTTAATGGAGTGCAAGTCTGTTGTGTCTGGCTGGAATACCCAGACATATCCTATTCATGCAGCCAAGCAGCTAGTGTCTCCCAGGTGAAGCAGTGATAGCTCACACGATCTCACAAAAGCAAAACTTCCTCTGCTCACTTCTCTGCCAGGCTCTGACTGATTACATCATCTATTGTAGAGCTCGGCAGAGGAAGTCATTGGTGGAAGTTCATGAAGTCCTATTAAGCCATATGCTAAATTAGTGAACAAACAACCATAAATAACGTGCTATATCAAGTGCAACGACATGAGTGATATGCTATATGGATAAACATGCGTGAAGCTATCACGCTATACCAGAAAAATATATAGATGAATGGATAAATAGATATTTGTAAAAACTACATAGGATGTGCAATAAACAAAATGCTAATATTTTTCTGGTATAGCGTGATAGCTTCACGCATGTTTATCCATATAGCATATCACTCATGTCGTTGCACTTGATATAGCACGTTATTTATGGTTGTTTGTGATCTAATTTAGCATATGGCTTAATAGCACTTCATGAAATTGCACTTTTGGACAATTGGATCAGCGTAGTAACATATTTTTTTATATGCATTTTTTAACCTTCTGCTGAAGGTTCATACAGTATTGCAGCAGATCACTTATATATTTAAAATATAATTTCTTTGCGCCGGTGACACTTACCATACTTTACACTGGTGGAAGTTACTGCATGGGCATCCTCTGCATCCCTCCTCCAGAAGTGGAGAAGTGGCCACAGGAGCGGTGATACAGCTGTCATTTCACCTGTCAGCAGCAGTGCCCCCACTTTTTTAAATGCGGCACCCTCTAGATGAAAAGATGGGCTCCCACCTCTGCACCAATCATCCTTAAACGTATCATCCATGGGTGCAGGGTGGGTCAGGGCACAGTGCCCCCCCCTCTGAGGCCCGTGTGCAGTGAACATCCTTCTTCCGATGGAGGTGGATGATATACCACTGGTTTATTGGCTTTAGTGTAATACTTGTGGAGCGACCGGCATAGGGCCTTTTCTGCAAAGTCTGTCAGGAATAAGTGAAGTTCTAGTCTAGCTTTTTCCAAACTTCATGTGGGTATCATTAAAAGGTGGTTCTAAATGTAGCGCCCTGCTCCCAATGAGTGGGCACTATGTGTTAAAATTGTAGTTATCTGAGCAGTAGTTGTGTCTAAATTATGGCTCTGTCTCGGTTCAGCTGGTTGCATGATTTTCCTCCAGACAATGGGTGTCGCTGTCACCGCTGGTCAGGGTTGGAAAGGCTGGATGCATTGGGTTTGTGTATTTGTGAAGTGAACTGCGCTAACTTATATTGTTATAAACATTTTACCACAACTGGTCCTGTGAACTTGTTACTCAAAAAAACAAAAAAGTATGTACATGTGCACACTCGTACATTTGCATACTCCTATTTACGGCTGGATTAGCTCAGTGCCGGCTCCTAGGCACTTTTATATGTGTGTGGAATAACTATATGTTTTAATCATAATAAATTATTTGATTTACTACACCATGATAGTCTTTTATATGTTACATGAGCGGATATAAAACGAGACTACAGCCAAAGCATTGGGAGTGACTGCTGATAAACCTGAGAGAGGGAGTGGTTATCCATATGAACCAAAGGCAGATTTCTGGGTCCATCTGGTGAGTGGCCATTTTATCCGGTGACGGTGTAGACACTATTTGCGGTGAAGGTGGAAACTCAGCTGGGCATCATTGCAAGAAATATCTATTAAGGACTTTCTTAGCACATATATATATATTTTTTTACTTTTTATATATTTTTTTCATATATAATATATATTTTCTTGCTTTCTTGGAGCACATTCAATCTGTGGATTGTAATAGCAGTATATTTTAAAAAATTGGGGGTTTATTTCACAGTTTTTTGATGGATTGAGAAATCCATACGTTATAGTTTGGCACAGGGCACTGTATTAGTATTTATTGCACATTATTTGTTGATTGTTTGTTTGCACATTAACTAACAACCACAGACACATGTACATACTTTTTTGTTTTTTTACTTTTTTGTACTTTTTTGTACTTTTTTGTTACTTTTTTGTTTTTTTGAGTAACAAGTTCACAGGACCAGTTGTGGTAAAATGTTTATAACAATATAAGTTAGCGCAATTCACTTCACAAATACACAAATCTAAATCCAACCTTCAAGGTTGCACTTTGTTTTGCAGCAAGACTTAATAAGAATATTGATATCATCTTGGCGCCGGTAACACACTTTTTTTCTGGATGCATTGGGTGCCTCTTTTCCCAGAAGCAGCCCAGGGGGAGTGGCAAACCCACTGTGCATCCCGCTGGGAGAGGGTACTTAAGGAACAGACACCATTTTGTGGTGTTCGTCTTCAGATCCTCACCTGAGGGATGTGTTGGCAGCTTCTGCCTCAGGGCCACGTTGGCCTCGCAACTGAGATGTAGGCCCAGGAGCCACTGGGGCCTACTAATCCAGGGATGATCCTGTGTCGCCTTACCTGATGGAAGGGACCGGGCAATTGAGGACTCAATTGGAGGATGTATCCGGTTCAAAGTTTACCTCACAGTGCTGCCAGAACGGCTGAAAGATTCTGGCACTGAGAGCTGTGTTCTGTTATTTTTCTTCAGAAGTTAACCCAGTGAGGGGTTGCACAAGTCTGTGGCAGAGACTATTGACTGAATCCTAAGTTAACCAAGTTTTTGACAGAGACTAAGGAACAAATTCTACAACCTAGTCTGTGGCAGAGACTTTTGATCGAGCTTCGCACCATCTGCTAGGACAGTGAGAGTGGGCCTATCCAGTGGTTGCTGAGTAAAGCGTGGAGACAGTTGTTCCTCTGGACTTACGAGAATGTTTGTGATCTGCAAGTAAGATACCTGAGTTCTTTCCATCCCTCTATCCCTCTGTTGGAAAGTTTGTTCAATAAAACCATTGAAAGAGACTTTGTAAGATAAGCGCTATGATCTGACAAGGAGATTGGAAGAATAGTTGAGGAGAGAAATAAGGTGGTGGTACGGAAGATATGATTGATTCTCAAAAATGTATACGTGGGGGGGGGGGGGTGAGGATAGAATGTGTATTGATGTTGTGCTGGGTTTTGTTCACGCCACAAGTCAACTAGGGAATAATGATGTAGGAGATGTTGAGAAAACTGGTCTAGAAAGGGATACAGGGACTGGTTGGAGTCCCCGCAGAGGAGTGTGACCCTTTTGTTAGAGTCAACAACACCTAGCAAAGGGGAAAGAAATGGTAGAGGTTTAGAGTTTGGTGCGTAATAGGATACTACTGTCACTTTGTAGTCAAGCAGCATGCTGGACACAATTAAATAGCGGCCTTCCGAGTCCTTGATTTCAGAAAGGGGTGTAGAACGATGGAAGGCTATAAGAACCCATATACTTTTGAAATTAGCTAATGCTGTAAATACTTGTGGGCATGCTTGGTTGAAGAATTTAGGGGTGGATCTGGGGGGGGTGAAATGAGTTTTATACAGGCACACACTGTGTGCCTTAGTAGTGGTAAAGGTTTTAAAAGCTTTGGTCCGTTTGTGTGAAGCATTTAGTCCTTGTACGTTGAGTGTTAGTACATTTAGGGAACCCATTGTGAGGCTAGGTATGTATTATGTTTATGGTTGCATCTAGAAGTGGAGTTTGCTAGGTAACACCTGGGGGTGGTGGAGGGGGAAGGGAAGAAATGGTAGGAAAGAAAAGAGAAGAGAAGTACCGCGTGGCACAGTAAAAGCAGTAACAAATGGCAAAAACATAAATATATTACATAATGGGTGCATGGTGAGCATAGGAGGGGTTCAAGAAGCTTTGGGTACCAAGGGATCATAGGATCCCACTAACAAAAGATATTATTTAGAGATTGCATATTAATAAACATAGAGTAGTGTATAAGTGCCGGTTCATGTACAACATATATGAATGGACAGTAGATGGGGAAGTGTTTCTTTTACCACTGGATGAGTAATGTAAAAGGGGACCGGTTTCCAACTGGTAAATATCAGGATCTGCGGCCAACAGATAGCAAATAGTGTGATCCCAATATACATTGGATTAGGGTCAGTCAATTGAGTCTCGGTGTTGCGGAACTGGAGAGACAAAATGTCTATATTTGTGTGAGTTTGCTTGATCATGAGCTTTCAGGGAGTTTTAAGACTTCTGGGGTGAGCAGGAGGCCAATTGGCGACAACAGCTGTCGTGTGGTGCATCAGGGGGTTAAGGGTAGAGTTGTGGCAGGTTAGCTTGGAGGTCTTTGGGAGATCTGCATGTTTAGTCACGGCTTTAGTACAAGTGCGCACGATGAATGGGAAGTCCCACCTATAGGTGATGTGGTGCTGTTGCAGAATTTGAAGATGTGGTTTAATGCTCTCCTCTTAGCGATGGCGAGAAGGGAAAGGTCTTGAAAAAGTTGATGAGAGGGACCATGAAAAACAAGTGTTTCTTTGTTGGGGGCAGCAGCCAGAAGTTATTCCTTCGTGTGAAAGAAATGTAATTTTGTTATGATGCCTCATGGCGGAACTTCTGGCTGGCGGGGGTCAGGGCATAATGAACCCTGTCCATCTCCAGGAAATCAATTGGTGAAGCAGGGGCTAGCTCCTGGAAGAGTGCTTTGACTGTGGACTGTACATAAATTATGGGTTCCAGGAGGCCGCAGATGCAAATGTTTGATTGAATTGTCCTGTTCAGAGCAACAGACACGAACATGGCCCATAAAAAGTCCTGAGTCATTACAGGCAGCAGTCAGAGATTTAGTCAGCACAGCCAAAGTATTGGTCCAGGCAGCAGGCAAGAACATCAGGTTTAAGGGCTCTTTCACACGGGGCGGATCAGTAATGATCCGCCCCATGCAGCTCCGTTTGCTCAGCGGGGATCGCTCTGTTGATCCCCGCTGAGCCAGTCGCATGACAGGGTGGTCCCCGCACACTGTACAGGGTCCGCCCTGAACATTTTGGCAGATCGAAGCGGGTCGGATGTCAGCGGGCATGTCACCGCTGACATCCACGGCTCCATAGAGGAGCACGGAGCGCCCGTTCAGGTCCACATGAAAAGACGGCAGGCGGATCTGAACGGGCGCTCCGTGTGAAAGAGCCCTGAGGCCGCGTACACATGATCAAATCTGTCTGCTGGAAATGGTCTGCCAGACCGTTTCAGCAGACAGATTCAATCGTGTGTACGGGCGGACAGACAGATTTGGCCAGCCGACAGATTTGGCCAGCCGACAGATTTTAAAGCATGCTTAAAAATCTGTCTGCTGGGAATCTGTCCGTCCGACATGTCTGCTGGTTAGTACGCTACCAAATCTCTTTGAAGCCTCTGGTCTCCAGACCCTGATCTGGAGGTCAGTGCGGGTAGAAGGCAGATACCTGCTTGATAAACAATCCAGATGGCAGGCAGATGCATAGTCGATGAACAGGCCAGGATCAATTTAGGTGGAAGGAAGAAGCGTGGTTGATAAACAATACAGAAGGCAGGCAGAGGCATAGTCGATAAACAGGCCAGGGTCAGTTAAGGTGGACATCAGAGGTATGGTCAGTTGAGGCAGCAGGCAAATGATCAGCAGATATTAGTAACGGGGAAGTGGTAGGCTGTTAGAAATATGGTCTTATATTTTTGGGACGTGTGATAGCGTTGGAAGCAGTCCCCGATGCATAGGTCTGGTTGGGAGTGACATTGGTGAGAATGAAAACTGATGTCTCTTCTAACTCCCCCTCTGCTGCATACCCGACATCTTTTTTGGTGTTTTCAGCCTGCTTCTGTTAGTGTAGTGCTCTCAGGGATATGGCGCTCATGAAGTCTGCTCACAGAATCAGAGTATCAGAATGTTTTCCTTGCTGGTAGATCAGGAACGTGATGATTTCTTCTATAAATTTAAGGAGGTGGGTCTTTCTGTGGATTTGTAGTAGGTGACATATGCATTATAAATGGGCAAACAAATAAAGTAAATTGCTATTTTTTTGGACCAAAAACAGGACTTGTTAATAAATAGGGCTGTAGCATCTGAGCACCCCCCCCCCTCCTCTATGTAGAGATTTTAATCTTGGAAGCATAAAGGTTTTGGATGGGAATTTCCACCAAGGTGTCATTGTGGATGGTGGACAGTCCTTTCACTTCACGGCCAACAAATTGTCATTTCTCAGACTTGCTGGTTCCCCCCTTTGTAGCCTTGTGGACACTAAACTTTGTGGGAAGCCATTGCTGTTTGTTCTAGTGGTACTGCAGGCCAAGGTTTTCTTGGAGTACAGGTTGCAGAAAATGACCAGAGTTGTATAGAATTATCAAGGTAGATGTAATAACCCTTTAGAAAAGTGGAAATGCCACGTCCAAGACAATTTTTTCACTTGTGCCAAGTTGGGCACTTAGGTGGCTGGAGCTGGGAATTTTCACCTTTGTACACACAGGAAGGCACACAAATATCTCATGGCTCTTTCACAAAACGTGTAGAGCTTTACTCCATATCTGGCCCCTTTGATGACTTCTTCTATAAATTTGAGGAAGGTGTTGGGTCTTTCTTCGAGGCCGGGTTTACACATATGCAAATTGGATGCGGGTTTCCGTGTGTGACCGACTCTCAATGGAGCCAGTTCGCTCAGCTGCGGGGCAGCCATGGTCCACATTTAAAAAGGGCCCTGTGCGTTGTTCTGATTCTGGTGCAAATTCAGGCAAAAAGGCAAAGATTCACACCTGAAATCTGAACAGGGACGCACCGGACCCCATGCTGTGAGCTGTGGCCACAGAATATGTAAACCCAACCTGAATCTGCTTGGAAAGACCCCTTCCCTGCTTTACAGTATTTTTTAGGTGTCATGCTGTATGCGAATACAGATACAGATACAAATACATTTATATAAAGACCAACTCCCAATAAATAAACACTATATACTTGTGCCTGCATTGCAAAGAAATGAATCAATCAGATTTCAGTTCATCGTAGTACGAGTATAAAGTTAGAAAAGTGTTGTAATTCTACAAGGGTTCCATTCCACGGGAGGAACACATCGCCAATAAATTTCAGTTCACTTTAGTATGAGCATAAAGTATATCTGACTGGTCTCTATAGGTTACTACAAGTTGCTTTTCAGAGAAATAGCAAAGAGTTAGGGTTCAATCACACCTGCAGCACTCTCTGCTGTCCCTCTGAAAAGTGGTCTGGAGTGGATTACTTTTCAGTGGGCATTAGAACAGCAGCTGCCAGGTCCCCTCCTGGATGCCCTTTTTTTACAGTTGAATGGAGATTTTCTATGTAAATAGCGCACTACGACAGACAGCCAAGCTTTTAGCTCACAGTTTTGATGTGGCCCTAACATGAATGGTGGCAGTACTGCCAGTTGAATGTGACATGCTTTATATAGGCTCAGCAGCCTATTTTTTACCACCCTGGCCGCCCACGTGAATGAGGCCCTACTGTACTTTTAAAACACATTAGTGCACTCAATATATCCAGGGTTACCAAGTGCCACTGGAAGAGAATACATTTAACTTTGCCTTTTCTTTTTATTTTCACTTCTCACAAGGACTGAGGAAAAAAAGCACTGCATCCACTCCACACATCTCTGATTTAATGTCTTCAGTTTTAGAAGTCAAACGTAATGATTTCTGCACTGCTCTGCCATAATTTATAGGGAGACAGTAAAACCATTTTGTGTAGAAGGCTAAGAAGCTCTGTTAAGTTTATATTTCAGATTATATTGGGAAGCTTTCCTCTTCCTTCCTGTGTGAGAGATGGTGGCCACTGGGGGAGGAAATGAGGAGCAATCTCTCCAATGAGGAATTTACACTGTAACAAAATTAAGGCAAATCAAAAGTAAGGGGCAACTCAAAAGATGTAGATTTGGATATACACCTGTACATTTCTGTCCCTCGCGTACGATAAATCTGGTCCTCCACAGTAATGGGCAAGTACTACCGGTATTTCTCATATATGGGTGTTCGGCACAGTAATCTGCCAATGCATGGGGGTCTTTCTACCAATGACAGAGGAGGAACAGGTAGCAGGGAATTATTGAATTACAATGCTTTCTCTGCCATACTTCTCGTGTTCATGAACACAATCACTGAATGCTTGTGTGTTCTGCCAATGGTGTATGTTCTGGGTATGAAAGTGCTCCAGGACACAATGGTAGCAAAAACGAGTGGGGATAATATGTTCCTCTCCTTTGTTCACTGCTATCGACTATCCGGAAGGACGAGCGAATGTTGAAGCCGGCCGGCTACATAATTTAGACGCTAATCTTGTACACCTACCATGTGAGTGTAATTTTTAATATTAAACTTCCCATTATCTACGGTACTACTCTATTTTGGCCTTTTCTTTATTTTATCTACACTCCGGGATCTGGCATGCATCGTGGTATGGTTTACCCACATATGGAGTTGAAGTAGATGATAAGCAGAAGCAAGCCTACCATAGAGACATAGACCTACATGCGATTGTGATCTTAGCAATAAGATCATTGGGAGTCGGTAAGCAGGCAATTTTATTAGAGGTGGAGGTGCCCTTTGTCTGATCTTACTCTAAGAACTTTTTTCAAACACACTTCGGGTGCGAGTTTGACACACATGGACTTTATCATTTGTATTCAATTGTGATATTTTTTGGATTTGTCACGTTATTCACGTTTCACTTTTGTTCTCATTAAGATGAATGGTCACATTTTAATGTATGTTTCATCTGTCAGTGCAGCGCAGCATATTTTTTGATTTTATAGGTAATTCATGTGTATCGCACATTGTCTATGCAGCAGCAGCAACTTATCACTTTATTGTTTTGTTTATTTAATATTTTTTACAGACCTGCGCAGTAAAAAAAATTTCCACAGATTTTGTTCACTGCAACCCGTCTTAAAAGCAAGGTAGAATTTGTTTCTGGAAATTAGGTGTGGGCTCTTAATCAATGCGAGACCAAGCTTAACAGAACTAGAGTCTTCCTGTAACACATTCATGTCCTAAGATGACAACGCTCTCCATAACAAAGCAGGATGGAGTTATAAAGTTCACAGAAGAAAACTTAGACAGCTGATAAAATTGTTTGAGGTCTCAGTTCAGTGTGCAGGAAGTTGCAGAAATACTGGATTTCTTTTGGGATCTGCAGGTATTTTTCTGTTTTTGCATGAAAAATTAAAACCAATTCAGCCACCACATCTACGGACAGGTAACCTGCAATATACAGTATATTCTGTTCTTGTTTTTTGACATATAAATAGAAAATTTAATTCAGATTGCATGTCTAGATACAGATCCTTTAGCAGATTGTCAGATTTGCCTCAGTACCATGTACGCTTGCTGGTAATGGGAAGCATTTGTCAGTTACAGGAATATTCAAAGACAATAGCACCACAGCCAAGAATTTCACTCTACATTTCAGTATAACTGTAATGACTGAAAAATTAAAAAGGCATTAATATATAAGGAATTTGTTTTGGTTCCCACTTCATCACTATAACTTGAATGGTTCTCTTCTACTTTCTATCTGACAGAATACATTTTGTATCTCCTGCTTAAATAACCTAAAGGGTACTGATCCATCCTATAAAAGCAGTAAGTACTGTACTGTCCCATTCAGCAATACATAATTTACGATGAGGCAAAGATTCTAATATAAGAAAAAGCAAAAACTGAATCCAAATCTGTCTTCAGGGCTCGCTCACACCGCTCTTATCACCCTGGATTGTGCAATGCAGGCAAAATGCAGGGGGATGCAGAAACCAATGCATTTAAATGGAATACATTGTTATATACTATATGTACTGCATTGCAGCACAATACAGCACAAGAAAATCTGCATCTGACTTTGGAAGATTTGCCCTGCAGGTTTCATTCAAGTTAATTCAATCAGATCCTTTCAAAATGCAGGCTGCGGCATAGCACTTTTGAAAACCTATGATTACACAGGTATTTGAACCAACCTTTTCTGGATGATTAAAGGTGTGCATGTTACTGGACCCTAGGTTGTTTACATTAAATGTATACTCACCTATCTACAGTTACCTATCTTACAACTTATTTATCTATAACCTGTGATCCTGGAACATGCCTGCTGGTTATGTAGAAAACATTTATTGTTGCCTCTCACAGAAAGGCAGATGTAAACACTAAGGGCAAGATTCTTGTAGATCCTGCGGCGGCGTCGCGTAAGCTATTTAAATTACGCCGTCGCAACTTGCAGGAGTAAGTGCCGTATTCTCCAAGCACTTGCTCCGTAATTTGCGGCGGCGTAGTGTAAATAGCCCGGCGTAAGGCCGCGTAATTCAAAGGGGGCGGCTTGTATTTAAATTAAGCACACCCTGTGCCGAACGAACTGCACATGCGCCGGCCTTAAACGTAGGCCACCGTGCATGCTCCATAGTATGCCGCAAATACATTGATTAGGACGGCAACATAATTAACGTACATGCCTATTCGCGAACGAGTTAGGTAAACGACGTAAACGATGGAAAAACACGACGCTGTCCCAAATCCATACTTAACATGGCATACGGCGAACTGACGTAAGGTTACCCCTCGTATAGCAGGGGTAACCTTACGCTTACGGAAACGACGTAAACTACGGCAAAGCGGCGCAATCGGCATATCAGGCTCATTTGCATATTCAACGCTGAAATCTACGGGAACGCCACCTAGCGGCCATCGTAGAATTACATCTAAGATCCGACGGTGTAAGTGACTTATGCCAGTCGGATCTACGCCGTATCTATGTGTAAATGATTCTAGGAATCAGACGCATAGATACCCGAGGAGAAAAACAGAGATACGACGGTGTATCTGGAGATACGACGGTGTATCTGGAGATACGACGGTGTATCTGGAGATACGCCGGTGTATCTGGAGATACGCCGGTGTATCTGGAGATACGACGGTGTATCTGGAGATACGACGGTGTATCTCTTATGAGAATCTGGCCCTAAGTCAGTACCTAGATGTTACTCACAACCACCAATGGCAATTAAACCTATATTGGATATTCGATTGTGATTAGTGATCTAGGAAGCAAGGAAAATAATGTTACAATGGCCAGGCTTTGGGTTACAAGCCTACTGTCTCTGTGAAGTTGTCTGTGTTTGCTTTGACTGTTGGAGTAAAGATACACTATATTGCCAAAAGTATTGGGACACCTGCCTTTACACGCACATGACCTTTAATGGAATACCAGTCTTACTCTTTACCGTTTAATATCGAGCTGGCCTACCCTATGCAGCTATAACGGCTTCAACTCTTCTGAGAAGGCTGTCCAATAGGTTTAGGAGTGTGTCTATGGAAATGTTTTACCATTCTTACAGAAGCACATTATTGAGGTCAGGAACCCCATCGGTTCCCCTTACATTGGGGACTCCCAAGGTTCTGTCCTTGGACCTCTACTATTCTCTAACCACATGTCCTCCCTGGGTCAACTGATAGCCTCCTATGTTTTCCGCTACCATTTATATGCCGATGACACCCAAATCTATCTCTCTGCCCCTCAGCTCACCCTGTCAGTCTCACGCATCCCTGACTTACTACCAGACATATCAGCTTGATGTCACACCACTTCCTCATACTGAATCTATCTAAAACAGAGCTCTTTTTTTTTTTAATATCTCTTTATTAATTAACTTACATTAATAAATTCCATCAACATTCATTCAATTAACACACAAAACAAAAAAAAAAAGAAAAGAAAACAGAGCTCTTAAAGGGGTTGTAAATGTAAAAAAAAAATTCCCTAAATAGCTTCCTTTACCTTAGTGCAGTCCTCCTTCACTTACCTCATCCTTCGATTTTGCTTTTAAATGTCCTTATTTCTTCTAAGAAATCCTCACGTCCTGTTGTTCTGTCTGTAAATAAACACAGTAATGCAAGGCTTTCTCCCTGGTGTGGAGAAAGCCTCTTGAGGGGGGAAGGGGCGAGCAGGAGTGTCAGGGCGCCCACTAACACACAGTTCTTTTCTCGATTTGCAAAGTAGATAGCGTCCTGACCCTCCTGCTCACTCCCTCCCCCCTCAAGAGGCTTTCTCCACACCAGGGAGAAAGTGTCACATTACTGTGTTAAGTTACAGACAGAAGAACAGGAAGTGAGGATTTCTCAGAAGAAATAAGGACATTTAAAAGCAAAATTTCGAAGGATGAGGTAAGTGAAGGAGGACTGCACTAATGTAAAGTAAGCTGTTTAGGGCAATTTTTTTTTACCTTTACAACCCCTTTAATATTACCTTTCCCACATGCCCTTTCTCCTGACATCTCTATCAAGATCAATGGCACATCTATCAGTTCATCCCCACATGCCAGGGTGCTCGGGGTAAGCTTAGACTCTGAATTGTTCTTTCAGGCCCACATCCAATCCCTGTCCAAATCATGCCGCCTTAGCCTCCTCAACATTTCTAGAATACGTCTTTTTAACCAATGACACCACCAGGCTTCTAATTCACTCCCTGATCATCTCTCACCTCGATTACTGCAACTCCTTCCTCATTGGATTACCTTTACATAGACTATCCCCCCTTCAGTCCAAAATGAATGCCGCTGCAGGACTCATCCACCTTTCCAACCATTCAGTGTCCTCCACCCCTCTCTGCCAATCCCTCCACTGGCTTGCACCCGCCCAACGAATACAATTCAAAGTACTAACAATAATTTACAAAGCCATTTATAACTCTCTGCTCTTAGCTACATCACTAACCTTAGTCTCAAAATACCAACCAAGCCTCTCTCTTCTGTCCTCCCAAAACCTCCTGTTTTCTTGCTCCCTTGTTGCCTACTCCCATGCTCGCCTCCAGGATTTCTCCAGAGCTTCTGCCATCCTTTGGAACTCCCTACCCCAATCTGTCTGACTGTCCCTTAAGCTATCCATCTTTAGACGATCCCTGAAAACCCTTATCTTTAAAGAAGCCTATACTGCTTCTAACTAATACACTGTTTTAATTCCTTCATCAGCTATTACCTTTTGTATCAATTGACCCTACCTTTTATATTGTAAGCTCTAATGAGCAGGGGCCTCCGATTCCTCTTGTACCATATTGTAATGTAACTATAATGTCTGCCTTAATTTTGTTAAAAACTGCGCAAACTGTAGTTCAACTCAGAATAAAGTAAGTTAGGTGATATAGGGGTCAATTCACAAAGAGAAACGTTATTGGTTTTCTTCAGGTGTTAAATTAGCACTCCTTATTTAACGCTAGCAAACATGGTATTCACAAAAGCTATAATCGTTATTTAACACAGTCGTTATGGTTTTCAACTGACTCTTTATCCAAACGTTATGCTAACTACTCAGACGTTATTATTAACATTTGGGACGTTAAAATAACTCTTCAGATCGTTAAATAATGCTGGAGAGATGCATTCTGGGAGCAGAAGGGGAGGAGAACAGCTGCATGTGGAAAAGAGCAGATACAGAGAGAGAGAGAGAGAGAGAGAGAGAGAGACACAAGCAATACACATGGAGATTGAGCATGTGATGTGCAAAACTTCTAGTGTGTGCTTTTCTAAAGCCATGTGTATTTCCTCATACAGAGAATAAATCATGGGAGATGATAATCGGAATTTAGCTATCACCTGGGTTTCAGAAAAGTCATCCAAAATAGTATGTGAATGGAATACACGTTTATAAATCTGAACAACATTCTTACGTGTTCTTTTTCGCCTCTGGATAATTTTAAGTTCAAATAGAGCACGGTTCTAGCTTGCCCAACACTACACTACACTACAAAGATCGCCAAAAGCTTCCTCTAACAACAAAATATCGCCTGGGAAATGTCATAACGCCACCCTGAGGGAGGTGTTAATTTAACGATTGCTTAACGATTGATAACTGTCAAAAAAATCTTTGTGAATTGCACTTCTGTACATATTTAACGATTTGACTCTTTAAAATAACGTTTTGAATCTTTAAAATAACGATTTGACTCTTTAATAAGGATCCACACCTTAAAATATCGGTTCTGTTTAGGGAAACGTTATTTGATGATTTTTCAAAGCGTTAAATCGTTTAGTGAATTGAACTAGCTTCAATAACGTGCAAAATCGTTAAAATAACACTCGCAATCTGAAAATAAAGCTTTGTGAATTGACCCCATATACTGTAAAGATTTAAAAAAGCATAACATTTGTACAATTTCAAGTATTATAAAAAAAAATTCACAAAAATGGGATTTATGTTGTGTTTGTGTGCAATGAAATTGAATTTAGTGTATGTTTGATAAATATATAGGTGTAGCACTTACCCCCGAAGGAGCTGCTGGTAATTGATTGGGCCTGCACTCTGCTCTACTACCCCCAAATAATTTGTCTCAACCCGCTTGACACAGCTGTGTAACAGTGTGGATGTGAAACTTTTACTAAACGGAACAACCCCACATAACAATGTGTATATAGTGTACCTTTACCGTTATCTGGGCATCCGTTGTTCCACCTGTTAGAATAACGAACAAGTCTCACACCAATTGTGATCAACCAGAATGCAAGTTTACTGGAACTGGTATAAAGACAGTAGTTTTATATTAACTGTATAAACATACAAACTTACTATAATTATGCAAAGATATCAACACAGCACACTATGATTTTTCAAGAGCTTCCCCTGAGGTATAAGGCAGCCTTTTGTTTTACTGCATCCAAAGCACAAACCCTCCCTGTGAAGAAGTGTAGTCTCCGGTCTTCTTTTCTTCAGCTAGCTATTATACTGCAGTGTTTGTAATCCAAAGGTTTAACAAGTAATGAAGTAACACAACTGAAGAGTTATAACAGTTCCTGCTGTAAAACACACTTGTAGATGCCTCTGGTGTAGGTATACCTTAACTGTCAGTCAGCCCTCAATGAAGCATAGGCTTTTAGGCCTGATTGAACTCAGTCTATTTGAATGAGACCTCCCTGTAGGACTACAGGTCCCAGCAACTTTGTAAAATGAGTCTAAGTGTGTTAAGGGTGTTAAAAAAACTTCTGGGCAACAGCCCTCTCACCACACCAAGCCTGGAAAGTTGTGAACCTCCGCTCCGGCTGCCTCATTCCTGCTGCCAATCAGCACTGTCACGCTGCCCCGCTCCGCAAGCAAACTGGACATCCACTTGGCTCTGTCAAGGGTCCTGGATCCTCAGACCCGATCACACTGCTTCTCCAGCACACTGTGGTAAGGCAGAGTCAATGGATGTTGTTCTGCTCTGCAAGATGTAGGCCCTCTTCTGAACACTCCTTTACAGATCCTTGCAGGCAGGCCATGTGTCCAGAACCCAAGAAAAATGGCTGCACTCTGCCTTTTTTATCCACCCAGCATGCAGTTCAGCCACCTAGTGTTCATGGGTAAGTGAGTCTTTTCACAAGATAAACATTTTTCTGCTCTGCATGTGTGAGTTAAAACATATCTCGTTCACATTGGTATTTGGCTCCCTCTAGTGGTATGCCATCTTTAGCATTACATGGCAAAAATACCAGTGCTACATAGGTTTGAATACAGTTCTGCAAACACTGAACATTAAATTTGCTACCGTTATTTTTCTACATCAGGGATATGCAATTAGCAGACCTCCAGATGTTGCAAAACTACAAGTCCCATCATGCCTCGGCCTCTGGGTGTTATGCTTGTGGCTGTCAGTCTTGCTATGCCTCATGGGACTTGTAGTTCTGCAACAGCTGGAGGTCCGCTGATTGCTTATCCCTGTTCTACATGTTCTCTGCTTCCAAAAAAACATCATGTTTTGTTATTTAGCATTTTTCAGACCTAAAACGCGCAATTCAACATGTGTATTTAAGAAAATTCACATTTTTTTTGCAGGTTTTTCTGAGTGGAAGCATTACGCTAAGGAGGTTAAAGTGTTTGTTACCCCAGCATTTCAAATCTCTAAAATGTGGTTGCTGGACTATGTACGTGTATTAAAAAGTACTCTGTTCTTTTTGTATTGCTTTCCTGTGTGAAATCGCTGGTGTTCCTGTCAGTCCCTCTGCTTTCCTATTAAAAACTGACCACACTAGGCAGGAGAGCTCACCATAGTCAGTTCCTTAACTGTGCTGGGAACTCAGCGTGCTCTTCTCCAATGATCATACTTGTCCTGAGTCTTGACATGCCCCTCCCTGAACAGTTTTTCACTGGGAATTTCAGAGTGCTGTTGCTTCTCCTCCCCCCAGCTCTTATGCAGCTGAAAAAAGAGGGATAGTGATCACTTATAAAAAAGGTAAAACAAAGGTAATTATAATGTTTATATATATATATATATATATATATATATATATACACACACACACACACACACAAATGTTTGTCTTTAATTTTAAATTGAATGGATTGTTTTACAAGGTAATAGTTTACAATCACTTTAAAGCAGACATATGCAATTAGTGGTCCCATCATGCTTCTGCCTCTGGGTGTCATGCTTCTGGCTGTCAGAGTCTTACTATGCCTCATGGGACTTGTAGTTCTGAAACATTTGGAGGTCCGCTAATTGCATATCCCTGCTTAAAAGGAATTCATTAGACATGTGCAGAACGAAAAAATCTGTTTTGTTTAGTTTCGAATAGAATTGTTATGTTACTTATTTAATTTGTTTAGTTTAGAAATTTATTTAGTTTAGTTTTAGTTAAATTTTCTTTAGGTTTTGTTAAAATTTGTTTCATTTATTATTTTCTAACAAATTCAAACTTTTCAGAATGATTAGAATTCAGATTGATCGAAAAAACGATTAACCAATTTGAATTCTGTGTGAAGAAATAGCTGGTTGTTAAGCAGTGGGTCGGGAAGCTGGCTGTCTGCGTCCTTAACAACCATGAGTCTTCATCTGTCAGCGGGCTTCCCAACTGACAGATGAATATAAAGAGAAAGAATACCGGCAATAGAAAATTGTAAATCTTAAATTTTAATCTGTTCCCCTTTGAGATCCTTGAATGAGCAAGTTGAGATTAGTCTATCCATTTTTTGCCTTTTGGAGCTGCTGACTTTTTAACCAGTTATCAGTTTAGCCTTTACATATCTTAAAGCGGAGGTTCACCCACAAATCAACTTTCTGACATTAGATCCAGCATACTGCTAACATCTGCAGTATGCTGTTTTTTTTTTGTACATATCGTTTTATGAGCCGTTGTTATCCGGTTCCGAGTGGGGAATCCTGCGGGGAGTAGGCGTTCCTAAGACAAGAGGAGTTGATTGACGGGCTGCTAAAGCACGTCACGCCTTCCGAAAATACCCAAAGTGACACTCGGGTGTTTACGGCGCTATACGGCCGTGTAGAGCTGACTGTGCAGGCGCTGTAAACACCCGAGTGTCACTTCGGGTATTTCCAGGAGGTGTGACGCACTTTAGCAGCCCGTCAATCAACTCCTCTTGGCTTAGGAACGCCTATACCCGGAAGCAATCCCCGCCGCTTGGTGCCAGATAACAACGTCTCAAAAAACGATAAGTAAAAAAAAAAAAACAGCATACTGCAGATGTTAACAGTACCACAAAAGATTCCCATTGCCTGCCTGCTTGTCTTCTTACTGAACTAGAGATCAGCAGACTAAGATGCTCACTATCTACACTTTCCTATATTCTACCTAAATAGCTCCCAGTGCAGGAAAGCACATAGAACAATTGCACTGAGAAACACACACTGTTGCTCCTAAAGCATAAAGATATCAGCATTAAAATAGTTTAAAGATTTTTTTTTTATATATATATAAATAGTTCACTGTAATAACCTGTTTTGTTTTCTATTTGTTTTGAACTCCTTAAGGTATCTGTACATAGTCATAGAAACCACTGTTTCATACTAAAATATATTGAGAAATACAGTTTTTTCTTTTTTCTTTAGGTACCCACTTTAATGATGGACACCCAGTTTTCAGAGTTCACACCTGACATAACACCCATTATGTTGGCAGCTCACACTAATAACTATGAAATAATAAAACTATTAGTCCAAAGAAGGGTGACTATACCTCGCCCACACCAGATTCGTTGCAATTGTGTGGAATGTGTCTCCAGCTCGGAAGTTGATAGTCTTAGACACTCTAGGTCGAGACTCAACATCTACAAGGCTCTGGCTAGCCCATCTTTGATTGCCTTATCCAGTGAAGACCCCATTCTAACAGCTTTTCGCCTGGGATGGGAACTGAAAGAACTAAGCAAAGTGGAGAATGAGTTCAAGGCGGAGTATGAGGAACTGTCTCAGCAATGTAAGAGATTTGCCAAGGACCTGCTTGACCAAGCACGGAGCTCTCGAGAACTGGAAACTATACTCAACCACAGGGATGACCAGAGCGAGGAGCTGGATCCTCAAAAGTGTCATGACCTGGCAAAGCTTAAGGTAGCAATAAAGTATCATCAGAAAGAGGTAAGATATATTATTTTCATTATTACAACTCCAAAATGCCAAGTCAATTTTCTTATATTTTTCACCATAACCACTGTGCATTTTAATATTTTTTTTTGTTATATTTAATACAATTTAATTTTCCTATGTCTTGATTCAGACTTTAATGTACTGTTCAAATACAGGCAATGTTTACATTTTCTCTTTTCTTGTAAGATAAAAAGAATAGCGTAAGGCTATTTCACACATGAGGACTGTTCGTTTCATAATTTCAGTCAAGTTTTTTCAAGAAAAAAGGGATGAAGTTTACATCCGTTTTTTATCCGTAAAGCAAAAATCCCTATACACCTTTTTGGAAGTTGCAGCTTTAGAAAAGGTATATACAGTGATCTTTTCTTTATAGGGCTAGATAGGTTAGTCTTAGGTTCAATTTCAGTTTCAGGCTAAACTTCCACCTTAACCACTTGAGTCGCAGACCCATTTTTCCACACAAAAAACTGAACGTTTGTCCATTTGCATAAGAAAAATAAGGCTTTGATTCGTTCCAAAAAAACGGATGTTGACGGAAGCGTATGTAAATAGATGTGAATGGCTGATCATCCATTTACTTCCATTTTTCTATAGAGATGCATTGATGTCTGTTGTTCATCCGTGAACAGATGGAAAAACAGACGAATGGTCCGCATGGGTGAAATGGGCCTTAGGAGTATGTACACAAAGCAATAAAGTTCTCAAGTCATGACTGAAAAATATGACATTTGAGGTTGTCTTTAGATCTGGAACTAGTATGCAAATCAAAAGTTCCGACTTCACCCTGACTTTGCTTGCTACATGTTTGTTGTTAAACAATGATTCAGAAAATACTGAAGTCAGGTAACTGGGAATTAGGTCATCAATGCCTACATGTTTCAGTCAGAAGGCAAAAAAACTTAACCAACATCTTAATGTTTAGGGGTTTATTATAATATTTTCACACAAGATAACCTTATCCCAGTATTCATTCACACATTTTTCCAATGAAATCCAGTATGAAAAATGTGTGAATCCACGTTAAAAATTGAATGAAGTAGCGGCAACTGATGGGCGCACTGGAAGCATCTAATAGGGCACAGTAGCGGCAACCGGTGGGCACACTGGCAGCATTTGATGGGGCACACTGGCGGCAATTGATGAGCACAGTGTCAGAAATTGATGGGTACAGTGGCTGCGTTTGATGGCACAGTAGCTGCGTTTGGCACGTTTGATGGGCACAGTGGCTGCAATTGAGTTTTTTTTTTCAGTTAGCTTGCACCCCCCAAAAATTTTAAGCACCAGCCTCAACTGCCTTTGACAGCGATTGTATTTGGGACCAAAAGGACAGGTAAAAAAGTCTAGGATTACACCTAATACTCTGCGTGAGGGGAACTACAAGGACTACATAGACTTTTAATACAGCAGGATCTACCACATATTTGTGCCACACATGTACTGTATGTCTGAAGGCCTGATAGTTGTATTATTGATCTAAGGCCACGTACACACGACCAAATAAATCCAATCAAATCGGTCTGACAGACCGTTTTGATCGGATTTGTCTGCTGGGGTATATTGGTTTGATCGTGTACACACGATCAAACCAAAATCCCCGCCGGCAGACAGCGTGGTGACAGGGCGGTGACGTTAACGCCACTACGTCAGGGTCACCAGGAAGTAAAGCACTTCTGCGCATGCGTCGAAATCCATTTGACACATCCGCGGGCAGATATGTCTGCTGGTTAGCGTACTAACCAGCAGACATGTCGGACGGACGGATTCCCAGCAGACAGATTTTAAAGCATGCTTTAAAATCTGTCTGCTGGAAAAACCCATCTGTCCGCCCGTACACACGATCAAATTTGTCTGCTGAAACGGTCAGTCGGACCGTTTCCAGCAGATAGATTTGATCGTGTGTACGTGGCCTTAAAAAAAAAAAGGCATGGAGGGGGGGATGAATGGGAGGGAATATTATGGCCGCATACACACGATTAATTCTATCTGCTGGAAACGGTCCAAAAGACCGTTTCAGCAGACAAATTCGATCGTGTGTACAGGCGGACAGGATTTGACGCATGCGTGGAAGTTTTTTACTTCCTGGTGCGATGACGTGGCGGCGTCAACGTCATCGCCACGTCACCGCGCTGTCTGCCGGCGGGGATTTTGGTTTGATCGTGTGTACACAATCAAACCAAAATAGCCCAGCAGACAAATCCGATCAAATCGTGATTTTAAGAATGCTCAAAGTGAAACAATAAAAAATATTGCTTTAAATATTGTGCATAGTCTGCCTGTAAAGTTTCGCATCTGTCTGTTGTGTTTTACCCTCCCGCAGCAAAATTACATTTTTAAAGGATTTAAAATTACTCGCAGCTATAATGTATTGACGGATCCTGGCAATATAGATAAATGCAAAATAGGTTTTATAAAAAAACAGCGTGGGGCCCCCCACAATCCATACCAGGTCCTTCGGGTCCTGCTATGAATTTTAAGGGAAACTCCACGCCAAAGTGTAAAAAAAAATTGTCATGGGGTCCCCTCAAAATCCATACCAGACCCTTATTGAAGCATGCAGCCTGGAGGACAGGATAGGGGGGGGCGAGCGAGCCCCCCCTATCCTAAAGTCTTTCCCTGTTTAATCACTGTGGGCCAGATTCAGACACATCTGCCTATCTATAGGCAGGCATAGCGTATCTCAGATACACTACGCCGCCGTAACTATCAGCGGCAGGTTCCTTATTCAGAAACTATTTACACCGAAAGTTACGGCGGCGTAGTGTATCTGTGGCGGCGGAAGGCCGCGCAATTCAAATTTGGAAGATGGGGGCGTGATTCATGTAAATGAATCATGATCTCACGTACGTGACGTTTTTTTTGGACGGCGCATGCGCCGTCCGTGGACGCTCCCAGTGCGCATGCGCGAAATCACGTCGCTTGTTCTCAATGTAAACGACATGAACTTAACTAACGTCGCGCCCCATTCCCGAACGATTTACGCAAATGACGTTCCATTCGACGCGGTCCCGACGTCCATACTTAACATTGGCTGCGCCTGCTAAAGCAGGGGTTAACCTTACGCCACTCGACCGCTTACGCAAACGACGTCAAATACGACACGCCGCCGCAAGTACATTTCTGAATCGCCGAAAATAGCTAATTTGCATATTTTATGAGAGAAACAACAGAAACGCCACCTAGCGACCGGGGGAACATTACATTTAAGATCCATTGGTATAAGACTATTACACCAGTCGGATCTTAGCGTAAATCTGGCGCATCATGTTTTCTGATTAGAAAACAATGATACGCCGGCAGGAAATTCGAATTACACTGGTGTATCTGTAGATACACCGGCGTAATTCCTTTCTGAATCTGGCCCTGTGTCTCTGTGTGCATGCGTGCCAATGTACATCCCGGTTCTGTAATATGCAACACAAAAAAAGAAGCATACCAAGTCTGCTGGTGATCTGTGTGCATCAAATGAGAGCATCAGATTATAGGCAAAACTATTCTTCATCCGTGCCACAGCAATTACCTTTTTTTTAAGACACACTGAAAATATATTATGCATAACCTCAACTTTTTATAGGTGGTAAAGTCAACTAACTCACCACTATAGAGTGGCTGCTATAAGTGGTAGGAAGACACAATAAAGATTTCAAATTTATTTAAAGACAAGTCTACTAAGCACTAAAAACATGCACATGCAAACAAATATGACACACATACAGTAGGTGTGCGCAGACTATTGCATTAGGGTGTGCACCCTACAGCTCAAACACACGCTACCGATCGCTCACTGTGTTCATTCAGAAAGGGAAGGGGTCAGTAAATTACATATTTACTGGCCCCTTCCCCCCATTAATACTAAAACCTCCTGCAGCATCAGCCCCCGGGAGAGGAGGGAAGCCAGCAGCAAAGCGGGTGGATAGGTTAATAGGGCAGTAGGGAGAAACTATGCTACACAGGGTGATTAGGGTGTGCCTGGGCACACCTGGCACACCCTGTGCGCACGCCTATGATGACACATACAGTGCAGAAAATAAGTATTTGAACACCCTGCTATTTTGCAAGTTCTCCCACTTGGAAATCATGGAGGGGTCTGAAATTGTTATCGTAGGTGCATGTCCACTGTGAGAGACATAATAAAAAAAAAATCCAGAAATCACAATGTATGATTTTTTTAACTATTTATTTGTATGATACAGCTGCAAAGAAGTATTTGAACACCTGTCTATCAGCTAGAATTCTGACCCTCAAAGACCTGTTAGTCTGCCTTTAAAATGTCCACCTCCACTCCATTTATTATCCTAAATTAGATGCACCTGTTTGAGGTCATTAGCTGCATAAAGACACCTGTCCACCCCATACAATCAGTAAGAATCCAACTACTAACATGGCCAAGACCAAAGAGCTGTCCAAAGACACTAGAGACAAAATTGCACACCTCCACAAGGCTGGAAAGGGCTACGGGGAAATTGCCAAGCAGCTTGGTGAAAAAAGGTCCACTGTTGGAGCAATCATTAGAAAATGGAAGAAGCTAAACATGACTGTCAATCTCCCTCAGACTGGGGCTCCATGCAAAATCTCACCTCGTGGGGTCTCAATGATCCTAAGAAAGGTGAGAAATCAGCCCAGGACTACATGGGAGGAGCTGGTCAATGACCTGAAAAGAGCTGGGACCACCGTTTCCAAGGTTACTGTTGGTAATACACTAAGACGTCATGGTTTGAAATCATGCATGGCACGGAAAGGTTCCCCTGCTTAAACCAGCACATGTCAAGGCCCGTCTTAAGTTTGCCAATGACCATTTGGATGATCCAGAGGAGTCACGGGAGAAAGTCATGTGGTCAGATGAGACCAAAATAGAACTTTTTGGTCATAATTCCACTAACCGTGTTTGGAGGAAGAAGAATGATGAGTACCATCCCAAGAACACCATCCCTACTGTGAAGCATGGGGGTGGTAGCATCATGCTTTAGGGGTGTTTTTCTGCACATGGGATAGGGCGACTGCACTGTATTAAGGAGAGGATGACCGGGGCCATGTATTGCGAGATTTTGGGCAACAACCTCCTTCCCTCAGTTAGAGCTTTGAAGATGGGTCGAGGCTGGGTCTTCCAACATGACAATGACCCGAAGCACACAGCCAGGATAACCAAGGAGTGGCTCTGTAAGAAGTATATCAAGGTTCTGGCGTGGCCTAGCCAGTCTCCAGACCTAAACCCAATAGAGAATCTTTGGAGGGAGCTCAAACTCTGTGTTTCTCAGCGACAGCCCAGAAACCTGACTGATCTAGAGAAGATCTGTGTGGAGGAGTGGGCCAAAATCCCTCCTCCAGTGTGTGCAAACCTGGTGAAAAACTACAAGAAACGTTTGACCTCTGTAATTGCAAACAAAGGCTACTGTACCAAATATTAACATTGATTTTCTCAGGTGTTCAAATACTTATTTGCAGCTGTATCATACAAATAAATAGTTAAAAAAATCATACATTGTGATTTCTGGAATTTTTTTTTGATTATGTCTCTCACAGTGGACATGCACCTACCATAACAATTTCAGACCCCTCCATGATTTCCAAGTGGGAGAACTTGCAAAATAGCAGGGTGTTCAAATACTTATTTTCTGCACTGTATAGTGTTGACATGGATAACTAAAGGATAAATAACCCAGGACAATAACATTTGGGCTAATCAATTCACTCATCATCATCAATAGTCATCACTTGCCATAACACAGGTAATACTTAAACTGTTTTTTCTTATGTTTACATTTTTTTCTGTACAACTCTGTATGAGTTGTACCTCTAACTTCCATCCTCCACCTACTTTGGTTTTTGTTATTTTAATCCTCTTGTATTATTAACACATTTTCTTACTCCTCATTTCAGATAACATGCTCCCTTTTCTGCTAGAGTAACCTTCTTTGTTCTCACCTAGATTTTTTTTTTTTTGCCACTCTCTGCCCCCCACTACCCACCATTCCTTATTGTTCTGAAGAGCCAGTTAACATTTAAACTACTGTATTTTCAGTTTCACCACTGCTTTCATGATAGTTTTAATCTTCATTCAGTATTAGGAATTAACTGGACTGCCCTGGTAATTTCATTAAATAGAGATTGCACACCACATATATAGACAAGCCGTAAATTTGAAAAAACACACTGACAAATAAATGAAAGCATTCTCAGATTCATGTTTTTGCCTATTCTGATGCAGTTACTGTATATAGCAGGTTAATTGTTAAATCTATGAAACCCCATGTCATTTCCCAAAGGGGCAATAACATAAAGAAGGATCATTCTGTACAGCATGTTTATAGAGCACGATTATTTTACATTCACTAAAGCCGTGTACACACGGCAGAGAACCTCGACGGGCAGAACACATCGTTCCGCCCGTCGAGGTTCTCTGCCGGCCGTCGAAATCGGTGACACGCCCGTCGGGAATGGCAACCAGCCATTCATCCAGGTGGGCCGTCGAGCAAAAAGAGAGCGTGCTCTCTTTTCGCTCGACGGGATTCCCGACGGGTGGGGCGAGCGCTCTGTGTACACACGGCCGAGGTCCTCGCTGGAATGCAGCTTCCAGCGAGGTTCTCGCTGGTTTCCAGCGAGAACCTCGGTCGTGTGTACGCCGCCTGAGATTTCAGTTTTCTTAAAGCATAAGCAGCGCTGTGTCTTGGCCTAGGCCGACAAGGCCCAGGCCTAGGGCGGCACTTTGCTGGGGGCGGCAAAAAATCCGCCCCCACACAAAAAAAAGGTCCCCACCTCCTCCAGAGTCCCGACAGCTGCACAAACACAGTCTCCTATAAACGCCATTGAAGTGACTGGCAGGGGCGGTCTCCGCTTAGCTGGGCTCGGGTGGAGGGTGGTTTCAGCTCACTTCGGCTGGGCTCAGCTCGGCTCAACTGTGCTCGAGTGGGGGGGTGGTCTCAGCTCACCTCAGCTGGGCTCGGGCAGGGGGGGCAGTATCATCTCACATCGGCTGGGCTCGGCCAGAGGGGCAGTCTCAGCTCACCTCGGCTGGGTTCGTCTGTGCTCAGGCAGGGGGCAGTCTCAGCTTACCTCAGCTGGGCTTGGCTGTGCTCGGGCAGGGGGTGATCTCAGCTCACCTCAGCTCGGCTGTGCTCATACTTAGGTGGGGGGAGTGGGCTGTCTTGACTCGCCTCGGCTTGGCTGGGCTCTGGCAGAGTGAACAGTCACAGTGATGTAAGTAATAATCAGCAAATGTATTATGCCTGCAGTCTCTGGCCATGTCCGCAGCCTCTGGCCATGTCTGCAGTCTCTGAATATGCCCGCAGCCTCTGGCCATGTCCGCAGGCTCTGAACATGTCCGCAGGCTCTGAACATGTCCGCAGGCTCTGACCATGCCCGCAGCCTCTGGCCATGTCCGCAGGCTCTGAACATGTCCGCAGCCTCTGACCATGCCCACAGCCTCTGACCATGCCCACAGCCTCTGACCATGCCCCCAGCCTCTGACCATGTCCCCAGCCTCTGACCATGTCCCCAGCCTCTGACCATGTCCCCAGCCTCTGATCATGTCCCCAGCCTCTGATCATGTCCCCAGCCTCTGATCATGTCCAGTATCATGTCTGCAGCCTCTGACTATCTCTTGTATCATGTCCACAGTTTCTGATTGTGTTTGAAGTCTCTAACCATCTCTGCTGTCTCAGACCAATCCTGAGGTGTGGTCTAAAGATGAAGGGGTAGAGTTTATAGATGGAGGGGTGGATCTTAAACAGGATGGGGTGTGGCAAATTGTATCTTGCCTAGGGCAGCACATAATCAAAATATACCACTGAGCATAAGTGAAAGAGTTTTTTTTTTTGGCTGATATGGGTTACTGCACTTTTAACATACTTTTTTCTGTACACCGATTTGTAGAACAAGCCCAGTAGTTGTTACAGCTGTTATGGAATGCTAGGAGATTTAGCTTTGTTATAGGCAGTATTGTTATGTTGAGGCTTTTAGTACACCTACTGTTGGTACACTGGAAGTGACATTGAAATCGAGTTTCCTTGCTAAAAAGAGTTTTACATTTGTTATTAGACGAGTTCCTAGTGTTCATGCATTACATGATATTACTTTCCTTTTACTGGTTTTTATAAGACAAATAATCATCAGATTGCCAGCTTGGCAGAATGAATTGTATAGAAATATAAAAAAAAGGTATATTGACGCTTGGGGGACTACTGTAAAATCAAACAACTCTGATCTTATCTATAATAGAAAAAAAAAACTGAACTGATAGGTTACCATGGACAACATCCCCCTTTTTCCTTTTTTTTGTTTAACTAGCTTTGGGTGTAAGGGCTTTCAGGTTCTGCTTGGTTATACTTTTCATAATTTCACTATTTTTTCAGCTGGTTTTATTATACATACAGTGTATTTTTTCTATTCTCCTTCTGGTAGTGTTATTCTCTGGTGTAGAGAGATCAGGTAGCTCTTGAACCTCAGCAGAAATCGGTAGTAGTTATGTGTCAAATAAATGCATGCGATGAATTTCACAACACTAACAGCGGCTAATTATTTATTTAGCAGACAGAAGGGACATAATTGTTATACATTTATGCATGGCACACATGAAAGATTAATTCAGACGACAAAAAAAAATCTCTTATTTCATAAAATGCATACTCGTTTTCTCACAGTTCACATAATTAACCCATTCGTTGTCTTAGCATAATAGGGGAAGTTCCCTTTGACAATAACAGGCTCCCTATATGACATGGTGAGAGTTAAGCCCTGGCACCAGCCTGTGCTATACATAACTACATAATAACACTAATAGCTCATGACTTAGACATGATAGCAGTGCACAGTTGAAGGTCACCATAAGAATTCATATGGGATAGTAGAAGTCCCATGTACCATAGAGCACTTGTGATTTATTGCTCTAAGCCTACATAAAAATTATCAAAAAGGTCAGAGTATCTGAATTGAATTGAAATATTGTTGGATGTATGGCAAAAACACTGATTCGAATAGAGCTGACTTCTTTCATTAGAGAAGAAGTAAAAAAATATATATGTAGATTTCATATAGTATACGGACAAGCATACAGAAAAATCACAGAACCAGTGCAATTCACAGTACGGTTCCCTTTCTCAGGGTATTTATATAATGGTTATTTTTTTTAAGATTCAAAATTTGTTAAGCTTCATTTTATATATACAGTAAGTATAATATAAATTATAAGGGACATTTTTTGTTAAACAAAAACTTGCAATGTTGGGGCTAGTGTATTTAACCACTTGCCGACCCCACGTCACAGTTGTTACTGTGGCAAGGTGGCATGACTGCGCGAAACTACATACCTGTACGTTGTTCCATGCAATACCCACTGGGTGGCGCGGGCGTGAACCCATTGGCCACAGGGGGAGCCAATCAGCTGTTCCGGCGGTCCCCCACAGTAAGAAAGCACAAACAATGAACACATTTAACCCTTTTGTTCACCCCCGATGTTAACCCCTTCCCTGCCAGTGTCATTTATACAATGTCAATGCATATTTTTAGCACTGATCACTGTAATAATGTCACTGGTTCCCAAAAAAGTGTCAAAAGTGTCAGTTTGGTGTCTGATCTGTCCGCCGCAATGTCGCAGTTGTGCTAAAAATCTAAAATAGCTGCCATTACTAGTAAAAAAATATGCCATAAATCTATCCTCTATTTTGTAGACACTATAACTTTTGCACAAAAAAACGAATCTATTTACGCTTATTGGTATTTTTTTACCAAAAATATGTAGCACAATACATATTGACCTAAACCGATGAAGAAATTAGATTTTTTTTAAAATTTTATTGGATATGTTTTACAGCAGAAAATAAAAATATATATATATATATATATTTTCTTCTTCGATTACGGGCACCGATATGGCGGCAATGATGGTCCACGATGAGGTGGCACTGATGGGCACCGATGAGGTGGCACTGATGGGTAGGGTTTGCACCAGAACCTTCGAACGGACCGACCGTTCGAACAAACATTTAGGCTTTGTACACACGATCAGTCCAAACCGATGAAAACGGACTGAAGTTCATTTTCATCGGTTCACAGACTGATGGTCTGATGTGCGTACACACCATCAGTTCAAAAAACGAGCGTGTCAGAACGCGGTGACGTAAAACACAACGACGTGATGAAAAAATGAAGTTCAATGCTTCCAAGCATGCGTCAACTTGATTCTAAGCATGCGCGGGTTTTGAACCAATGTTTTTGTGTACTAACAATCGGTTTTGACCGATGGTCAGGCGTCCATCAGTCCGATTTTAAAGGAAGTTTTAAAACTTTAGACTGAAGGACAAAAGACTGATGGGCCATACACACAGTCGGTTTGGTGCTTGGTAGCTGGTGGTGAGCCAAGCCTGATTCATTTTTATGAAGGTCAGTTGATCGACAGAGTCGGTGGAGAGGCGCACCCTGTGATCGGTCACAAAGCCTCCAGCAGCACTGAATGTGCGTTCTGAAAGAACGCTGGATGCAGGACAAGCCAGTAGCTCAATTGCGTACTGTGCAAGCGCTGGCCAGTGATCCATCCTCAAGACCCAGTAAGCCAAAGGATTTTCTGTGGGAAAGGTGTCCAAGTCTGCTCTTGCCCCTAGGTATTCCCACACCATGTAAAACAGACGCTGGCGATGGTTGCTGGAACTGGTCATACCTTGGGGCTGCGGACTAAAAAAATTGTCTGAATGCATCAGTCAGACGGCCACCTTCTCCACTGCTGCTCCTGTGACTCACCGAAGCCTCAGCAACAGGACCAGGATTTGGTAACCCCCTAGTCTCTTGGAACGCGTTGCACAGACCTTTCTGCAAGACCTCCCAAAGATGTTTCATCTTCTGCTCCCTCTGCGACGGCAAGATAAGGTCCGCAACCTTACCCTTGTAACGTGGATCAAGGAGAGTTGCCAGCCAGTAATGATCCCTCTTCCTTGATAGCACGAATACGAGGATCATTACGCAGGCTTGGCAGGATCAGGAAGGCCATGCGGCATAGGTTTGCTGAGGCATTCGGGGCAGAGTCCTCTGGGTCACTGAGGACGTCAGGATCCGCAGCCACCTCATCCCAGCCACGTACAATTGCATGGGTTCCTTGGGACTGTAATTCATCCCTTGAAGACTGCTGCTGATGCTGAGTCAAAAGCTCCACCTCCATGCTGCTGATACAATCATCCTTCTCCTCCTCCTCCTCCTCCTCTTCCTGTGTGCTAGGCGGGCAAGCAGGACCAGTCTCTGGATAAAGGGGGCCTTGAGAGGTAAGGAAGTCCTCCTCTTCCTTCCTCTGTTCTGCCTCAAGGGCCCTGTCCATTATTACACGTAGCGTGTGCTCCAACATGTGAATAAGAGGGACAGTCTCACTGATGCATGCACTGTCACTGCTCACCATCCTCGTGGCCTCCTCAAATGGTGACAGGACAGTGCATGCATCCCTGATCAAGGCCCACTGGCGTGGTGAAAAAAAAACAAGTTCCCCTGACCCAGTTCTGCTGCCATATTGGCACAGGTACTCATTGATGGCCCTCTGATGCGTGTGCAGCCGCTGAAGCATTGCCAATGTAGAGTTCCATCTGGTGGGTATGTCACTGATTAGGCGGTTCTTGGGCAGGTTGTATTCCCTTTGGAGGTCTGTCAGCCGAGCAGTGGCATTATATGACCTTCTGAAATGCACACAGACTTTCCTGGCCTGCTTCAGGACATCCTGTAAGCCCGGGTACCTGCCCAAAAACCGCTGCACCACCAAATTCAGAACATGAGCAAAACAGGGCATATGGGTCAGTTGTCCCTGTCGCTAATCACCATTCCTGGCTTAAGCTGGTGTGGCATCAACAACCTCTAAACCTGCCCCTGAAAAGCTGACAGAACCTCTGCCCCAGTGTGGCTCCTGTCTCCCAAGCACACCAGCTCTAGCACCGCATTGGCATCTCTTTACCTGCATTCCTGCGTAGCCCTTCGTACGCCTACAGAGCACGGCTGGTTCTGAGGACACATCAGCACAGGAAGAGGCCACAGAGGAAGAAGAAGAGGGGGTGGAGGAGAGAGGTGTGTCACAACCAGTAGTAGTGTTTTGGAGGCGTGGTGGCGGGAAAAACCTCCAACGCTACTGTACCTTGCCCTGCGTCCTTCCCAGCTGCCAGCAGATTCACCGAATGCACCGTGAAAGAGAGGTAACGTCCCTGTCCATGTCTGCTAGACCATGACTCAGCGGTAATATGCACCTTACCACTGACTGCCATGTCCAGCGAGGCATGGACATTGCCTTCCACATGGCGGTAGAGAGCCGGAATCGCCTTCCGTGAGAAAAAGTGGCGTTTGGGAACTTGCCACTAAGGTACCGCACATTCCACAAACTCACGGAAGGGGGCAGAATCTACCAACTAAAAAGGCAGCAGTTGAAGTGCTAGCATTTAACCGCTGGGCATGTGGATGGCTGGGAGATTACTTCTTTCGGCGCTGCAGCAGGAAAATTTGTCTGGTACAATCTGCCATTGGTGTACCGATAGTAGATTGCCCGCATGTACTACTAGGTTGTGACACACCTAATTCTACACCTTTTCTCTTATCAGTGCAGGCTTCAGAGAGGAGTGAGGGTATAGTGGGGTTGGGGATCCCAGCTGATGAGGGGTAAGGGGAGGTCCGCTTTGTTCTTTGGTGTGGGTCTTTCAGGTATGCTTGCCAACAAACTGCATGGCAGGTCGACATTTGTCTGGTCAAGCATGTGGTGCCCAAGCGGTTGATGTTTTGGCCACGCGAGATACACTTGAGACATATGTTGCAAATAGCAACGGTGCGATCTGATGCACATGTCTCAAAAAAGGTCCACACCAAAGAACTTTTGCAGTTGACGCTGAGACACAGCAGCGCCCTGCACAGGCGTAGCTCTGCGATGTAATGCAGTTGGTGTGCTGCCCTTAAGCTGTCCCCTGGAGGGCATCCTGCCTCTTTGGAGATGTGCCTGTGCATCCTCCTCCTCTCTCCTATCAGGCACCCACGTAGAGTCAGTGACCTCATCATCCTCTTCCTCCTCATCACTGTCGAAAACCTGGCAGTATGCTGCAACTGAGGGAAGATGACTGCCAGATTGCTGTCCTTTTTGGGCACCCCCTCTCTCTGGGCTCACATTACTGCCTTCCTCTATCTGTGTTCCATCATCAGAGCCTTCAAAACGCTGCGCATCTTCATGCAGCATGCACCCAACACTGTGCTCAAACAGTTTGTGGGACTCCTCAGGAGGACATGGTGGGACTAGGGAAGGAGTAAGTGATGCCATTGAGCAGAGGGAAGAGGATGCCTTGGCAGCTACTTTGCCAGAAAAAGTACCCTGAGCATGGTTGAGAGAGGATGAGGAGGATGAGGATGGCTTGGTCATCCACTCTACCAAGTCTTCGGCATGTTGTGGCTCAACACGGCCAGCTGCTGAAAACAAGGACGAGCGCATCACATGGCCACTTGATGAGGATGCACTGTGTCCACGACCAGCATTGTTGCCTGTAGACGCAGAGCCTGCTTGCCCTCGTGACTCTCTGCCTCTCCTTGTTGCTCTTCCAGACATTATAATGGCCTGCAGAGGACAAAGGCAGTACACACACCTCGTAGCTTTTGGTGCAAACTGCAGAGGACACGTGCAGTACACATCAAGTAGCTTTAACAACAAGGTTGGTCTTTATTAAAGTTCAAATGACAGAAGGCACAATGCAAAAAGTACAATTCCAGAACAAGCAGGGATCATATAAAGGAAAGAGAACAAAAAGTAAGGCAACAAATTTGGTTACAGAAGCAAGCTCAGGACCCAGTAATTAGCAGGAATGAATCATGCGAACAGTACACCCGTCATGGCTACCAGCATGCGGGGGGGGGGGGGGGAGGGGGAAGGAAGGGGGGGCAGAGGAAGCACCTTGCATCAAGGACAGCAACAGCTCCGGCAGTTCGGAGAACGTTGCGGATAAATCCCATGCAGTCTCTGAGGTGTAAAATATACCCTGTGCAGAAACTTGGTTTGTATTAATTTATCCCTAGATGAGATCACTAACTTATAACTGCCCTCAAAACATTCCTCCCACGCCTCTCTATCGGGACATCTCTTTCCCACTTCCTCCATAGAGAGTCTATTTTAGGGGAGTCTTTACTGAGAATCGTCAAGCACAGGGTGGACAGAACCTTCTTCAGAGAGCTCTGGGCCAACAAGTCTTCAACAACATCAGCCTGAAGTATAGGGGGCGTAGGGAACTGAGCCCGGAAGGCATGCCGCAACTCATAATAGCGGAAAACCATCCAGGGCGGGAGTCCAAACCTGCCAGCCAGGTCCGAAAAAGAAAGCAGGGACCCACCAGAAACAATATCCTTTAACAATTTAATGCCCCAACGTGCCCACAGCTGCGGGTCCGGGATGGAGCGAAAGTGCCGAAGAGAAGGGTTCCCCCATAACGGGGTAAAGGGAGACCAGCGTCCCGGGGTAAAAAAACGCCGCCGGGCCACAGCCCACACCCTCAACGTAGTCCTAGATGGAGTCGGCAACAGGGGGTACGCAGAGGGCCCCCTTTAAGCCAGATTGCTAAGTTCAGTGAGGGATCCCACCACAGCCGCCTCCAGGCAGACAGCTGCATTGGCTCTGGACTGCTCAAACCACCAACGTACCGTGACCAGCACGGCCGCCCAGTAATACACCAAGAGGTTGGGCAAGGCCAACTCCCCGCCACTAACGGGTAGCTGAAGGGTGGATCTGGCCAAACGTGGGGATGACCCCCTCCACAAAAAAGAGCCAATACAGCCGTCTAAGTCCCTAAAGAAGGATGGAGATATCCACACAGGGCAGTTTCTAAATATATAATTAAATTTGGGCAGGTAAATCATTTTCAGGACATTAATGCGTCCAAGTAGATTTAACGGCAAGGTACTCCAACGGGAACAGTGGTCCTTAAGTCGTTCCACAACCGGTCTCAAGTTGAGCCGATGGAAGGACCGAAGGTCGCGGCAAACTGTAATGCCTAAGTACACAAATTTGTCAACCCACCGAAGAGCCAAACCTGGGGCCACCTCTCTAGCCTTCACATCTAGAGGGAACAGAACAGACTTAGTCCAGTTAATTCGTATCCCAGAATACTTACCAAACTCGTTGAATATCTCCAAGGCAGCCGCCAATGAATCAGCTGGATCGTGGAGATACAGGAGGGTGTCGTCCGCATATAAAGATATCTTCTCCTCCAGAGGGCCAACCCGAAGTCCAACTATACGGTTCGACTCCCTGACCATGATCGCCAAAGGCTCCAAAGCCAAAGCAAATAGGCAGGGCGACAAAGGGCACACCTGGCGGGTCCCCCTCTGGAGGAGAAAGTAATCTGACAGAAAATCGTTCACTCGAATCCTAGCCCTGGGAAATCTATACAGCATTTGGATCCACTGAAGAAACCTGGGTCCCAACCCAAACCTCCTTAACACTGCCCATAGGTACTCCCACTCCACAGAGTCGAAGGCCTTCTCGGCATCGAGAGAGGCCACGACCCTAGTTCCCCCATTACTGTGGGAGGCAGCCAGGTTCAGAAACAAGCGACGGATGTTAATGTCGGTGCCCTTTGCCGGCATAAACCCAGTCTGGTCCACATGAACCAAGTCCTTGATCACCCTACCAAGTCTGATAGCCAGAATTTTGGCAAGCAGTTTGGCATCCGCATTAATCAAGGATATAGGTCTATACGAGGTACACTCTTCAGGGTCCTGACCGGGTTTGGGCACCAGCACCACAATCGCGTCGGACATCGAGTCTGGAAGGGACTCCATAGAGAAGGACCGCTGTAACAGGGAAGTAAGCCTGGGGGCAATAAGCTCCTGATGCACCGGTAAAACTCAATCGGGATCCCATTAGGACCAGGAGTCTTCCCGGACTGCATGGAGTTCAGGGCCACCTGCACTTCCTCGAGGGAGATATCAGAGTCCAACTGCTCACACTGTGCGACTGATAAGGAAGGGAGGGGTACCTGATCTACATATCTAGTCAGCTCAGCGCCATCATAGTGTGCCCGGGAGGAATACAATGCTTGATAAAAGTCCAGAAACCTAGCCCCTATGTCTGCAGGAGATGTGAGCAGTCCGCCATCATGACCCCGCAGTCTACCTACATGAGTCATCGGACGCTGTCCCCTGGCAAGCCAAGCCAACAGACGGCCATTCTTGTCCCCGTGCTCAAAGACTCGCTGGGCACTTTCTAACATAGATTTTTTCGTAAGATCCACCCTGAGCAAGGATAGATCCCGCAGGGCATTCTGCCAGGGCACAAAGTGCACACAACAAGTAGCTTTATGAGCAAAGTAATGAGCACACTTGCACTATGCACCAAGTGGGTTTAGTTGTAAAGTAATGAGCACACTTGCACTATGCACCAAGTGGGTTTAGTTGCAAAGTAATGAGCACAATTGCACTATGCACCAAGTGGGTTTAGTTGCAAAGTAATAAGCACACTTGCACTATGCACCACCAAGTGGGTTTAGTTGTAAACTAATGAGCACACTTGCACTATGCACCAAGTGGGTTTAGTTGCAAAGTAATGCGCAAACTTGCAGTATACAAGTTGGTTAAGTGCACTGAGCACACGGGCAATATAACACGTGAGCACACTGCAGCTAGCACAATCAACTGCCTGACAGATTAGGAAGAACTAATCTAACTAAACTATACAGTGTATAAATATATGTACAACTCCTGGGATGTATATATATCCTCTACACACTGTAAATTTAACTAACTAGCCTGCCTGCTCTATCTAGCTGAAAAAAAAGACATTGGCCCGGATTCACAGACATCGGCGCACATTTATGCCGCCGTAGTGTATCTCTTTTACGCTACGCTGACGCAGCGCAGAGAGGCAAGCATGTAATTCACAAAGCAAATGCTCCCAAGGTTGCACCAGCGTGTTGTATATTTCGTAGGCATAAGACGGCTGTCAGGGATCCAGGCCTGTCTTCCGATCCTCGCACATGCGCAATAGAGCGGCGCTCCGCCGTGTACCCGTGCGGGAAAGGCGCGCACACACGTGCATGCGCGGTCTGGCGACGCAGCGTGCACATGGGCGCGCGCACCTTCCGGGAACCAATCAGAGGCCTGACCAGGCTATTTAAACCAGCCCCTGTCTTATGGCAGGTTGCTGGTTTGTCTTCAGCTTGTGCTTGGACTCTCTGCCGATTACCTGAACCTTTGACCCGGATTTCCATATGACTCTCCTCTCGCCCTGAAGTTGACCTTCCGTGCGACTCTCCTCTCGCCCTGAAGTTGACCTTGGCTCTTGTTCCTGGATACGCTGTCTTCTATAATCCCTGACTTCTGGCTTGACTTTGGACTTGTTGACCTCTCCAACCCCTGAACCTCGGCTTGCTCTCTGGACCTGTTCTCAGTCTGATCCGCTTGCACCTGCCCGGTACCCCTCCAGTTACCTGCTCCACAGTTCTTCAGTACAGCTTCTGCTACCTGCCTTGCACCTGTCTTGTGGCTCCTCGGCTGCCTGCTCTGCTCACCGCCATCAGGAGGAGCTTCAGTTCCAGTCTGCACCAGGATCCCGGCTACTAACCCGGACCTCACTGGCGCTGGTGCCTCCCGGGGCTCACCTCCCCTGTCCCAACTCCAGGGGACGGTCGGCGCCGGGTCGCAACGGTGGGCCACCCTCGGCATCTCGGCTTTGGTGAGTACACAGCCTGACAGTACAAACCAGCCAGATGTCCGAAGCCGACAGGGTGCGCTCTCCCTTCGAGACCGTGTGCCAGCAGGTCTCCGCCCTCACCGAGGCTGTCCAAAAGCTTCAGGAAGGATACGTGCAAATTGATGGTCGCCTCCAACAATTGGGCAACCTGCCTGGGGCCGTACCTCCATCCGTGGCTCCATCCCCTGGGATCGCTACGTCTCAAGCCTCTCCCGCTCTGACTGTGGTTATGACTCAACCCGAACCCCGGGTCCCCATCCCGGAGCGATTTGCGGGCGACCGAAGAAGATATCGGGCCTTCAAGAACGCCTGCTCCTTGTATTTGGCTCTTCAACCTAGGACTTTTTGTTCTGAACCCGTAAAAGTAGGGTTTGTGATCTCCCTTTTGGCCGAAGAGCCGCAAGCCTGGGCGCACAGTTTGATGGAGCAAAGGAGCCCCATCCTGGACTCAATTGATTCCCTCTTTGAGCACATGGCTAAATTAGACGACGACCCACAGCGCACAGCCACGGCTGAAGCCGTTCTCCATAACCTGGCTCAAGGAAGAAGACCCGTGGAGGACTACACAGCCGAGTTCCGTAAATGGTCGGCCGACACGGGCTGGAATGAAGCCGCCCTAAAGTACCAGTTCCGCCTGGGGCTCGCTGAAGGCCTCAAGGATGAGCTGGCAAGGACTGAAACCCCGGCCACGCTGGAAGATCTGAGCCGATGCAGCTAGGTCCGGGCGCCTCTCACCTCCGAGGAAAGACAGCGTAGGCGCCAAGCCAATCTATGCCTGTACTGCGGAGCGGCTGGCCACTTCCTCCGCGGTTGCCCCATAAGACGTAGTAAGTCGAAGCCGCCACCTGCCTACAATTTCCATGTTGCTAACTTCCCTCAAACTCATGTTGTGCTTTTTATTTCTCTACAGCTACCAGCAGGGGCAACCCGGCTCCCAGTCATTGTTGATTCAGGGGCATGCAGCTGCTTCCTAGATTCCACCTTGGCTCAGAAACTTCATGTGCCACTTCGCATTAAAGATCATCAATTACAGATCCACCTGGCCGACGGCTCGCTGCCCCGATCCGGACTTATAACTCACGAGACTCAACCCATCTGTGCCACCACGGACTCAGGCCACCGAGAGTTCCTATGTCTGGATCTTATTCCGTCTCTATTCCCCATCATCTTGGGCCTCCCTTGGTTACAGGCTCATCAACCCTGCATTGATTGGCTAAAGAAAGAAGTCAGTTTCACATCTTCATACTGCACCCAGAGTTGCTTTCCACCTTCAGTCACCGTCTGTTCCGCTATCACAACCCCACCAGAAAACCTTCTCCACTTCCCTTCCGTCTATCTTGAATTCAAGGATGTATTTGATAAACAGCAAGCCGACTCTCTCCCACCTCATCGGCCATACGATTGCCCTATTGACTTACTACCTGGATCCGAGGTCCCTTTCGGGCGTATATTCCCATTATCCAAGACCGAATTAAAGGCCCTCAAGGCCTACATTGATGAAAATTTAAAAAAAAAACGTCATTCGCCGGTCTTCCTCTCCAGCCGGGGCAGGTATCTTCTTTGTGGAGAAGAAAGACGGCTCGTTGAGGCCTTGCATTGACTACCGTGAACTCAACAAAATTACCGTCAAAAACAGGTACCCGCTGCCTCTGATTCCAGAACTTTTTCAGCGCTTCCGGTCCGCTCAAGTTTTTTCCAAGCTAGATTTGAGGGGCGCCTATAACCTCATTCGGATCAGGTCCGGAGACGAATGGAAAACGGCCTTTAGGTCTCGATTTGGACATTTCGAGTACTTGGTGATGCCCTTTGGGCTTTGCAATGCCCCAGCCACCTTCCAACATCTTGTCAATGACATCTTTCGTGAATATCTAGATGATTTTTTGGTGGTCTACTTGGATGATATTCTCATCTTTTCAGCCTCCCTTGAATTACACCGGTGCCATGTCAAAGTGGTTCTTGCCATACTAAGAAAGCATAAACTTTACCTGAAAGCAGAAAAATTAGAATTTGAGAAGGCCTCAGTACAATTTCTAGGATTTATTATCTCCACCAGTGGGGTCGCCATGGACCCGCAAAAAGTAGAGGCCATCCAAGCGTGGCCAGCTCCGGTCGACAAGAAGGCGGTGCAGCGGTTTGTTGGTTTTGCCAATTTCTATAGACGATTTATCGTTGGATTCTCCTCCATCGTGGCAATCATTACTAAACTTACCCGACAAGGCGGTCGCTTCCACTGGTCACCAGAAGCTCAGGAAGCCTTTGAAAAGCTTAAATCCGCCTTTTCCTCTGCTCCGGTCCTACGACATCCGGATCCAACTCTACCCTTTACCCTGGAGGTAGACGCTTCTGAGACGGCCACCGGGGCCATCCTATCACAGAGACAAAGGGTGAAGGCTCTGCTACATCCTGTGGCCTACGCCTCTCGGAAGCTAACTGCCCCCGAGAGAAACTACGATGTAGGGGACAGAGAGCTGCTTGCCATTAAGGTGGCCCTAGAAGAATGGAGATACCTACTGGAGGGGGCGGCTCATCCCATCATGATCTTCACAGATCACAAGAATCTCGAATACTTACGTTCAGCAAAACGCTTAAGACCCAGGCAAGCTCGGTGGGCGCTTTTCTTTTCAAGGTTCAATTTCCATATTTCTTATCGACCCGGCTCAAAGAATGGAAAAGCGGATGCCCTTTCCAGGATGTTCCTCGAAACCCCTTGCACTGCAGAACCCAGTACCATCCTGTCACCTCGGAATTTTCTTTTACTTTCCCAAGTGGACTTGTTAAACTCTCTCAAAACGGCTTCCAGACAGTGTTCCCATCCGGAAATTGAGGCACTGGATAAACACGACGACTTACTATGGTCAAGGGGGAAAATTTTTGTACCAACGGAAGCCAGACGATTGATCTTGAGTACCTTCCATGACCAAAAGTTAGCAGGACATTTTGGGGCACGGAAAACGGGTGAACTGATTTCTCGGTCTTTCTGGTGGCCCAGGTGGAGACAGGACTGTAAAATCTATGTTGCTTCATGCATTCGTTGCCAACGAAACAAGGGTCCCAATACTAAGTCCTGGGGATTGCTCAAACCCTTACCTATTCCCGAACGTCCATGGGCAGAAATTTCCATGGACTTCATTGTGGACTTGCCTCCATCTGGAGGCTTTACTTCAATCCTGGTTGTGGTGGACCGACTCTCTAAAATGTCCCATTTTGTGGCCATGGTAGGAACTCCCTCTGCGGCAGAAACAGCCAGGACTTTTTTCAAGGAAGTTGTTAGGCTCCATGGGGTTCCCAGAAGTATCGTCTCTGACAGGGGCAGCCAATTTACATCCAGATTCTGGAAAGAACTTTGTAAGGCCTTGGAAATCAAGAGCTGCCTCTCCTCGGCCTATCACCCCCAGAGCAACGGCCAAACAGAGAGAACGAACCAAACTTTGGAGCAATACCTGCGATGCTTTTGTTCCTCCTCTCAAGACGATTGGTCGTCCCTGCTACCATCCGCAGAGTTCTCCTACAACAACTCGGTACATTCCACCACCAATCAGACCCCCTTCTGGTCCAACTTTGGATTTCACCCATCCTTCCTCCCGGATGATCTACCAGAAATACCTGTCCCAGCTGTTCAGGAACATCTAACAGCTGTCCAGTCAAATTTTCTGAAGCTTCAGGCCCAAGAGGATTATAAAAAAATTTATGATAGAGGAAGAAAAGAGTGCCCAGCCTTTAAAATCGGACAGGAAGTCTGGCTTTCCGCCACTAACCTAAAATTACCTGTGCCTTCTCGCAAACTTGGCCCGAGGTTCATTGGTCCCTTCAAGATCAGACGGAAAATCAATGCCGTGGCCTTTGAACTTGCCCTACCGGACTCTTACAGGATCCACCCTGTTTTTCACTCCTCCCTCCTTAAACCCGTTGTGCCAGACCCTTTTGGCGGAAGAGGGGAACCCCCACCTCCACCAGTGGAGATTGAGGGTGAACTTGAATTCGAAGTGGAGGCCATCGTGAGTTGTAGGAAGAGGGGTAGGCAACTCGAGTACCTGGTCAAATGGAAGGGGTACCCACCGGAGGACAATTCCTGGGAACCTTCTAAGAATCTACATGCCCCACGCCTAATCCGTGCCTTTCACCAGGAACATCCGGAGCTGATGGCCAGTTTGGGCGTCCGGAGTCCGCCCCTTGGGGGGGGCACTGTCAGGGATCCAGGCCTGTCTTCCGATCCTCGCACATGCGCAATAGAGCGGCACTCCGGCGTGTACCCATGCGGGAAACGCGCGCACACGCGTGCATGCGCGGTCTGGCGACGCAGCGTGCACATGGGCGCGCGCCTTCCGGGAACCAATCAGAGGCCTGACCAGGCTATTTAAACCAGCCCCTGTCTTATGGCAGGTTGCTGGTTTGTCTTCAGCTTGTGCTTGGACTCTCTGCCGATTACCTGAACCTTTGACCAGGATTTCCATACGACTCTCCTCTCGCCCTGAAGTTGACCTTCCGTACGACTCTCCTCTCGCCCTGAAGTTGACCTTGGCTCTTGTTCCTGGATACGCTGTCTTCTATAATCCCTGACTTCTGGCTTGACTTTGGACTTGTTGACCTCTCCAACCCCTGAACCTCGGCTTGCTCTCTGGACCTGTTCTCAGTCTGATCCGCTTGCACCTGCCCGGTACCCCTCCAGTTACCTGCTCCACAGTTCTTCAGTACAGCTTCTGCTACCTGCCTTGCACCTGTCTTGTGGCTCCTCGGCTGCCTGCTCTGCTCACCGCCATCAGGAGGAGCTTCAGTTCCAGTCTGCACCAGGATCCCGGCTACCAACCCGGACCTCACTGGCGCTGGTGCCTCCCGGGGCTCACCTCCCCTGTCCCAACTCCAGGGGACGGTCGGCGCCGGGTCGCAACGGTGGGCCACCCTCGGCATCTCGGCTTTGGTGAGTACACAGCCTGACAACGGCATAAGTGGAAGTAGGTGGAAGTGGGCTGGAAGTGGACGTGATCCATGCTAATAAAGCGTGACCCCATGCAAATGATGGGCCGGCGCCAGACAAGTACTTAAAACGAACTGCACATGCGTCTAGACGTGGACGTATCCCAGTGCGCACGCGCACAACCACGTCGGAACAACTGCCTAAGATACGCCGGATCACTGTGTACGCCGTTAACGTAACCTACGCCCAGCCAGACCCACGTTGGCCCATATTCACAGACGTCCAACATACAATATGTAGGCTTGTGTTTCCTGGTCCATACCTTTGCATGGGTTGCGCCTCATCTATGGGGAATAACTTTACACCGAACGTAAAACGTACACAAACTGCGTAAATCATGCGCCGGGCGCAAGTACGTTCATAAATCGCCGTATTTCTCTCATTTGCATATTTAAAATTTAAAATACAATGGTAGCGCCACATGCGTCCAGCGTAAATATGCGCCCACTCTACGCCGACGTAGGCAAGTTACGTCGGTGGGATGAAGTCTGTTTTTAGGCGTATCTTAGTTTGTGGGTCCGGCGCACAGATACGAAGGTGCATATTTGGACTATACATTGGCGTAAGTGCTTTGTGAATCTGGCCCAATCTCTCTCTGTCTGATCTGGAACAAGCCCGGAACACACTACACGAGGCTGCCCCGCAGGCGGCCTTTTATAGTGTGGGGCGTGTGCTAAAGCCCTGAGCCATAATTGGCCAAAGCCACCCTGGCTTTGGCCAATTATGGCTCTCTTTTTTTTATGCGCTGCGATTGGCCAAGCATGTGGGTCATAGTGCATGCTTGGCCAATCATCAGCGCACAATGCCGCAGTGAATTTGGCTCGAAAGACCCGTTTTGTTCGAATTTCGACGAACGGACGAACAGACGATGTTCGAGACGAACATGGGCTTGACTCGAACACGAAGCTCATCCCTACTGATGGGCACCGATAAGGTGGCACTGATGGACACTGATAGGCGGTGCTGGTATGCGGCACTAATGGACACTCATAGGCGGCACTCATCCGCACTCATAGGTGCCACTGATGGGCACTCATAGGCGGCAATGATGGGCACTCAAAGGCGGCACTGATGGGTACTTATGGGTGGTACAGATGGGCAGTGATAGGTGGGCACTGGGCATGGATGGGCACTGAGGGGTGGCACTGATGGCATTGCTGGGCATCACTTGTTGATCCCATATTGTGCCAGTCAGTGCCCATTTGTGGGCACTGATTGTCATTTATTCTCATTTTTTTTATTTTTATTTTTTATTATTGCCCCCTTCCCTGGTGGTCCAGTGTGGGCTTCCCTGGTGGTCCAGTGTGGGCATCCGAGGGGGGGATGCACTGGTAAACAATCAGCGCGAAACCCCCGTCAGGAGAGCCGCCAATCGGCTCTCCCTTTACTCGCGTCTGTCAGACACTTCCTGTTTACATCGTGATCAGCCGTGATTGGACACGGCTGATCACGTGGTAAAGAGCCTCCGCCGGAGGCTCTTTACTGAGATCAGAGATGCAGGGTGTCAGACTGACACCCCGCATCACTGATCGCCGCGCTGCGCGCCCCTAAGGGCACGCGCCGGCATGTTATTCTGCAGGACGTCAATAGACGTCCAGTCAGGATTTCAGAACCACTTGACTATTGACCGGGCAGGAAGTGGTTAAAGAACAGATTTATTATTAAAGTCATTATACCAGTCATGTTATCTTCTGCATCAAGTATTTCTGTAATAATCTTGGGATTGCTGTGTGTACTATAAGCTCTAGGGACAAACACCACATGCATAAACATGTTGGTAGCTGTATTTGCCCTACATACACATTTGCAGGCTGACAAACTAAAATATTGAGGCTAAATACGATGGATAATGATGTAACCTGGCTGGCAGTTGTGCAATGTATTGCTAAGCATTTTGTGTTTTTTTTTGGTTGTGCCTGGACTATAATAATTATTACAAGAGTAAAATCTGTACATGTGTTGTGTTTACCTGACTTGCACGCCCACTCACTACTGCCTCTGGGTATGTTTCCTGTCTGTATTTTTGTATTATTCACTTCATACAGACTCATTACAATCTCTAATAAATAAAATACATTTCAGCCTTCAAAGCCTGACTTGCATCTGTAATGTGCTATGAAAAATCAGCAGAATCTCTCCATGCGATTTACATCCTTAAGCAACAACCATTAAAAGCCAAAATAAAGTCCAATTTCTTATATATGTTTTGTAATTACATTCAGGTATATTGTGAATGGACACAGCTTTCACCCTAGTGCAGTGATGGCGAACCTTGGCGCTCCAGATGTTTTGGAACTACATTTCCCATGATGCTCAACTACACTGCAGAGTGCAAGACCATCATGGGAAATGTAGTTCCAAAACATCTGGAGCGCTAAGGTTCGCCATCACTGCCCTAGTGTGTTCCTTTTGTACAGGTCTTGCTGTAGTTTTGTAAATACTTCAAAATATGTATTTTGTGTTTTATATGTATAGTTTACGTATCCTCATCTTTTTCTAATCACACACTAAAACTGAAAATGACAGGATAACAGCCATTTCACATAAAAGGGTCTTTATCCTTTATCAAGGATCCAAGCCTGTGGGAGGCTGGCTAATTGGGGGCGAGGGCCTTGACTCAGGTAGGAGGGAATAAGTAGGACCTGATTTTGGCCAAATAAGACTGGCTGTGATACACGTTCCACAGCCCGCACTACCTCTGTCCACCACTAGATGGAGACTCTACCCCAATCAAGCTGGCCAACCACCATAGGTGTGCACAGCCTATTGCATTAGGGTGTGCACCCCAAAGCCTAAACAGACATGACTTTTTCTGCAGCCTCAGTTGCACAGGCCAGTGAATGAATAGGAAGTGCTCGCTACTGAGCGGCTTCCTGTTCATTCATAAACAGAAGCATAGTAAACAGTTTACTATGATTCGGTTATGAATGAACACAGTGAGTGTGTTCACTGTGTTCATTTAGAAAAGGAAGGGGCTGGCATTCCCCTGCTCTTCATCCTAATACATCCCCTGCAGCGGCCGCGGAGAGCAGAGGAGGGAAGTCAGCAGCACTGCTGGACAGAGGGGCCAACACGGGGGGAAACCCAGGCAGTATGGGGAATCGGCACCTTACGTAGAGATTAGGGTGTGCCCTGTGCGCACCTATGCTGTCCAAACACAGGCAGATACAAACCTTATATGCAATCTAGTACACCCTAAGGGTTCGGGAGCAGTCTAGTCATTAGCATTAGCGATGAGCTCCACGTTCGTTTCGTTTGCGCCAAATTTGAGTGACGCGTCACGGCCCATAATTCACTCCGGCATTGCGTGCTGATGATTGGCAAAGCATGCACTATGACCCGCATGCTTGGCCAATCACAGTGCGCAAAAAACGGAGAGCCATAATTGTACACGCCCCATACTATAAAAGGCTGCCTGCAAGGCGGCCTTGTGTAGTGTGTTGCAGCGTTGTTAAAGAGATCAGTCCTATAGAGAGAGAGAGAGACAGTGTCTTTATTACTAGATAGATAGAGCAGGCAGGCTAGTCAGTTTAGTTAAATTTACAGTGTGTAGAGGATATATATACATCCCAGGAGTTGTACATATATTTATACACTGTATAGCTTAGCTAGATCAGTTCTTCCTAATTTACTGGCAGGCAGATGATTGTGCTATTTAAAGACGTTATCACAGGTATAGACACACAGCAGGTACAATATTTAAAGGAATTTTTCATTTTTTTTATTTATTTAAGCATCATTAAAAATCACTGCTCCTGGAGCAGTGATTTAAATGATGCTTATTTATTTATTTTTAAAAAGAAAAAGAAAAATTCCTTTAAATATTGTACCTATTGGGTGTCTATAGTTTGCCTGTGAAAACGTCTTTGAGAACCCGGGTCTTGCCCGAAGGAACATGTATCAATGGAAAAAAAGTTTTAAAAACAATCGTTTTTTCAGGAGTCCTGCTCCTGAAAGAACCATCGTTTTTAAAACTTTTTTCCATTGATACATGTTCCTTCGGGCAAGACCCGGGTTCTCAAAGACGTTTTATGACAATGACTTGCATATTAGGCTTTAAAATGAGCACCTTTGAATTTAAACGTTCGAGTCCCATAGACTTCAATGGGGTTCTAAATGTTCGTGCGAATGTTCGGTCCGTTCGACGGTTCTGGTGCGAACCGAACGCGGGGGTGTTCGGCTCATCCCTAATTAGCATACACTTCTAGGATTCCTCAAGCTATCCTACTAGCTAGAACCCACTGTGTTGTTTGCTCTTCCCTTTATCCACACACACCCACACACCAGACACATGACTCACAGTAGCTGGCCACCACATAGAAGTTTTTTCCACTAAATGGTCTACTAGGCTAGCAGATCTCTTGTTTACAATCTACATGCAGTCTTCCAACACACAGTGCAATTGTATACAGATTAGCAAGAAATTGGGACTGAGCACATATACACTACAATGCATGCAACAATCTCTATAGGGATGTGAGTCCCAGGTTAGTGCACAGAAGCCTTTTATTCATTTTATAACTTAATATCCTGAAAGTGGGCAGTGCATAACATATACACAAAGAAAAGAATTACAAAAAATAAAAAATAAGACAAAGCTGGCTATTAGATATGAAAATAAAAGGAATAAAAAAAAAATAATTTTAAAGATTGCTATCCTGTGATGAAAGCACGTCAGAAATTCTCAATTTACCAGTTTCGAACCAGTTCCGTGTGAATCAAATCATCCATATCTCCTGTTCCTAAATTTATTGAGACAAGGATCTGGGCTGAATGTTAGCCCATGGCTAATCAACCCTGGGGGGTGTTCCGTTCCCAGATCACAGGACAGTTCTGCGTTCCAAAGTGACTAGTGTTAAATGGGCCATGAATATTTTTGATGGCTGAGTGAAGGAGATGATTTTTGACACCAGTGCATTAGTCTGATCGCAACAAGATCAATCACTGATTGGCTGTCGTGATCAGGCTCCATATGACTGTATGGATTTTTCTTGGAGTCTATATACACTACACAAACCATTTTAAATTTTACAACATAACCCAAAATGTGTACGATCAGAAGAAATTATTATCTGTCTGTAACCTATATTTTAGTTTTTTTTTTCCAGAGATAAAATAGTGAGCAGATAATTGGGAGCCTTTGGGAGTGAATAGGCCTTGTCCCCTGCTGGGCTTATAGCTGAATGTGTTGAATCTTCCCTTTAAGGCTTTAAGGAGGCGATAGTTTATTTAGAACCTGTCTATAGGATATCATTTTATTGGCACCTATGTGTCAACCCTAGCCAACAAGCATGCTTGCTTCTATCAACTTGTAATTTGGAACCATTTGTCTACTATTGATTACCAATTAAGAGAATATTGCATCTTTCATACCACAGAATTAAACTATATCTACAACCACACTACTTTAACAGGTTACCACCTAGGTCAGCTAGTGATAAAAAAAATTCTACCTTTACATTTATGATATATCCTATTTAACACTCTCCCTCCCTCCTAACTCAAATTAACATCCCCACCCAAGATGCATACTTTAAACTTGATAGTTTCAGCTTGAAGGGATCTTGTAAGTCTGTGGATAAAAATTTCTTCATGAACTTGCGTAATCCATCCCTATATACTCTGTGAGGTTTTCTCCGAGCTGGTTAACAACCCCACAGAACTATAAAGGCATCAGCTGCATAGGCATGGCCAAAGGGAAAGGACATTTCAGCTGGAGGCTCTGAAGATTCCTGCAAGTTTGCTGTTTGATTCAGGTGGGAATGCAATCTAAACATCTGGCTTCTATCTGGAGGGTTTAAATTGAGTTAAAGACCTTCAGTGTCTGAGTAAGTGTGTTCACTAACTGCATTGCGTTTTCATGTTTCTGGAAACTACTGTTTCCCTTTTACAATCATTGGCTTCCATCTTTGTTTTACAATATCCACCAGATTCAGGTTTTCCCAGGGCACATCATCTAAGTACAAGTTGGTCCTGATGGTGGAAATGGGCCAGAAACCCTATTGATTCCCAAAACTCTTAATTGCAACTGTAACCAGGTTATGGCTCCAACCACATTCTCAGTCACACAAGCTCTTTTTTCTCTGGCTCCTAAAATTAATCCACTGGGGGTAGCAGGTACATCAGAGCTAGGAGGCCACAGGGTAGTTGGTATTAATCTGGGGTCTTGGCAGATGGTGGCAGAGAGTAGACAATCTGAGTCAGCTACATGTAGACAGTAAACTAGGTTGGAGACAAGAGAGTTGATTTAACCAGGGCAAATGACTGTATGCAAAAAAAAAAAAAGATAGCTGAAACTATTGATCACATTAAACAACACTCATGGGAAGTATTTCCATAATGTGATACTCAATACACTCTCTCGTAAACAAAATGCATTTTGCAAGTTTGTTTAATCTGTGGTTCACCAATCACCAACAACCATATCTGAAAATGATGTCAAACCACAGGCATCACTGCTGAGGGTTAATGCGGACTGACGTGGCAATCTGTAAATTTCCACCACAGGACAAGCCTACTGATGATTTGGGTTTATGAAACAACTCTGTAACCTGTCTCCATTTGCAAAACTATGCTGACAGAGCTTTCTATAGAAGTAGAGGCAAGATACAGTGTCAATCATGTTTTTTTTTTTTTTTTTGCACTATAAAATTACAATTCTTTTTATTCTATCATCTGGCACCCAAAATGAAGTGTGTCAACATAATGGCCACTGTCCTACAGCCCTAAGGTTGCCAATTTTTGGTCCATGAAAAAAACCTTAAGGGAAAAACAATCGTGACTTATAAGAATATAAAAAAAGAATATGAAATAAACAAATAGCAAGTAAAAATATCAGAATAGGGTACTTACCAAGGCCGAGATGCCGAGAGCGGTTCGCTGTTGCGACTAAGCGCAGTCCGCCCTGGAGGTGGTACAGAGGGTGGATGGCACCAAGAGGCACACGCTACCAGCAGGCAGGGTAGAGCTTGTGTGGAAATCCTGTAGAACTGGAGCAAGGACTGATGGGTATCAGGGTCCAGCAGAAAAAGACTGGTAAAAAGTCCAGAGAAGGCTGAGGCTCAAACACAGGTAAGCAGACAATCCAGGTCACAGACTGGGGATCAAGGCACTGGAGACATGAGGCAAAACTGGGTCACAAACAGAAAGTCAAGCACAGGAGACTGAAGGTATATCCGGGTCACAGGCCGAGGGTCAAACACAGGAAGCAGGAACAAAGTCCATAAAACAAGCCAAGGTCGGGTCCAGGAGAAGATCAGAGTAGGTCAGGGTCAATCCGGGTCACAGCAGGTAATCAATCAGGAACTCAGGTACAGGAAGCTGAAGACAAACCAGCAATTTCCTTCGAGCATCTGCTCAGCTTTATAGGCAACCAGGAAGTCATGTGGAAGTCATGTGGTGCGTGTCATGTGACAGTCAGTTGAAGGTTTCTTTGACAGCTCCCACTGACAACTTTGCTGCCACCTAGTGTTCAGATTCCAATATGTTTCTCTGACAAAAAAAAAAAAAAACAAGTAAAAAGTAAAAAACAAAAACTAGTACAAAATAGTAGTACTGCACTGTACTGACTGCATATAATAAGAATATGCACATATTTTAAAAGAAATGTTATACAGTATAAAGTAATAAGAAGAGAGCCTAAGAAAATAAATTAATATCAGCTAAAAAAAATTAGAAATATCTAAAATATATATAGAAACTAATATAAGGAATAATTGTACATATATCCCAATGGTTATGTTTCTTGACAACGTCCAATCGTTTATTAGCCTCTTAAACAGGAATAAAATTTAATAAGGGTTTGCGTCAATCTGAAACAGAATGAAAAAAGATCAATTCAATATTGAAAGATTCTATTACATGAGATTAGTCCCCAGATTTAGAGAGAAGTCTTTAGTCAAATGTGTAAGAATTCATTTCTTACCTATTATTAAAATGTAATAGATTTAAGTTGATCTATTGTCATGGTTTAGTCTGTATTTTTCTGCCTCTGAAATTCTTACCTCCTTGCTGCAGTAGTTTTGCTAAGAGCTGTCATTCCATTTGCATATGCTGCTGGCTTTTGGGCCAGGTGTCATAGTCATGAAGCAAGCTGGGGCTTAGGCTCCATCCCCTGGGAAACCCCCAAGTTTTTTTTTTTTTTCATATTTCTTTATTGAAAATTTTTATCATTACAGGCCAAATTACATTCGTATTGGAGAATATAGCAAATATCTAGTATTGAAATACAAAAATTCCATAATTTCCAAAACATCCATAAGGTCAAACCATAGCAAACTCTATTCTTTCTTCTTTTTATTTTCATATATCATCTATACAACATAACAAGGGAATCCCTGAGTTAGTGTTCTACAAAGGCTCACTACCACAGAATCTCTTTATAGATAAGGTAGAAAATCAGTGCAGTTTTTAAGCAGCAAGGTCTTTAGAAATATTCATCCTAAATTTTAGACTAATGCACTATAAGACGCTCTCAGAAGAAGTCCTAAACGACGAAACGTCAGAGCGTGGTTGTTCAGCACCTAACCCGGAAGTGACGCGTGCGCTCCACACGGAGGAAACCAGGAAACTGCAGGAAATCTTTCCAAGCGGTCCTCAGGTATCCAGTATAGAGTTCACACACACACACACTGATTTTGATTATCAGTATTTTGCCTGAAACTTATTAACTATGGTACGCATGCACTTGTAAGGGGGATCTATTTTGGGCTATTAAAAGTTATCAAACGATACTGCTCTATGTAGATATTTTTTCTTTTCCTACACACTTGAGAATTTTCATCCAATATACCTGGAGAGTAATAAGTTCGAGACGGTGACCAAAGGAGATGTATTGATGGGCTTTCTGATCATTACCATCTGGTAAGTGTTTCCCCAAAGGGGACTTTCTTTCTCCCCCCACGTGGTGAACACTGTTGGTGATTGGAAGCACAATTTTCAAGCAACCCCGGACGGTCAACTTATTGTGACTTTAACAAACTTAAGGTTTGCAGCGCTGCTGCAGAACTGAGATTGGACTATATACTAGTCTGTGAATTTTTTCTGCTCTTAATAAATGCACTATAAGCATATCAGGTCCTCATTTCTTTTTAGCTTCCCGAAAGTGGCAGATTTCCTGGTCAATAATATGGCCCAGCTTAAACTCACCTCCTAAGCTGCATTAAAGATATTTACCACAGTTATGGGCTAACAATACGGTTTATAGGTAGAGATGAGTAAAGCCAACCTGTAGATTAGATACCATATTTTTTAATATGTTTATAACAGCATAATATAATAAACAACAAAGTGGTTACATCCTGATCATGAGTACCAATATCCCTATAACTGTATGTATGTAGGACTTTTCATGTAGTCTACATATAGACTTATATAAGCCTATGAAATGTATTTCAATTCATAGAAAAATACACAATAAGCCCTGGTTCACACTGGGCTGCGGGAGTGAAATCGCGCGATTTCACTCCCTCTGGCAGTCCCGATTTCGGCGCGATTTAGGAGACATCTGTGCAGGTTTCTGCACAGATGTCAATGTAAATCGCGTCCTGAAATCGTAAAAAGTAGTACAGGAACTACTTTTTGAAATCGGTGCAGCGCCGCAGATGCGGCGTCGCACCGATTAGGACGGTGTCATTGCCAGTAATTGCCGCCGATTTGAGATGCGATTTCACATGTGAAATCGCATCTCAAATCGAACTAAATCGTACCCAGTGTGAACCTGGGCTTAGGGCCCTTTCAGTAATGATCCGCCTCCGTATGCTCCGTTTGCTCAGTGGGCATCGCTCCGTTAATCCCCGCTGAGCTGGCGGATGACAGGGCGGTCCCTGCACACTGTGCAGGGACCGCCCTGTCATTTCTCCGCTCTCCCCTATGGGGGGATCGGATGAACACGGACCGTCTGCCCGTGTTCATCCGATCCGATCCGCAGACGGAAGAAAAATAGTTTTTTTTCCATCTGCAAAATCGGATCTTTTCGGAGGCAGACGAGATCGGGGTGTCAGCGGATGTTCATCCGCTGACATCTGCGATCTCATAGGGACCAATGTATGTCCCTTTTTCATCCGCAAACCGATGGATGAAAAAGCGGACATACGGTCCGCACGTGTGAAAGGGGCCTAAGGATCAAAGCGAGACATAAGGCCAAAACAGTGAATATTGGAAATAATTCTCTTCACGCGTTTCAAACAAATTTAGTGTCTTCCTCAACGCAAATCTGCTAAAGTTAAGGTTAAAGAATAACTAATAATCGTCCAATAATATACTGTATATCATACAACTCATTCATATAAATAAAATCAACAAAATATACACTTACAGATATCACAATGCATATGAGGCCAAGATCATTACTGTGCTAAAAAAAAAAAGCTGACCAGCAAACCACCCCCATATAAGCCCAAAGAGGGTGCCTCCCTCAGCAGGACCCAAGGTGCCAACTCTATTAGAAATAACCAAATAAAGAAATAATTAAGCATTAGGAATTAAAAAATATCAGAGTTAGTACACCCACATCTTCCTCATAAATGGTCAGTATCAAAAAAGCCTACTTTCTATACAAACATTACTTGGCATAATGCATAATATTCTCAAAATGGTGATCATCCCCCATCTCCAAACCATAGCCAGGTCACCAGAGGCCTGGTGGATTCTAAAAGGCATATTTATAAATATACATAGATATCACCAGGCTAACATGTCACCATATATATCTACAGCAGTTAATTCCTCAACATTGCTTACATTGATGCAGTTATCAAGGAGGTAATTACACGGAGCACCTTCCAGCTTGAGGTTCAAAATGGAAAGGCCCCATCATGTCTTAGTGTCAATATATTTATAGAGCCCACAAAGAGACTAATTGAGTAGTAATCAGCCCAAACATTTTGACCTGGCAGACTGAAATACTTGCAAGCTTTGTTACATTCTAATGGAAGAAGGGAGAGTAAAGATGGTGTCCACAGCTTCAGACCTTCTAGCTAATAAACTGAAGTGCTGGCATACTACAATATATATTGTAAGCTGGGGATAGGTAGCGGGTACAAAAGCTCCCTGGGATGAGCCAGCACAGATACCAAAGTCCATAGGATCAGTGAACAACAGTGGGATGTTTATTGGTGCTATACAAAGTCTATTTACAGGTGCTGTACAGTGTGCAAAAAAACAAAAACAAAAAAAATAGTCAAACAAACACCTAGCCGTGTCTCGGCTCTAACTACACGTTATGCAGGTCCTAACTACTAAGCTAAACAAGCCTACCGCTTGTTAGCTCAAACACACACTTCTCACCAGTTTTTCAGCAGCCTCCTTGCTCTCACAGATTCACACTGTTTCCCAGGACAGAGCAATGGCTGTTAGCTCAGGTGAGCTTAAATTGGCCTGGGGGAGAGGGCCAACACCTGACCTGGATCAGGGATCAGAGATCCCTGAACGTGTAAGAGAGGAGCCTGGGAGAGGTATAAACCCCGAACTGGACTTTCCCAGGCTCTCTCTGGGACGCTCTGCTACACACCCTCCCCCCTTGTTTCAACCCCAGGGTTGGAACACCTGTAGCCCAACAGGAGTGAACACGGGACAGGGCATCTACATTTCCCATCTCAACACCTGGCCTGTGTTTTACTGTAAAGGAATAATCCTGTAGAGCCAAAAACCACCGGTTCACCCGCCTATTAGTCTCCTTCTTTTGGGCCATCCATTTCAAGGGAGCATGGTCAGTTATTAGCTCAAACTGGCACCCTAACAGGTAGTACCTGAGCGCGTCCACGGCCCACTTTATGGCTAAGCATTCCTTTTCAATGACTGCATACTTTTTCTCATGATCATTGAGCTTTCTGCTTAGGTAGACCACAGGGTGTTCTTCCCCGTTGTGTACCTGTGACAATACTGCCCCGATACCTACATCAGAGGCATCTGTCTGTACCAAAAAGTCTTTGGCGAAATCAGGGAAGTATAGCACTGGCTGTGCACAAAGAGCTTTTTTCAGGGCTTGGAAAGATTCTTCCGCTACTGGAGACCATTTCACCATTACAGAGTCTTTCCCTTTCGTAAGGTCTGTCAGTGGGGCAGCTAAAGTTGCAAAATTTGGGATAAATCTTCTATAATACCCCGCAATGCCAAGAAAGGCCCTGACCTGCTTCTTGTTTGCCGGACGTGGCCACTCCTGGATGGCTTCTATTTTATTTACCTGGGGCTTTATGACACCACGGCCAATAGTGTAGCCCAAATACTTGGCTTCCTCTAGACCAATGGCACATTTTTTGGGATTTGCCGTAAACCCTTCTTTGAAGAGGGAATCGAGAACCGCTTGGACACGGGGCAAGTGAGAGCCCCAGTCAGTGCTATGCACCACTATTTCATCCAGATAGGCTGCAGCATACTGTCGGTGAGGTCTTAGGGTCCTGTCCATGGCCCTCTGAAATGTCGCAGGGGCATTTTGCAACCCAAAAGGCATCTTTTTATATTGAAAGGAACCCTCCGGGGTCACAAATGCAGTCTTCTCTTTGGCACTAGCAGTCAGGGGTATCTGCCAATAACCTTTTGTCAAGTCCAAAGTAGTCAGATAGCGAGCCTTGCCAAGTCGGTCTATAAGTTCATCTACTCTGGGCATTGGGTACGTGTCAAACTTTGTCACTGCATTAAGCTTCCTGAAGTCATTACAGAACCTCCAGGTGCCATCCGGTTTTGGGACTAACACGATGGGGCTCGACCAATCACTATTGGATTCCTCAATGACATCTAGCTCCAACATTCTTTTAACTTCAGCACTAATGTCCTTTCTCCTCGCTTCAGGAATTCGGTACGGTTTGAGCTTGACACGGACCCCAGGTTCAGTAACAATATCATGCTGAACCTCCGAACTCGTGCCAGGCAACTCTGAAAATTTCTCTCTATTCCTTATCAGGAACTCTCTAGCTTCCTGTTTTTGGGAAAATGACAGGGTGTCTGGAATCGTGACCTCAGGGATCAGAGGGGATTCAGTACCCTTAGGCGTTACCGGGAGGGACCTTGCAGTTAACGCCAGTCTATCCTTCCAGGGCTTTAACAGGTTTACGTGGTAAATCTGTTCCGGCTTCCTTTTACCTCGTTGATACACCTTGTAATTGACTTCCCCAAATCTTTCAATTACTTCAAAGGGGCCCTGCCACTTAGCCAGGAACTTGCTCTCAACAGTGGGAACTAATACGAGGACCCTGTCACCCGGTGAGAAAACACGGAGTTGGGCCCCCCGGTTGTATATTCTCTGTTGGGCTGCTTGTGCCTGTAGTAAATGTTCTTTCACCACTGGTATTACTGCTGCAATCCTGTCCTGCATTTGAGCGATATGCTCAATTATGCTTTTGTGAGGTGTCTGTTCCCCCTCCCAAGTTTCCTTGGCTATGTCCAAGAGTCCCCGAGGGTGTCTCCCATAAAGCAACTCAAATGGAGAGTACCCTGTAGAGGACTGGGGAACCTCCCTGATAGCAAACATCAGGTACGGTATCAGGAAGTCCCAGTCTTTCCCATCTTTGTCAACAACCTTTTTTAACATGCCCTTTAACGTCTTATTAAAACGTTCCACCAAGCCATCTGTTTGCGGATGATACACAGAGGTTCGCAACTGCGTCACCTTAAATAACTTGCACAGCTCCCTAGTTATCCGTGACATAAATGGGGTACCCTGGTCTGTAAGGATTTCTTTAGGGATGCCAACCCGACTGAACACCATAAACAGCTCTTTGGCAATGTTTTTAGCAGACGCGGCGCGTAAGGGAACGGCCTCAGGATAACGGGTAGCGCAATCCATAATCACGAGGATATGCTGATGACCACGGGCGGATTTGGGAAGCGGACCCACAAGGTCCATGGCAATCCTCTCGAAGGGCACTTCAATAATGGGCAAGGGCACTAAAGGACTTCGGAAGTGGGGCTGGGGGGCTGACATCTGACACACCGGACAGGATTGACAATAATTTTCAATATTTTTATGTATCCCAGGCCAGTAAAACCTGCGCAACACTCTTTCAGTGGTTTTCTCAACCCCTAAATGGCCTCCTAGCAAGTGCCCATGGGCAAGTTCCAACACCACCCTTCTATAAGGCTTAGGGACCACCAACTGTTCAATAACTTCATCATTCTTTTTACATACACGATACAGTAAATCATCATTGCTGCTGAAATAAGGAAAACAGGGCCTATCCCCTGGTTCGACAGGTACATCATTAATCACCATTACATTTTCCCAGGCCCTGGCAAGGGTAGGGTCTTTTCTCTGCTCAGTACCAAAATTTTCCTTGTGCACATTGAGGTCAGTAAACTCCAACGTAGGCTCCGAGTCGGCAGACGGCTGTCCGGCTCTACTGGTTGTGGGGACTTCCTCAGGCTCCTCCAGCTCCCCTGCCATAACCGAGAAAGGAAAACTCTGAGAGCCCTGAGATGAGTCCCCTGAACCCACAATATCGGAAGTAGCCAGGAGCTTTGGCTCTGCGACTGAGTTAGGTACTGCCACCGGGTCGTGACGATCCCACAGCTCCCAAAACTTAGGGAAGTCCCTACCAATGATGGCCTCATGCACCAAGTGGGGCACAAGTCCGACCGCATGGGACACCGTACCTAAGCCAGTTTTAAACTGACTGTGGCTATAGGATACTCCCGGGTATCCCCATGTACACAGATCACAGCAACTTTTTTTTCATGAAAATTCACAGTTTTAACTATCTCAGCTGTAACCAAAGTAACCAGACTTCCAGAGTCCAGTAAGGCCGTAATAGGCTTATCATTAACAGTCATGTGATACATGTGTTTCCCCACATTTGGCACTGCAGCGCATGAAACAGCAGCAAACATAGACTGCCTTCTAATAGATAGATCACACTGCATTGGTTCATCAGTCAAAGGACAATTTGCTGCAACATGTCCCAGCTCTTGGCAACAAAAACCCAAGTTGGTTTGCTGACAGGCAGTGGTTTCCCTTGCTTGGGACGCCAAACTTCAGTCCTGGCACCAAAGATCCTCCCCCCTATTTCCTTGCCATGCTTACCACCCACTTCCCCTGGAACAGTCTTACCGGTTGCCTGGGGAGAGCGTGGCTTTGGGTGGAAAGTCTGTGCGGCTGTTGGGGTGGTGACCAGGTTCTCTGCAGCAAAGTACCTTTCGACGAGTTCCACCAAGTTATCTGCCGACTTGGGGTCCCCTTGACTCACCCACCTCTGCAGGGGAATTGGGAGTGACCTCAGGAATTGGTCCATGATCACACGCTCCACTATTTGTGGCGCAGACAGGGACTCCGGCTGTAGCCATTTTCTCACCAGGTGGATTAGGTCGAACATCTGCGATCTTGGGGGCCTCTCAATTTGGAAGAACCAGCTGTGGACCCGTTGGGCTCGAACGGCCAAGGTGACACCGAGTCGCGCCAGAATTTCCTGCTTGACCTTTTCATAGTCTCCCGCTTCTGCCGACTCCAGATCATAGTAGGCCTTCTGCGATTCACCAGAAAGTAAGGGGGCGATCAGTCCTGCCCACTTGGTTTTAGGCCAACCTTCCCTCTCAGCGGTCCGTTCAAATGTTAGCAGGAAGGCCTCTGGATCATCATCCGTAGTCATTTTTGACAGAAAGCGAGCCACATGGATGGCTGAAGGCTTGTCTCTAATATCCTTGATTTCCGCAGGTGCCCACTGTGCTAGCGTTTCTGCAACTTTAGTCAGGGTTTTCCTATCCGCTTCTGCAGCAGTGGCAAGCTGTTCAAACAGCCTCTGCGATTGCTCCTGTACAGCACTAATCTGCCTCTGCGATTGCTCCTGTGCGATAGCGTTGGCTTGCTGCAGCGCAGCATTAGTTTGCTGTTGTGCAGCGTTTGCTTGCTGTTGTGCAGCATTGAATAGCACCATTTGTTTGAGGATTTCCTCCATGTTGTCACTTTAGGTACTGGCTTTTTAAATAGTAACTTACTATTGCTGATCGCAGCCTCCACCATATGTAAGCTGGGGATAGGTAGCGGGTACAAAAGCTCCCTGGGATGAGCCAGCACAGATACCAAAGTCCATAGGATCAGTGAACAACAGTGGGATGTTTATTGGTGCTATACAAAGTCTATTTACAGTGTGCAAAAAAACAAAAACAAAAAAAATAGTCAAACAAACACCTAGCCGTGTCTCGGCTCTAACTACACGTTATGCAGGTCCTAACTACTAAGCTAAACAAGCCTACCGCTTGTTAGCTCAAACACACACTTCTCACCAGTTTTTCAGCAGCCTCCTTGCTCTCACAGATTCACACTGTTTCCCAGGACAGAGCAATGGCTGTTAGCTCAGGTGAGCTTAAATTGGCCTGGGGGAGAGGGCCAGCACCTGACCTGGATCAGGGATCAGAGATCCCTGAACGTGTAAGAGAGGAGCCTGGGAGAGGTATAAACCCCGAACTGGACTTTCCCAGGCTCTCTCTGGGACGCTCTGCTACAATATGAATAGACAAAAGGAAAATAGAAATGGTGTGACATATAATGTCATCACACACTGCTGGCACTGGTGCACCATGTATCCATTGATCAGAATCATAAACCAGTGCGACGTCACTGATGGATAAAAGATGTGAACACCATTAAAGTCTATGGGACACGAACATGAAAATTCAAAAGTGCTAATTTTAAAGGTTAATATGCACGTTATTGTCATAAAAAGTGTTTTGTGACCTAGGTCCTGCACCAGGGGACATGTATCAATGCAAGAAAAGTTTTAAAAACTAAGTTTTTTTGGGGAGCAGTGATTTTAATAATGCTTAAAGTGAAACAATAAAAGTGAAATATTCCTTTACATTTTGTACCTGGGGGGTATCTATAGTATGCCTGTAAAGTAGCTAATGTTTCCCGTGTTTAGGAAAAGAGGGGGCAAGAGAGCGCCCCCCCTACTGAACCGTACCAGGCCACATGCTCTCAACGTGGGGAGGATGTCCCCATGTTGATGGGGACAAGGGCCTCATCCCCACAACCCTTGCCCAGTGTTTGTGGGGGTCTGCAGGCAGGGGGTGTTACGTACCTGGTTACCAGAGTCTGATGCAGGGTAGCCTTTCTTACGGCTCTGGTTCACGAGCCACTGAAGTGGGAACAGCGGACTCGGAGCACAGAGGGGTAGGAGTGCCGAGGTGGTGATGAATAGACGCAGGTGGACGAATACATCTGGTGAGAAGATGCTGAGACGCTAAAGCGGAGGATGGGTCAGTGACCTGCACGGAAGCTGCGACTACAGCGGCACAAGCTGGTAAGGTAGTTTGGTGTACTGGAACAGCAGGGTCAGACGAGCCGGGTCATAACAAGTAAGCAGGGAACATGCAGGCAGATGGCTGAAGAGTAGTCGGTTTAACAGGCAGGTGGATCTGGCAACAGAAAGGTCAAGCAGGCGGATGGTCAAACAGAAGCCGGGTCAGGATTGGAGAGGTACGGATGGTCAGACAAGCCAGGTTCAGAGTTCAATCAGGATTTCAGACAGGTGCTCAAACAAACAGGTCTCAGGTATGGATCCAGTCACAACTGCAGATCAGGCAGCAATGTGCTGCAAGCAGCAATGGGTTTTTAAAGTGTCTTTTTGGCGCCACGCTCATTAACGTGCATGCGCGCGCCCCCGCCTGCCGTGCACGCGCACGCACCCCCGTCTGCAGACATGGAGGAGGAAGACTGCATGGAGGAGGTGAGTCCCTGACAGGGGGCTTATCGGAATCTGGAAGCCCCCTTTAACATTGTACTCCTTACAATTTCACAAAACAAAATGTTAAAAACCACAGGAGACAGCTTGGGACAAGTCCTTTATTAAAAAAAATATTCCAGCCATGTAATCCATTCTCGATCTCCAACGATGTAATCCATTCTCGATCTCCAGAGAGGATACGACGCACATGATCCTGCCTCCTAGGGAGGCAGCCTGACATCTCTAATATAGCTGAAAGTGGGGGTCACCCGCCACGTGACCTCGCCCCCTCTGCTGCAAGGGGAAATGCCAGGGTTACCCAGTGACGTGTATGGGTGACCCCGCCCCCCTCTGATGCAACGCAGGTTTGCATCAGAGAAGGCAGGGTCACCCGTACACATCACTGGGTAACCCGGCATTTTCCCTTGCGTCAGAGGGGGTGGGGTTAGCCACGCATATGACGGGTGGCCCGCCCTCAGCTATAAAAGAGTTGTCAAACGGGTCGCGATTCATTCGGCCGGGCGCCTCCTACAGAGGTGGTATCGTTCAAAGCGGCGGGACCAAGTCTGCTTTTTCTTTTCCTGCGGCCTGCCAGTTTGCGTGCTCGGATAAGGGTCTGGTATGAATTTTTGGGGGAAACCCCACGCCATTTTATTTTTTTGGTGCGGGGTTCCCCTTAAAATCCAAATCGGGCCTGAAGGGTCTGGTATGGATTTAGAGGGGGACCCCTACACCAATTTTTAATTATTTTGTTTTGGGGTTACCCTTAATATTCATACCAGACCCAAAGGGCCTCGTAATGGACTATGGGGGAACCCTTTATTCAATGACTTTTATCTTTATTGCCGGGACCCGACAATTCCTTATAGCCGCGAGTAGTTTTAAATTACTTTTTTTTCTTTAGAAATTTAATTTTGTGCAGAGACTGTTATAAACACGGGAAACATGCACTACTTTACAGGCATACTACAGACAGCCCCCAGGTACAACATTTTAAGGAATATTTCACTTTTATTTTTTCACTTCAAGCATTATTAAAATCCCTGCTCCTGGAAAAACGTTAGCTTTAAGTTTTTTGCATTGATACATGTCCCCTGGGGCAGGACCCAGGCCCCCAAACACTTATGACAATAACTTGCATATTAACCTTTAAAATTAGCACTTTTGATTTCTCCCATAGGCTTTTAAAGGGTGTTCGGCGGCTTTCAAATTTGCCGCAAACAGCCAAATGTTTGAGTCAAACTCATGTTCGACTTGAACATAAAGCTCATCCCTACCACCGTATGTAGTGCCTACATAGCAATAGGTGTCCTTGCAATCCTTTCCATTCTGGTTATGTAGCACTGTTTTAAATGCTAAATTATTGTTAGGAATATTTAACATGTTCTTGCTATATACTATCCCATTATTGGGCAACTAATTTTCGCTATAAAATCTTTCCAAAAAACCTGACTAATTCTAACCCTTCCCCATTCTAACCATCAAAAAAATAGCTGGACCTCTATTTCACATAGACAGAGATAGAAGCAGACAAAGGCCTGGCGTGCAGTGGCAGGTTCTATGAAGTCGCATGGCAATGCTTTATATCATATTACTCCTTTCTAATTTCTAGTCTAATGTATGTGCATAGCTAATAAAAAGGTACAATTCCAAGAATTCCTTCATTCTAAACAGGACAATCAGATATCCTTGTGCATGATGACGCGTACACATGATCATTTTTCGGCATAAAAAAAAATGAAGTGAAGTTTTTTAAAATGTCATTTAAAATAATCGTGTGTGGGATTCACATAATTTTTCATCTTCTGAAAAACGCCAAAAAACAAATTTAAGCATGCTGCATTTTCTCACGTCGTTTTAAAAAATGTTGTTTTTTGGGTTGTAAAAAATGATCGTGCGTTTTAAACCTGTGCATGAACAGAAGCAAGTTATGAGATGGGAACGCTCGTTCTGGTAAAACTACCATTCATAATGGAGTAAGCACATTCATCATGCTGTAACAGACAAAAAAGCGCAAATCGTCTTTTACTAAAAAGGAATCAGCTAAAAGCAGCCCAAAGGCGAATAGAACTTCCCTTTTAGAGTGCCGTCGTACGTGTTGTACGTCACCGCGCTTTGTTCAGAATTTTTAAAAAACGATGGTGTGGAGGCAACATCGTTTTTAATGATGAAGTTGGAAAAAAAGGGATTTTTAAATACAGCTTACCTGTAAAATCCTTTTCTTGGAGTACATCACGGGACACAGAGCGGCATATTCATTACTATGTGGGTTATATGGAGTACCTTCAGGTGTGGACACTGGCAATCTCAAACAGGAAGTCCCCTCCCTATATAACCCCCTCCCCTAGAGGGAGTCCCTCAGTTTTGTAGCAAGCAGTATGCCTCCCAAAATGGTCACCCAAAAGAGGGGTGGGAGCTCTGTGTCCCGTGATGTACTCCAAGAAAAGGATTTTACAGGTAAGCTGTATTTAAAAATCCCTTTTTCTTTCTCGTACATCACGGGACACAGAGCGGCATATTCATTACTATGTGGGATGTCCGAAAGCAATGCTTTAATGAGGGGAGGGAGACATCTTCCAAAGAAGGATTCAATTTAGAGATAAACTCAAACCATAATAATAATTCCAACTTAGTCAAGAAAAAACTTTTTTTTTTTTTTTTTTTTATAACCAAGGGTGTTTCTGATCCCGAGGATTTCAAACTGCAGCCTGTAGTACTGCCTGACCAAAGGCAGCATCCGCATTTCTTCTCACGTCTAGTTGATAAAACCTTGTAAACGTGTGGACTGATGACCACGTTGCCGCCTTGCATATCTGAGCCATAGAGATCTGATGGTGTGCTGCCCAAGAGGCGCCCATGGCCCTGGTAGAATGGGCCTTTACCGACAACGGAGGAGGCAACCTCTTCAACCCGTAGGCTTGAATGATTAATTGTCTAATCCATCTCGAGATGGTGGATTTTGCAGCTGCCTGCCCCTTCTTGGGGCCATCTGGTAGAACGAATAACACATCTGTTTTCCGGATCTTTTCTGTAGCTTTAAGATAGGCCTTCATGGCCCGGACAATATCCAAGGTATGCAGCAACCCTTCCTTTCTAGATGTAGGTTTTGGAAAGAAGGATGGAAGTACCAAATCCTGGTTTAAGTGAAATTTGGATATAACCTTTGGTAGAAAGGAAGGATGGGGCCGGAGAACTGCCCTGTCCTTATGCAGAACGAGATATGGTTCCTTACACGATAAGGCTGCTAATTCTGACACTCTCCTGGCCGAAACTATGGCGACCAAGAAAACCAACTTTCTTGTCAGTAAGAGTAAAGGAATCTCAGCCAACGGCTCAAAAGGCTGTTTCTGTAGAGTGGACAGGACAAGATTTAAGTCCCATGGACAAATTGGTGACTTGACAGGAGGATTAATACGCAAGACCCCCTGTAAGAAGGTCTTTACCAGCGAGTGGGTGGCCAGCGGCCTCTGAAACCACACTGACAGAGCTGAGATCTGTCCCTTGATTGTGCTTAGTGCCAGGCCTTTATCCACTCCTAGCTGGAGAAAACTTAACACCCTATCAATAGTATATTTGCGGGAATTCCATCTTTTGGATTCACACCAGCCTACGTAGTTCCTCCACACCCTGTAATAAATCACCCTGGAGACCGGCTTTCTAGCCCTAATCAGGGTAGGAATTACCTGCCTAGACAGGCCTCTATCCCTGAGAATCAGGGATTCAGCCTCCAGGCCGTCAAATTTAGACGCTGTAATGTAGGGTGGAGGATCGGGCCTTGTGAGAGTAGGTCTGGTTGTAGAGGAAGAGTCCAAGGGTCTCCCACTGCCATCTTCAGGACTAGTGAGTACCAAGTCCTCCGGGGCCAAGCCGGAGCTACTAGAATGACTGGCTTGTTCTCCACTCTGATCTTGCGCAACAGGCGCGGGAGTAACTGTAGTGGAGGGAATGCATATAGAAGTCTGAATTGATGCCAAGGGCAAACCAACGCATCGGTTCCGCAGGCCATAGGATCCCTCGCTCGCGACACGAACCTGTCTAGTTTCTTGTTGAACCTGGATGCCATTATATCTACGTCCGGCATTCCCCACCTCTGGCAGATTGTCTGAAAGACCTGGGGATGCAGAGACCACTCCCCTGGCAACAGACTCTGGCGACTTAAGAAGTCTGCCTGCAGGTTGTCCACTCCGGGAATGAATATCGCTGAAATGCAGGGTACATGAACCTCTGCCCATTGAAAAATCAAGTTCACCTCCCTCTGAGCGGCCTGGCTCCTGGTTCCCCCTTGGTGGTTTATGTATGCCACCGCCGTGGCATTGTCTGACTGGATTCTCACCGGGAACCCCTTTAATCTGGAGGTCCAAGCCAGAAGGGCTAGGCGGGCAGCTCTGATTTCCAAGATATTGATGGGGAGCTGCCTCTCTGCTTTCACCCAAGTTCCCTGGTGGGAGAACCCCTCGAAGACCGCCCCCCAGCCTGCCAGGCTGGCGTCTGTGGTAACTACCTTCCAGACAACAGGGCTGAAGGATTTTCCCTTTAGAAGATTCTGAGGGTTCAACCACCAGGCCAGGCTTTGTCGGACCCTTGATGATAGCGTCAAAGGGGACTCTAAGGCATGTGCCCTCTTGCCCCAGGCTGCTAGAATGGCTGCCTGTAGGACGCGAGTGTGGATCTGAGCGTAAGGTACTGCCTCGAATGTGGCCACTAGCTTGCCTAGTAATCGCATACACAGGCGAATAGTTGGTTTTTTCTTGTTTAGAACCAACTGAACCAACCCCTTGATAGCTTCGATCTTTACAAGGGGCAGGAACACCTTTTGATGTTCTGTGTCTAACCTCATGCCGAGGTATTCCAACTGCTTTGTAGGCTGGAACGCTGACTTTCCCCGGTTCAGGACCCAGCCGAATTCTTCGAGGTACCGAACCGTGAGGTTTACTGCCTTTTGCAGACCCGGCCGTGAGTGATCTATGATTAAAAGGTTGTCCAAGTATGCTAGGACTGTGACCCCTTGGATCCTTAAATTGGCCAGAATTGGGGCTAGGATCTTCGTGAATACCCGGGGGGCCGTGGCCAGCCCGAAGGGGAGCGCCCTGAATTGGAAGTGTCGCTGCCCCACCGCGAAGCGTAAAAACCTTTGATGCGACTGAAAGATTGGTACATGAAGGTAAGCATCCTTTATGTCTATGGAGGCCAGAAAATCGTCCTTCTGAAGCGCGGCGGCTGCTGACCGGATGGATTCCATCCGGAAGGAACGAACCCTTAGGTAACCGTTTAACCTCTTTAGGTCCAAGATTGGCCTGACATCGCCGTTGGGCTTTGGTATGACAAAGAGATTGGAATAGAAACCTAGGCCTTGCTCTTGGGCTGGCACTTCTATAATTACGTCCTGGCCAAGCAGGTGATCCAAAGCTGCCAGCATTGAGGCCTTCCTTGCTGGATCCCTTGGTAGCCTTGATTCTTGAAAATGAGGCGGAGGATACCTTAGAAACTCCAGTCTGTAACATGTGGTTACAGATGCCCGGACCCATTTGTCGGGGATCTTGGCTTCCCAAACCTCTGAGAAGAAACGAAGCCTTCCCCCCACCCGCAAGAGTGGGGGCGCCGCTTCATAAGGCAGACTTAGGGGCTGTCTTTGACGGCTTGCGATACCACGGCCTCTTACCCCCAGGGGTCTGTCCCTGCGATCTACTGTTAACGTTGGATCGTGCAGGCGGCCGTCGATACTGCCTGGAATTTGAGGGCCCCGAGACAGGAAAGAGCTGCCTTTTAAATGTAGGAGCCCGGAATGTCTTTTTGACCGGTAAAAGGGTACTCTTGCCATTTGAAATAGTCTGAATATATTTATCCAGATCCTCTCCGAAGAGTCGTCCTCCATGGAAGGGAAACCCTGCCAGAAGCTTTTTGCATGGGGGCTCCGCCGCCCAGTTCTTCAACCATAAGAGCCTTCTCATGTGCACCAAACATAGTGATAAACGAGAGGCCTGCTGGATGGAATCTTTTATAGCATCTACCGCAAAACACAGAGCTCTGGGAATGTCAGAAAACTCTTCTGCTTGTTGGGTAGGCATGTCCCTTAACATTTCCTTTGTCTGGTCTTTTAATGCCTGACAAACTCCAATTGCAGCCACCGCTGGCTGCACCACTGCTCCTGCCGTAGCAAAGGATGCTTTTAAAAGTGTTTCTAATCTTTTATCAACTGGATCTTTAAACATATGTATGTTTTCCACCGGGCAAGTTAGTGATTTATTCACACATGAGATGGCTGCATCCACTACTGGGAGCCTCCACCTCTTGGAGAACTTTTCCTCCATGGGGTAAATGACCGCAAATCTTTTCGGTGGCAGAAAAATCCTGTCCGGCCGTACCCAATCCCGAAAGATCAATTCCTCCAAGAGAGGATGGACCGGAAAAACTGCGTTGTTTAACGGAGCTTTCAAAGAGCCCAGAGAGGATACCGGAGGAACCTGAGACTCTGGCAATGGTAAACTAAATGCTGAGCGGACCATGTCCGTCAAAGACTGTACCCACAGTCTTTCTGTCTGGGAGTCTGAAAATGGTTCCTCAGAGGCAGATCCCTCACTCCCTGAACCCTCTTGGTTCAGGTCTAGTTGATCCTCCTGTGATTCCAATTCCTCTGGAGAGAGAATCTCAGCATCTGAGGACACACCTCCTGGTGATGGGGATCTAACCCGTTTTTTACCAGGAATAGCTCTAGCGATCAATGTTGCTATTCTCTCTTCTAGCCCCCCTAGGGATACGGTTAGCATCTCCTCTGTGATAAACACAGGGCTGGGCTGATCTGGGCCAGCCTCCGCACCAGATCCCCCTAATGGCTTATCCAAGGCGCTTCTTATGTTAATAAGTTGCGGGGAAAGTATCGGCATATCAGAATCAGAAAGGGAACCCTTTTGTTTTTTGGTCTTTTTTGTACCCTTTGACCCCGAACCCTTGGAAGCCATAATACAAAATCGAGGGACTCCGCCCACACAACAGACTGTAGTGGGCAGGAGTAAAAAATCAGAGTTTAGGGGACAATAGATTACTAATGCCCAAAAAACTGATGGGATCCCGTATGTTCTCTTTTTTTTTTTTTTTTTTAAATATATTATATATTTTCTTTTGACAACATACCGTGACCCCAAACTAAGTTTGCCAGCCTCCAAACCTGCTGCAAAAAAGGGGGATTTCTTGGCTTAACAAAAAAGGTATTTGGAACAAAGTCCAGATGTACTACCCCTCTTCCGCCACCGGGAGTCACTGTTCTGCCGCTCTGCGTCCTCTCCTGTGAAAATCAGCCTCAGACTGAGCACTGACCATGCCTGCTGTCTATAACAGCACAAAGGCGCGCCCCTGTATGACGCCGCAGGCACGCCCCCCCCCCGCCCTCCTGTCTGAACGGCGCGAAAAATGTCAATAAGACGTGCGCGCGCGTATGCCGGAAACAGGAGGAACATGGAGGAGCCGCGCTGCTGGAGATCCAGGAACGCAGAAACAGGCAGCAGATTCAAACTCCCGGCCAGGTAGGACTCTCCAAAGGCCCCTAGGGATCCTTACTAGCCCTAGGAAGAAACAGCAGGTTTAGCTAGCAAACATATTTAGACAGGGGGACCTAGTGATGGGGGAGAAAAGTTGTCATCCTGTCTCTCTTTAGACATAGTGAACAAGGTTGCCCATGCAGAGCATACTTAGGCTATCCCCCCTTTTAGGTTACCCCGGAGAGCCTGCTGTCGAACCAAGTCCCGCAGGCTCCCCCTTACCTGCTCCATGCTGCAGGATGTTTGTCCAGCAAACTGATCCAATCTTCTCCCATCTCCGTGGGTAGCGTAGTAGACCTTCAGGCCCTGGGGTCCTATGAAGGTACCCACTGTCCTGGACCTATAGAGCACCCTGGCAAACAGGAACTTATGGTTTTTTCAAACTCCAAGTCCTGGGCCCAGGGTCCAGCCCTCCAAAGAGGAGCATTATAGGCAAAACCCCACGGCTTGGGGCCCGGGTACTGTCCACTTTGGCACTGAGGCTCCTTGGACAGATCCGGTTAGCCCGCCCTTAATCCCAAGGATGTGGAGCAAAGCTATTCCGTGACCAACACCTAAGACACTGGCGAAAAAACTGAGGGACTCCCTCTAGGGGAGGGGGTTATATAGGGAGGGGACTTCCTGTTTGAGATTGCCAGTGTCCACACCTGAAGGTACTCCATATAACCCACATAGTAATGAATATGCCGCTCTGTGTCCCGTGATGTACGAGAAAGAAACTTTGTTTTTTGGACATGCTGAAAAACGTCGTTTTTTTTTAATGCCGAAAAATGATCGTGTGTACGCGGCATGAGCCCTTCAGCCTTCTTACCAAGTCATCACGTTGCTAGTTGTAAAATCTTAAGGCAAAATAAAAGCCAATTGTAGCCAATTGTAGAACTGAAATCTCAAGAAGGAAATTAAAAAACGTGGAAATCTGCACAATTAAAATGATGGATGTATTTTATCTCAACCTTTTTAGAGGATTAAATCTTGTTGCAAAACCTGCTCTTAGTATTGACAGAATCTCAGCTTCAAACTGACGATGCAGCATATTGAAACTGATAGCAATACAGCTTTAAAGTAATGTCTATTGAATAACAATAACGAAACACATTAATAAAGCTCACGCCACTTAACATGCTGCTGATTTAAAATTTCTCCCAAGGTCCAAAGAGAAGTGCAAAAGCTGCATATAAAGTGGTTGAAGGAACGAGAAGTTATTTATACATGCTGACCGCTGTAATTTTCTGTTTCATGGCAGACAAACCAGCTCTTTACAGCTTGGTTGCACACTCCGGTCTTTGGCCCCATACACACGAGCGCCAGAGAAGACAGTAGTCTGTCTGAGGGAAGGAATAGGCAGGGATGGCACCCACCAGAGAGTGCAGCTGGCCAGAGGGGAGGAGGAGGTGGGAAAGGCACCCGCCAGGAAAGACAGCCCACCAGAGGGGAGGAGGAGGCAGGGATGGGACCCGCCAGAGGAGACAGCTGGCTAGAGAAAAGAAGAAGGTGGGATGGCACTCACCAGAGAAGACAGTCGGCCAGAGGAGAGGAGGAGGCTTTCCACTCCCAGGCTGATGTCACTTCCGGTATGGGTTTTCGGGTATTGGCGCATTTTCACGTGTACCGATACTCGTGAAAATACTTAGAATCGGCACCGATATAAACCTAAATATATATATATATTTACAGTATATACACAAAGTATATTTATAAAGTAATATATTATGTACCCCTGAAATATAGGCATACCCACATAAATTGTATGTACAAAACACTTGACAGCTACAAACCTCATGTAGCATGATTGGCTGTCATGGTAATCCGCCACTTACCGTAGCCGTCGGTAGCGGCGGAGGCGATCGGGTCCACTCGGCTGCTGTGTGGGGATGCGAGTGAGGCCAACATGTCCCCATAGCTCTGATGGGTGGAAGTGACGTCAAAACGTCAGTCCCGCCCAGCGTCTTAAAGAGACAATTTTTTTGTTTACTTTTTTTTTCAAAAGGTAAAATGTCTCTCTTTTTTTTTCATTTAAGCCTAAATATGAGATCTGAGGTGTTTTTGACCCCAGATCTCATATTTAAGAGGACCTGTCATGTTTTTTCTATTACAAGGGATGTTTACATTCCTTGTAATAGGAATAAAAGTGATCATTTTTTATTTATTTTTTTATTTCAGTGTTAAAAATTGTAAAATAAATAAAAATAAATCCTAAAACAAAAAAACATATGAAAACGGTGTTTAAAACCACACAAGTGAGGTATTGCCGCGATCATTAGAGCAAGAGCAATAATTATAGCCCTAGACCTCCTCTGTAACTCAAACAATGCAACCTATAGAATTTTTTAAACGTCGCCTATCGAGATTTTTAAGGGTAAAAGTTTGACGCCATGCCACGAGCGGGCGCAATTTTTAACCGTGACATGTTGGGTATCATTTTACTCGGCGTAACATTATCTTTCACAATGTGTAAAGAAATTGGGCCAAATTTATTGTTGTCTTATTTTTTTATTTAAAAAAGTGAATTTTCCCAAAAAAGTGCGCTTGTAAGACCGCAGCGCAAATACGGTGTGACAAAAAGTATTGCAATGACTGCCATTTTATTCTTTAGCGTAGTAGAAAAAATATATATAATATTTGGGGGTTTTAAGTAATGTAAGTAATGTTATAGCAAAAAAAAATGTTTTAGTCTCGTAAACACCGAATCTGAAAATCAGGCTCGGGGCTTAAGTAGTTAAAGTACAGAATTGCGGGTGTCAAGGTATTAAAACTCACTCTCACAAAAATATCCTAAATTTTTTTTTTTATACAGTAATGTAACATAGTAACTAGGGTTGTCCCGATACCACTTTTTTAGGACCGAGTACAACTTTTATATTTTTTTTTCATGTACTCGCCGATACCGAATACCGATACTTTTTAAATGCAGCCACGTGTCCCCAAATGCAGCCATGGTCCCTTTGAGTTCAGCCATGGTCCCTCTGAGTTCAGCCATGGTCCCTCTGAGTTCAGCCATGGTCCCTCTGAGTTCAGCCATGGTCCCTCTGAGTGCTCCGCACTCCACCCCGCACTCAAAAAAAAAAAAAAAAAAGTATTCTATTTAGGTATCGGGAGTATTCGCACGAGTACAAGTACTAGCGCAAATACTCGGTATCGGTCCCGATACCGATACTAGTATCGGTATAGGGACAACCCTAATAGTAACTAGTAAGTAAGGTTGAATAAAGACAGCAGCCCATCCAATTCAACCTGTGTAGGTGTGTGTAGAAAAAACATTTCCCATATCCCCTTAAATTGTTTATGCACGTTCAAGAGTCTTTTGAAACTATCCATACTTCCTGACGACGCAACTGTTTGTGGAAGAAAGTTCCACATTCTTACTGCCCGGACAGTGAAAAAAAACCTATACTGCTTAAGGTTTAACCGCTTCTCTTCCAGGCTCATCATGTGGCCCGTGTCCTTTTACTGGGGCTGAAAAGTTTCATACTTATGCTGGGATCACCGTTGAGATACTTGTACATTGCAATCATATCCCCTCTAAAGCATCTCTTCTCCAGGGAGAATAAATTTAGTGCTTGTGTCAGAAACCATGAATCAAACCGAGACAGAAGCACAGTTAAATCACACTTGTTTAATAATAAAAGTAAAATAGAACAAACATAGTCAAAACATAGCAAACGTTCAGTAACTGGAATGGATTGCCAGACAAGCCAGAAAGTCAGGAAGCCAGTGATCAGCGTAGTTGAACATCAAGCAGGATCTGGAGCCAGAAGGAATGTCAGCCAAGCAAGTCTTAAACAGGACCGCAGGACATAGTCTCTGTGATGTTGACCAATGCGAAGTCAGAGATCATCTGAGCTGGACGGCTTAAGTAGGCAGGACTGATGAGCAGGAAATCATTAAAGCGGATGGTTCACCCCAAAAAAATATTAAAAGCCAGCAGCAACAAATACTGCAGCTGCTGACTTTTAATATTAGGACACTTACCTGTCCTGGAGTCCAGCGGCGTCCGTAGCAGAGGACGAGCGATCGCTCGTCACCCTGCTGCTCCCCCCTCCATTAACGGTGAGGGAACCAGGAAGTGAAGCGCTGCGGCTTCACTGCCCGGTTCTCTACGGCGCATGCGCGAGTCGCACTGCGCCCGGCGATTGGCTCCCGCTGTGTGCTGGGAGCCGAGAGTTCCCAGCACACAACGGGAAAAGCCCGTCTTTTGCCCGAGACTGCGGGCCAGAAGTGGGTGCAGATACCTGCCTTTAGACAGGTATCTGCACCCCCCTCTCCCCTGAAAGGTGTCAAATGTGACGCCGGAGGGGGGGAGGGTTCCGATCAGCGGATCTTCACTTTAGGGTGGAGATCCGCTTTAACAGGTGAGTCACTGTGGAGAGATAGGAGCTGGAAATTAGCCGACAGCTGAGCTACCAGCTCAGAGAAGGACGAGCTGTGTCCAGCCCTGATAGATTGTTCCTTAGCCATTCCTCGTAAGTGAGGTCTTTTAGTTCCATTATTAATTTAGTTACCCTTCTCTGTATTTCCCCAGCTCAGCACATCCCTTCTGAGGATTGGTGGCAAGAACTGGATTAAATACTCTAGATGCGGCCGAACCAGAGCTTTATAAAGTGGAAGAATAATCGGTTAATTCCTGGACTAAATTCTTTTTTTAATGCATGCTAATATTCTGCTGGCTTTGGTAACCACAGCTTGACACTGCATGCTATTGCTCAGTCTGTCTTCTACTAGGACCCTTAGATCATTCTCCATCCTGGAAGCCCCTAAAGAGTAACGTTTATATTGTTACCCTCCAAGTGCATTACCTTACATTTACCAGTATTAAACTTAATTTGGCATGTATTAGACCACTCCATTCATTTATTAAGGTCCTCTTGGAAAGTTTGTATATCCCGCTGTGTTGTTATTCCCCTGCATATTTTGGTGTCATCAGCAAACGCTGAGATTGAGCTATTTATGCCATCTTCTATATCATTTATAAATAAATTAACCACTTCAGCCCCTGAAGATTTGGCTGCTTAATGACCGGGCCATTGTTTGCGATACGGCACTGCGTCACTTTAACTGACAATTGTGCGCTTGTGCGATGTTGTACCCTAACAAAATATTTTTTTCCCACAACTAGAGCTTTATTTTGGTGGTATTTGATCACCTTTGCTGTTGTTTTCCCCACTATAAACAAAATAACGACAATTTTTACTTTTTGCTATAATAAATATCCCCAAAAAATATATAGAAAAACAAATTTCTTTCTCAGTTTTTGCCAATATGTATTCTTCTACATATTTTTGGTAAAAAAAAAATGCAATAAGTGTATATTGATTGGTTTGCTCAAAAGTTATAGCTTCTACAAAATAGGGGATAGATTTTTTTATTATACATTTTTTATTTACTAGTAATGTCATGTATACAGTGATCAGAGCTACAAATAGCCACTGATTACTGTACAAATGACACTGGCAGGGAAGGGGTTTAACACTAGGGGGCGATCAAGGGGTTAAGTGTGTCCTGGGGGGTGGGCTCACTACAGCATGACAGAGATCACTGCTCCCGATGTCGGAGCAGTAGATATCTGTTATTTTGCTAGGCAGAACAAAGAAATGCCTTGTTTACCTAGGCATCTCCCCGTTCTGTCTCTCTTCGCCGCAATTGTGTGCCATCAGCAAACATTGAGTTTGCGGGACCTGCAGGCAGGCTCCCTTTGTGTGATAGGTGGCAAATTCAAATGGATGTACATGTACTCCCATTTGCCTGTACGAGCCATTCTGCCGACATATATGTGTGTGCGGTGGTTGGCAAGCGGTTAAACAGAATTGGTCCCAGGACAGAGACTTGCCCTGGGGTACCCCACTTACCACTCTAGACCATTCTATGTATACGTTATTTATCACAACCCTTTGGACATGCCCCCATAGTCAGTTTTCTATCCAGGTACATACCCTATGGTCCATGCCTACAGACCTTTGTGGGGGACTGTATACAATGCTTTTTCAAAATCCAGATACACCACGTCCACCGCCCTACTTTTGTCCAGATGGCAGCTCACTTCCTCGTAGAATGTTAATAGATTGGTTCATGCTGATTACTGCTAATTATACTGTTTTTATCAGCACATTCTATGGTCCCTTATCATCCTCTTAAATAGTTTGCAAACTACCGACATTAGACTGACAGGCTTATAGTTCCCTAGGAATAGATCTCTGCCCATTCTTTAAATATTGGTACCAAGTGTGTTTTTTGCCAATCAGTTGGTACCAATCCTGTCAGTATGCTGTTTATGAAGATTATCAATAGCAGGCTATAACCTGACTGAGCTCTGGACTCTTGGGTGTAAGCCATCTGGACCTGCTGTTTTCTTTATGTTAAGCTACTGTAATCCTTTCCAGATTCCAGTCTCTGTTAGCCCCAAGGGTAGATCATGTGGCGTGTTACTAACAATACTGTTGTGATTGCTACACCCCTCCTTTTCCTGTGTGAGGAGTAGAAAGCATTTAGCACAGCTGCCTTCTCCTTGTCATCTGTAACCACCTTCCCTTCCTCGTTCTTTATGGGGCCTATGTGTTCCATCCTCGCCTTTATACTATTAATATATTTAAAAACTTCATGGGATTTTTTTTACTCTCCTCTGCTATGTATCTCTCATAGTCTTTTTTAGCCACCCTGATTGCGTTCTTACACCTCACATTACATTTCTTGTATTATTTGAATGCTGACACTGACCCCTCTGCTTTGTACTTTTGAAAGGCCTTTTTTATGTCCTTCATGTGACATTTTACTTTTTGGTTCAGCCACCCAGTTTTAACCTTTGATCTTCTATATTTATTACCCCTCGGAATGTACTTGGTGATAAATGTAGTTAATATATTCCTTAAGCATTCCCATTTCTCCTCTGTGTTCAATGTTTCATGGATTTGGTCCCACTTAATATCCTTCAGCATTCAGTGCAGTTTAGAAAAGTTTGCTGTTTTGAAATGTTGTGTTCTAGTACTCCTGTCATGCCTCCCTTTCCTATGATTTATGCAGAATGTAAAAATCTTGTGGTCGCTAGTTCCCAATTTGTCCCATATTTCCACTTCTGCAACCAGATTTGTATCATTTGTAATTAAAAGATCTAACAATGCGTTACTCCTAGTCAGGAATTCATTAATTGGGACATAAAGCTGTCCTGTAGAACATTTATGAATTCAGTCAAGTATGAGCATGCATACATAGGAGAATAGCTTAGAGATGATCATCTCATTATTGTACTGCCAATCACAAGTTGACCCAAAACCAGGCTGTTTTGATTAACTGCAATATCATTTGCAGAGAGATTTATGACCTGGCTATGTAGCGTGACAGGGGTGAATGCAAGACAAGATTAGAGTAGAAGAAATCTAAATTGTTTGGGAGGTAGAATATCTCTCACATATGTGTTTCCACTGTACATTACATTATGTGTCTGTAGTTTAGTTTGATCTTTTAAATAAAATAACTTGTCACATAATTTTAGTTAAAAAAAACTGTCACATTGTATAGTAGATACTATAAGATGCCATATCCTACTTTACAGTATTTCCTGCCTCCCCACAGTACCCTGTAACACCTTAAAGCAAGATCTAGGTATGGGGCACATACTGTATGCACAATCATCCCATCTATGTAGTGTTGGTTGACTAATAGACCTTTAATCAGCCTTATGCCCCATCATGTGAAAAGCAAGGCTAATCTTATGCAAATACTGACTTTTAGAAAAAAGTCAGTATCATGTCAAAAAATGTCAGGGGCCTTCAGTAAATCACTATTAAGGTGGGCAGAACTGTTGGGTTAAGCTAATGATTAAGCAATGTGTTGCAAACTGCGCCAAGACTTTCTGTGAATTGAAGGTAAATTGGGTATCTGGCGCTACAGGAGGCAATGGACCTTTCCCAGCTACCCGAGTGATGCAAGGAGCCTATGGGACACAGTAGAACTGCCAGAACTACTGTACATACTTATGATGAGCATGACTCCCACTTATATCTTGTAAGTGTTTTTAATCTTGTGCAATAAATGTTACTGTTTTAATACTACAATTAGAGAAGCCCCCCCCCCCCTCGTTTATTTTAGACTTTCTGTGAATAACCACTGTCCTATGTCATTGACACTGGATTCAGCTGTTAAAAAATACTTTACTTGAATCTGTAGGCATGTAACCCTTACCAAACACTCCTCCTCACACCTCTCACAAAGGTCACCTATTTTTCTTGCTTATCTTTTCAAAACCTGGCCTAAAACATTGAGGCAGCATGTAAATACACTTATTTATATAAAAATAATACACTTTTATATATGCCAGTCTGCCCAAGAGTGTCCAATGCAGCCAGGTGTTGTGTATTGTTGAATAAGTGTGTACAGCGTAGCCAGGTGCTGTGCAATACAGCCAGGAGACAGTGCAGTGCAGTCTAAGGTTGTTCAATACAGACAGCCTTAGAAGTCCTCAAGTTAAACAGCTCAGGGTATCCCATTCTCCCAACCACACCCTTCCTTGCGTTTCATCTAAAGTCCCAAATATTCCCTTTTTTTCTGATGCTCCCATCGAAGTTCCTCATTTCCCAGTAAAAACACAAAAATAAAACCCCTAGACTGATTTTTGAGCCTGTGGAAGAATGATGAAAACGTAGTGTGCCTGGCTGGGCATGCTGTGAGTGGGGGAAATAGTCCTGCTTAACAGTAGCTCCTGTGGGGTTAGCGCTACACTTATAAGACTTAGACAGGCCCCCTATGTTTCATTTTGTAGACTCAGGTAGCCAGACCATTTTTGGAATTTTTCCTTTTTATTTTTCACTTATAGCTTTCAGAATTTGTGAAAGACCCCCCCCCCCCCCCCAAACCATATATTTTCTGAAAACACTTGATAAGTAGAATAAAAGGAAGGTGCTGCTGTTTTTTTTTAGACCCGCGGTATTTGCGCAAATGTTTATCAAACCAATATATTTGCAAAAAATACACTAAAACCATTATTAGCAGATAAAAACAGCACATTTTACAAAATTCCTACAAAATTCCTAAATAAATAAAAAATATTTGTAACTTTTAAATTGCACCTTTTTGCAAAATTGTAAGAATTGAACAGATGCAAAAGTGTGAGGCCTCCTACACACGACTGTTTTCCTCGACAGAATCCATCAAGAAACTTGGTGGCAGAGCTTTTTTGCCGAGGAAAACGGTTGTGTGTATGTTTTTCATCGAGAAAACTGCCGTGGAACTCGATGAGAAAAAAAAAGAACAAGTTCTCCCTTTCCTTGTCGGGAGTCTCAATTTCCTAGTCGCGTTCCTCGTCGGGCTGGTTTTTCGACGAGAAACACGTTTGTGTGTATGCTTAGAAACCCACACATGCTCAGAAGGGTGGCGCCAGTGGAATCAAACTTCCCCTTTATAGTGCCGTCATACGTGTTGTACGTCACCGCGTTTAAGAACGTAGTGTGTAACGAGATTTTTTCTTGACAGTGTGTACGCAAAGAAAGCTTGTCAAGATTCTCGACAAGCCTAACAAGGAACTCGTCGAGGAAAACGATGTTTCATTTACGATGAGTTCCTCGGTCGTGTGTACGAGGCCTAAATATCCAAATTTCTCAAAAAATCGGAAGGTTTTCATTTTTCCCTTACAGCTTTCAGAATTAGTGAAAGACCCCCAAAACCATATATTTTCTGAAAGCATGTGACCTCTAGAATAAAAAGAAGTTGCTACTGATTTTTTAGACCATGCGGTATTTGCTCAAATGTTTATCGAACCAATACATTCATGATCATGGTGGCTGCGGGGAGCAAGTCGGATAGGGGGTAATTAGTGCTGGGGGGAGAAGGGTAGTGAAGGGGATAGGAGAGTGGGGGCAGTTTTAGATGAAAGGGTGCAGCAGGGATGGAGAGGCAGGGGACAGGGAGTGGGCGGCGTCGGTGGGAGGAGGACAGTCACATTAGGGGTTAATAACTCTGATCAGCGGTTTGTACTCCGCTGATCAGAATTATAGAATTGTTCAGCAGAGTTTGCTGAACAATTCTGATATAAGCTTATGATCATTGAAGTCACCATAAGCTTATAGGAGGGGAGAAATGATGTCTGTACGCCGTACTGACCTGGCCACCTGCATGCACTTCTGTACTTGGCAGTAAAAGGGTTAAACTCAGAGCACCTGCACTAGTCTTTCTCTACCTACATATCTTCACATATCCATATGTCTCTATATCTGTTTTCCACTGAGAAAAATGATTTAGGCTCCATGTACACGGGATGTTTTACAACTGCTCCTGAATGATTTACCTTGACAGATAGTAACCCACGTTTAAAATATCAGTTTTGCCGCGTTTACATGCCGCGTTTAGCAAAGTTTTGCCACGTTTAAATGGCCAAAAATGAAAAACGCCTATAAACGAAACGCTGCTAAACGCGGGTCACCGCGTTTGGCGTCTGAAACGTGGAAATCTTTGGCGTCTAAACCCATTTTTTTGCTTTCAAAGAAACGCTGTTAAACGGAACTGCCTAAAAACGGCAATAAACGAGACTGTGTACATGGGCACATAGGATAACTTTGAATAAGTATAGTGGCAGTTTGTCACAGACCTTGGAGGCCTGGGCTACAATACAGGGGTAGTTCATAAAAAAACAAAAAGTAACCGTACATACACTTTCCACTCCGCTGGGAAAGCTGTAGCATCTTGGATTCATAAGTCTATGTCAAATGAGTTGACTTCAATGGGGAAACTTACTTTGATATGCGAGTACTTTGGATTACAGGCATTCTTCTGGAACATTCTTCTGGAACAGATTATGCTCATAATCCGAGGTTCCACTGTAGTTAATGTAAGAATTTGTTAGGCAAAAAAAAACAGAACCAATTTTAAGCAACTTAGATAATATTTATTATTAATTTCAATTCTAGACTTTTGACTTTCAGAAAACTAGGCTGCTCTTGAGTAAATTGACTGTGTTGCCAGGAAGTGTGAAAAGCTTTAACTAAATAGGAGAGATATGCAGGTGGAAAAGTCTTGTGAATGTGTCATGTTCAATGTGTGAATTCAAGCTATTTTCCTGCAAAGCGTCAGTCACAATATTTCCCTACAAACTGATTATATTTTACTATTGGAGTTGGCTAAATGTTGTAAGAAACACAAACATCCAAGTGTTGTTTGTGAAGAGATCATCAGTTGTGGCACAGGTTTACCAAGTATAATGTAGCACTACCCCCGTAGGAGCTGCTGAGTTGTTTTGGTTCCCACCATTACCCCACAGTTCACCGTGTCCCAAACTTAGAGTCTATGATTAGCAAATGTCAGAACAAATGTGCGCATCAATCTCTTAAGCCCTGTACACACGATCGGATATCCGATGGAATCTAATCCGATGGATTTTTTCATTGGATATCCGATGAAGCTGACTTTCATCAGTCTTGCCTACACAGCATCGGTCAAAAATCCAAGCGTGTCCAAACACGGATGACGTAAAACACTACGATGTGCTGAGAAAAATTAAGTGCGATGCTTCCGAGCATGTGTTGACTTGATTCTGAGCATGCGTGGATTTTTGATCAATGGATTTCCACACAGACGATCGGTATTTTCTATCGTTTTTTATCCACAGGAGAATTTTAAAACATGTTCTTTTTTTTTAACCGATAGAAAACAAACCGATTTTCATCAGACAAAGCAATAGTCTGTACAGGGCTTTAGTATTTCCAATGCTTTTTTTATTAAACAACTTGTCGAAGTAGAGGGATAGAGAGTTGGGGGAAGTTCAGATACCTTGCGCAGATCACTGAGGAACTTGCGATCCCGCAGACAAGTATACTCGCTGTCAACGGATCTTGCTCACCCGGATAGGACTCTCACCGGTCTAGCAGCTGGAATGATGCACGGACAAAAGTCTCTGCCACAGACTCGATGATAGTACTAAACTGTTGAACAATTCTCTGCCACAGTATATGGTAATCAGTATATGACAAGTGAAACACAGCTGCACAGTACCAAAGTGCTTTAAGCAATCCGGCAGTACTGTGAGGTAGATTGGTTAGGGTGCATCCTCCAATTGAGTCACCAGGCCCTTCTTGAGATACCAGCCTTCTGCCTGGTCCTCTACAGGAAAGGTCCTCCCCTGGAACTTCCAATTGCTTGGATTCTTCCCTCAGGCAAGACAGCACAGGACCACCTCTGAACCAGTAGGCCCCAGACATGCCGGGGTGGGCATGTTTATCAGTGCCCACCCTGGCACCCAGGAATCATCTGCCGGTTTTATTTTAAACTGACATTGCTCTGCTGTAAGAGAGAAGGCGTGTATAGTAGGTGACTGCGATATTGTGTCAATCTCGCTCCCTTTCTCGGTGAGATTGACCACTTGCGAGCATCTTCGCGGGAGCCAGCGCCGAGCTGGCTTGCCGCGATGGAGACAAAGCCGTCATAGAAGCGACGGGGATCCGACGTGGATTCCCGCCAATTCTACACGTGGGCGGCGTTTGTTATGAATCCTGAAGGGGAACTCCCCACCGGATTTTAAATAAAAATCCGGCATTGGTTCCCCCTCAGGAGGATAACGGGCCCTTAGGTCTGGTATGGGTTGTAAGGCGACCCCCCCTACACCGAAAAAACGGCATGGGGGTCCCCCCACAATCCATACCAGACCCGTATCCAAAGCACGCCGCCCGGCCGGTCAGGAAGGGAGTGGGGGCGAGCGAGCGCCCCCCCCCCTCCTGAACCGTACTGGGCAGCATGCCCTCAACATGGGGGGGTCAGGTGCTATGGAGCAGGGGGGCGCACTGCGGCCCCCCCACCCCAGAGCACCCTGTCCCTATGTTGATGAGGACAGGGCCCCTCCCCGACAACCCTGGCTGTTGGTTGTCAGGGTATGCGGGAGGGAGGCTTATCGGAATCTGGGAGCCCCCTTTAATAAGGGGCCCCCAGATACCAGCCCCCACCCTAAGTGAATGAAAAAATGCAAAAAAGGTGCAAACACAAATAAACCACACAGGGTATTAAAATATTTTATTAGTTGGCCGCCAGGGGGGGGGGGGGGGTGTATGGTCGCTTTTATAAAAGCGCCCCCCGGCTTCTCCCGACATCTTCTGCGGGGGGTGGGTGCCGCTGTTCTTCGCCGCCGTCTGGTTCTCTTCCTCCGCCAGCGGGGTCGCTTTTATAAAAGCGACCCCCCTGGCGGAGGAAGAGAACCAGACGGCGGGGGGGTGGGTCTTCTCCGCTCTCCGGGGGTCTTCTCCGATCTCCGGGGGGTCTTCTCCGCTCTCCGGGATCTTCTCCCACTCTCCGGTGCCTTCTTCTTCTTCAGGACTGACCGCTGCTATCTTCGTGTTAGCTCAATTACTAGCGGCGGCCAGTCCGCTCTTCTGTCACGTCGTCTTCTTCTCTTCTTCTCCAGATGTTGACGTGACGCTTCCTCCCGCTGTTATGCCAGGCGCGCGGCTCCCAGCGACTTATATAGGCCTATCTTGTGACGTCGCAGTCCCATCATGCTCCGGTAGGTACCATGCCGCAGTGCGCCCCCCTGCCCCAGAGCACCTGACCCCCCCATGTTGAGGGCATGCTGCCCGGTGCGGCTCAGGAGGGGGGGCGCTCGCTCGCCCCCACTCCCTTCCTGACCGGCCGGGCGGCGTGCTTTGGATACGGGTCTGGTATGGATTGTGGGGGGACCCCCACGCCGTTTTTTCGGCGTAGGGGGGTCTCCTTACAACCCATACCAGACCTAAGGGCCCGTTATGCTCCTGAGGGGGGAACCCATGCCGAATTTTTTTTTTTAAATCCGGCAGGGAGTTACCCTTCAGGATTCATAACAAACGCCGCCCACGTGTAGAAATGGCGGGAATCCACGTCGGATCCCCGTCGCTTCTATGACGCACTCGCTGGAATGTGCTTTTACTAGATGTCGGCACCCTGTCGCCGAGAATCAGCGCGATGCTGTCGTGCTAAAAACACATTCTCGGCGGCAGGCACTGTTCTTGCCTCTACATGTACAAATTTCACCTCAGTATTGACATCATCAGGAGGCGTTTACAATAAAACTGACAAATGATTCCTGTATGTCGGGGTGGGCACCAATAAATGTGAAGGACTTCTTAAACTTTTTTATGAATTGTAATATAAAACAGTACATACTATGAGATCCCTCTCTGTTTGATCCCTTCCCTGCATGAGATTTATACTGAGGTTCTGTGAAAGAGACATGAGTTTTTGAACACTGGCACTTTTTAACAAGGAGGATGTCTTTTTGTTATCACTATGGACTTTATTGATTGATCTAATTTGAATGGGAATGTTTGACCATTCTTCCAGAAGCGCATTTGTGAGGTCAGGCACTGATGTGTCGACAAGAAGGACTGGCTCACAGTCTCTGTTCTGATTCATCCCAAAGATTTCCTATCGGGTTGAGGTGTGCCTCTGTGTGTCTAAGTAAATCCAGGAAGTGGAGCAGGCAACAGCTTTAGCTGCCCACAGTTAAAATGATTGCAGCCAGACTCAGTGGAAGGAGATTTCTGCACCATATTTGGCAAGTACAGAATCACAGTATATATAAAATAATATGCAAAGTGGTTGGAGGGAAGCATTGGAATGGTAAAGAGGTTTTGATTACAAATTATGTGAGCAGACTGCAGTTCCTCTTTAAGAAATAAAAAAATGGACCAACAAAAATGTTTGGTTTCACCTAATAGCATCTGACATTTTCTTTCTTTCTTTCTAAATTGCCATATAATTATCAGTCTTGACTGGTTAGAGTAACACTGAATTTTTTTCATATTCCACCTAAGCAATTTTCTAGCATTTGTTTGGCTGAATTCAGGAACCTTCAAAGGAACTCTCTCGCTAAGATAAAACATTTTTAAAACTGTGACTACCATAAAGAAAGTGTTTTACACCCATCTATGCTGTCATTGCCTCTACTGTGAAGAAGCCACTGCTGGAAGAACAATATGAACTGACATTTCTAAGAGTGTTGAATTCCCAGTCCCCTGCACACACTGTGGTTCCTCCTTCCAGCCATGTTACTACTATGCCTGTTAGTGACATAGGTACTGGTCGAAGGAACCACAGTGGCATGACATAGTCAGTGGAAGAGATGTGTAATAAACACCTTCCTCACAGGGACCATGTTTCTTAAACTTTTTTTTTTTGACAGTCTCTTTAACCCCCCCTGGCAGTATCCCCGAGCGTGACTAGGGTGTTTTTTTTGTGCCATTATCGGTAACCCAGAGTCACGCTCGGGGTAGCTATGCAGAGCCTGCAGCACGCGCTGCTTACCTTGTTCCTGGATCCAGCGATGCATCCGCGCTGTGTGAGCGAGCGGGTCCTCGCTCGATTCACACAGTGTCCCCGAGTGCCGTCGATCTCCATTCCGTCGTTACGTTACGACGCACAGGAGCGGAGAACGGCGCCAAATTCAAAAACGTAAACAAACACTATACATACAGTACACTGTAATCTTATAGATTACAGTACTGTATGTAAAAAATACACCCCCCCTTGTCCCTAGTGGTCTGCCCTGTGCCCTGCATGTCCTTTTATATAATAAAAACGGTTCTTTCTGCCTGCAAACTGTAGATTGTCCATAGCAACCAAAAGTGTCCCTTTATGTCAAAAATGGTTTTAGATCAGCTAGAAAACAGCGATAATAAATTTAAATCACATGCAGAATTAAACGATAGCGATTTGTGGGGAAATTCGTCATAAAAAATATATAATGACAGCGACAATTCTGCAACTGAGCAAATTTCAGTGTTTTTTAATGGTGATTACATTATTAAATAATTTTTATTATAATTATATTATTATTTGTTATAATTATTTATAATTATTTAATATATTATAATTTATAATTTTGTTTTTAAAAAAAATCATACCCGGGATGCCTATTATGCCGCGTACACACGATCACTTTTTGTGATGAAAAAAAACAATGTTTTCAAAAACGTCATTTAAAATCACTGTGTGTGGGCAAAACGTCGTTTTATGTCTTCAAAAAAACGACCAAAAAAAAAATTCGAACATGCTTGAATTTTTTGTGTCGTTTTTGAAAATGTTGTTTTTTGTGTCATAAAAAGTGATGGTGTGTGGGCAAAACGATGTTGACAACGACGTTTTTAAACCCGCGCATGCTCAGAAGCAAGTTATGAGACGGAGCTTCAATGGAACAAAGTGCCGTCGAACGTGGTGTACGTCACCACGCTTTGCTAGAGCTTTGTTAAAAACCGATGGTGTGTATGCAACGTCGTTTTGGAAAATGAAGTTTGAAAAACGTTGTTTTGTTTCGTGAGATAAAATGACGTTTTTTTCATCACAAAAAGTGATCGTGTGTACGCGGCATTAGACTCGTGTTTGGTCAGATTTGAGTTATTCCTAAGAATTACAGGCCTACCGTATAAAACGGCAAATTTCCTTGCAAATAATGGTACCGCTTTCAGCACCTAAAATCTGAAAGAATCATACCACCAGGGAGGTTAAAAATGTATGATGTTCTGTGTAAAAAGTTCATATTACTATGTTTTATTCTGAAGAGATGTTCTTGACCCTTCCATATTACATTCTGTAAAAAGAATTTTAACATGCATACCACATATATTAACACATGCTTGTTAAAGCAATATCTAAATACAAAAATAATATGCATCTGTTCAATAATATGTTGTGAATGTTGTCTTACACAGAGATACTTAATAACCTAATTATTATTACTGAAATAAATGTTTATTTATCTTTTAGTAAATAAAATGAATTAAATGAATGTTTTAATCAAGTCCTGATGATATATTTGTTTTCATTTCTAGTTTGTGGCCCAGCCAAACTGTCAGCAGTTGCTGGCTACACTGTGGTACGATGGATTCCCAGGTTGGCGCCGGAAGCACTGGGCAGTGAAGCTGTTGACTTGCATCACAATTGGACTGCTTTTTCCTGTGCTGTCTTTGGCATACCTGATAGCACCCAAGAGCAGGCTGGGACTGTTCATTAAAAAGCCATTCATCAAATTTATCTGCCACACAGCCTCATATCTCACGTTCCTCTTCTTTTTGCTTTTGGCATCTCAACACATAGTACGGACTGACTTACACATGCAAGGGCCTCCACCCACGGTGGTGGAGTGGATGATATTACCATGGGTTCTAGGTAAGTGACAATTTTAAGTGTTTCATAAATGTATGATAAAGTAATGACTGTGGTGAAATCCCTAAGAAAAAAAAAATATATATATTTTACAATGTGCTACTGTAGTATACATTTCCACAGTCTTTGCCATTGCTTTAAAATTGTCATAACATTTGCATAACATTGAGTTATGTGCACACTTCTAAGCTGTATTAAAGATTAAAGTTAATTTGCTCCATTGGTGTACTAACTAGCAACAGCCTGTCCAATCTCCCACTGCAACCCTGTTAAAGACCAAAATTGCCAGGTATGGCGTACACATAATTCCCCCTCCAATAATAGTGCCTGAGTGAGTTATAGCTAGGTTGGGGCATTGCCAAGTGCAAATATCTCCAACTGTCACACTATTTGCATTTCATGGTGTTTGCAGAGGACTAAAGTAGCAGATTGCTTATTTGCTGGCTGCCAGGCATGGACTGGCCATAGGGACTACAGGGAGTTTCCCGGTGGGCCGATGGCTCAGTGGGCCGGTTTCAGTGACAGCCTATCAAAGTAATGGCTGCGCAGCTCGCCCTCCACTTCATGCAGTGATGTGAGAAGAATGAGGAAAATACAGAGGAGAGTAAGTGAAATAATACAAGAGGTGAGTGAGAACTCCTTTATGTTATGCTACTTATGTTGTTTTGTGTATAGTTTACATACTGTTTTTGTTCTTGTTTGCAAACATAAAGTGGGCCGGTCTGGATAAAGTCCAGGGCCAAATTTTGGTCTCAGTCCATCCCTGCTGGCTGCCTTCTTAGGGTGCTAACTACAGTATATAGTTGATTTGGAATTTTGTTAACTACAGGTATAGTGATAATTTAGGTTTGCTTTAAGTACCTTCACCAAATATTTAAAAGTTAAATAGCAGGCATTGGAGCAAGGGAGAACATGTGACCAAACCAATTAGTTGTGGAGCCACTGGCTTTCTCTGCAATTTGACATATTCTTTATTACTTTTGGATTTAAGAAGTTAAAGACGAAGCATGCAGGGTCATAGTGCATGTTTGGCCAATCATCAGTGCAATGCCGCAGTGAATTATGGGCCGTTGTGCGTCACTCGAACGACCCATTTTGTTAGATTTTCGTCGAACGTACAAACAGACAATGTTCGAGTCGAACATATGTTTGTATCGAACGAGGAGCTCATCCCTACTCCTCATAGTGTAGTAAGATTCATAGCAAAGATAGTTTAATAAAGTATTGCACTTTTACAGCAATAGCTGATTGGATAGTATATACCAGGCATTGTAAAACTCTGACATTCACAGACATGACTAGGGCATGATGGGAATTGTAGTTCCTGAACAGCTGGAGGGCCGTAGTTTGAGGACCCATGGTATATACAAATCGCAAAGGCATCCAATCATCAAGATGGCCATGGTCCATGATGGTGCACGATGATGGTACACATCGTGACTCCACGCAAGTGATGTTTGTGTGATTTCTTTGTTAAAGAGACAGCGCTGCATTTCTTATTTTTATTAGTTTGATGTGTACTGCCTGCATATTATGCTAGCTGCTGTGCATTATTAATCTTGTTAATTAAATCAAAGCGCTGGTACCTGTATACCTGTATATACTGTTTAGCCACTGTTTGAGCTGCAACTGTCATAGTGCTGCACATGTTAGAACTACAGCCATTTGATGATTTGACAGGTTGGTTGAAAGCACAAACAAATGTGCCATTAGCTTTCCCAGAATGATGCAGGTGTGTGCTGCATTAATGTTAGAGCCAGAGATGGAGATCAGAGGCCCCACCCTCCCAAGGGAGTCAGTGTGTGAAGAAAGCTGTGAGGTACACGTTACACCATACTGTCCAGGACAGGACAGACAAAGGGCCGAGCCTGTGAGGATGTAACAGCTGGGAGTGCAGGAGAGACAAAGGTACAGCGTTTTGTGCAAGCACTGCTAGGACTGTGTGTTTGATGGTCTGAAGAACCAAGGCATTTCTACGAATTTCTAGGAATTCTATGTTTTGTTGCATTAATGGTAAAAACACCCTCCATGCAAAACTATTCAAGTGTGAGCTTTGTTTTAAATAAAAGTGGGCAGAAAAAGCCCTGAAAACATAAAGTAAACTCACAGTTTGGCGCTACCAATGAGCTACAAATTCCAACTTGTCGCAGTTCATAAAAACTCACTGAAACACACAGAAAAACTGATGTAAACTCATGTCTCTGCAAGTGAAATCCGTGCATTTCTCCCATCAGGTTTCATAGGTATGGTGTGAACGAGCCAAATCGTCCTACTGGAAACATAGACACAGATAAAAAAAAAAATGACGATGGTTCTAACCCCTCCAATTCACATCTAAAAAATAATTTTTGCCTTTAGTTATACTTTAACTGGATGACTGCGAGAATGAGTATGGCAAATGTCAGTTGAATCCAGCAACATTGTATTGCTTCTGTCAGTGACTAAAATGGACTGTGCATTGTAAAGACACTGAGTACATAATTTGCAAGTGCAGAATTTACAGATTCAAATGTTGTGTTTCTGCCTCAGTAAATTTTAAAATGTGTTGTCAAATGTGACATAATGTATAATTCGGTCGCATACTGCGCGCTAAATCATGATAAATTGTGTTTTTTCTAACAGTGTTGTTTCATTATGTTGATGTATATCTGGTGCGTATAAAACTGCTTACCTTGCAGTTAAAAAAGAAACAAATGAGGAAAGGTCTCATTATTGTCTAGCATAGGTTTGCGATCTGTTGGGCAGTTGTGCTCAGGGCTGCTGTTAGAAATCACGGGGGCCCCGTACAGCCTATCTGACAGGGCCCCCCTCAAATGTATCAAAACAAGATTTTCACTTAAAATATACTAAAGTCATTCTTAGCAGACACAAAGATAACAGAGAAGCTGTGAGAATTAGCCTTTTTAAATATTTTTTTTTTAACATTTAAATGTTAATTTTTTTAATGGGACAGGGAAGCTGACAGCTGTGTCTGTGTCTCTCCCTGCAGCAGCTGAAAGTTGGTGGGAGGGAGAGAAACCGTTTTTTAGCTGCTGATTCCACACTGATTCCCTCTGCTGTTGGGCCCCCTTGTGAGCCTGGGCCCCCTACAGGAGAACTGGTGGTCCCCCCACTATCAGCGGCCCTGGTTGTGCTGCCAGAGAAATGGTATTGATATGAAAAGTTACTATTGCGAAGATCAATATCAGTGATCCAAGAACAATGAAAAACTGGTACAACACAGGAGATGCTAACAGCTATCTTAACCACTTGCCGACCAGCGCACGACTATATACGTCGGCTGGGCATAGGGGCGTACAGGTACTTCCCCTTTAAGATGGGGCACTGTTGGTGTGCCGTGAGCTCCGTGAGTGTGACCGCGTCTCCCGCGGACTCAATGTCCCCTGGGAGTCCCGCGATCATCTCACGGAGAGGAAGATTGTGGAAATGCTGATGTAAACAAGCATTTCCCCGTTCTGCCTAGTAACAAGGACACGGATCACCGCTCCCTGTAATCAGGAGCGGTGATCAGGGTCGTGTCACATGTAGCCCATCCCCCTACAGTTAGAACACATCCCTAGGACACACTTAACCCCTTCAGCGCCCCCTACTGGTTAACCCCTTCACTGCCAGTGTCATTTACACAGTAATCAATGCATTTTTATAGCACTGATCGCTGTATAAATGACAATAATCCCAAAACGATGCCAAAAGTGTCCGATGTGTCCGCCATAATGTCGCAGTCACGATAAAATCGCTGATCGTCGCCATTACTAGTAAAAAAAAATTGTATTAATAAAAATGCTATAAAGCTATCCCCTATTTTGCAAACCAATTAATAAATGCTTATTGCAATTTTTTTTTTTTACTAAAAATATGTAGAAAAATACGTATCAGCCTAAACTGAGGATTTTTTTATATATGTGTGTATATATATATATATATATATATATATATTTTTTTTTTTTGGGGGGGGCATATTTATTATAGCAAAAAGTAAAAAAAATGGTCCAGGGCTAAAGAGGTTAAGATGTTTTGGAAGTACATTTTCCAGTATAACTTTCCAGTTTCTATATGAAAGAGCTTAGGAGACACATGACAGGCTTATGAATACTCCAGCATTAACTAAATATAGCTGCTGCCAACCAATCACAGTTCATTTTTAAAATTTACTAAGGAATCCAAAGTTATACCAGATTTAATTTATATGAGAAAAATGTTATAACCAAAGGTGAAACTATATGCATTCCAAACGGTGGGGGCAGTTCATGTCTTGGAAATTATTGGCTTAGAGGTAGAAGTGTAGACTTTTCTGAGCATAGATTGCACATTTATCCAATTGCCAAAAATAGCTTAGTTCCAGCTGTGAAGAAGAAGCTTTGCTCCTATGGTACGCTGCATAGATTAAACACAGCAGCAACTCATGAGAAGGAAGGCAAGTCTTCCAGTAGCACTGCAAGCACCTGAAGCCTGATTTAGATTTACATTTTTACACAAACTGTTCAAATTTAGTAACCAGCAGTGTTGGTGTAGGTTTTTTAAGAAAGGCAAATCCACTTTGTGCTACAAGTGAAAAGTGCACTTGGAAGTGCAATGACTGTAGATCCGAGGGGGACATGCAAGGAAAATAAAAAACAGCATTTTAGCTTGCACATGATTAGATGATAAAATCATCAGAGCTTCCCCTCATTTAAGATCTACCCCTCAGACTTACAGCGACTGCAATTTAAAATGCACTCTGCACTTGTAGTGAAAAGTGGATTTGCCTTTCGTAAATAACCCCCAAAGTCCCATTACTTTACATGTTATTTACTGTATTGTCTTTGAAGTCAACGCTTTGAGACTCTAACCTGAAAAGAATCATACAGCCCAGGAATGAGAAGTCAGACCTACTAAACTGCATACAGGTTTTAAGCCAGTGACTTTAAAAATACTGAAACCACTGGATAGGTATGACAGCAAGGGTTCTGGTATTTTCAAAAGGAGAGGGCATTGATGCATGCTCTATATACAACTAGAAAACAATGACATTGGGGTTGATTTACTATAGACAAGAAAACTGTGCGCTTTGCAAGTGCAATTGCTCCAGGACTTAGTAAATTAAGTAAAGCTTCACTTTGCGAAGCATACCCAATCATATGCAAGGGAAATTAAAAAAAACAGCACTTTTGCTTGCACATGATTGGATGATGGAAGTCAGCAGAGCTTCTGTTCATTTACTAAGCTCTGGAGCACCTGCTCTTGCAGACTGAAATTGCACTTTGCAAAGTGCATAGTTAATTTGCCTTTAGTAAACCAACCCCATTGTCTAGTTTACCTTTGTGACATTGGTTTTGGTACCACTTAATCAAGAACTCATACAGTATTCCCTATAGATGTCAATTCTAGACTTCAGTCTCTCTGTAGAACCCTTGCCCTCAGGAGTGGCTCAATTTTGTTACCAGGACCCTCACAGTGGTCTGGCAAGGTATGGTACTAGTTAGAAACCATGACACCAAGACTCCTCCACTCTACCTGCTCCCTGGGACAATAGTGGCTGAACTGACCATAAGCATAAATGTGATTGCTCGCAAGGTTGGGGCACATAGAGCTCTGGGAGTTTCATGGTTGTTGCTACCTGGCAAAAGTGAATATGATTTAATAGACAGAAACAAACCAATATTGGGCATTAGAGCAAACACTGACACTCCAAAAACTGACAACAGAGAAACCGACACCCACTCAGTTCGTAGTAATAAGACAACTATTGGGTAAGTGGTCAGAGATGTTCTCACAGAAGGACCATGAACATGACTGTAGTAATGTGATTGAGCATGAGATTGATACCCCTCATCTAAGTGAGATACCAAAGCACACCTGCACACCTTTACCTAGAAGTCAAGCAGATTCTAGAACAGGGATCCTCAAACTACGGCCCTCCAGCTGTTGTAGAACTACACCTCCCATGAGGCAATGTAACACACTGACATTCACAGACATGACTAGGCATGATGGGAATTGTAGTTCCTGAACAACTGGAGGGCTGTAGTTTGAAGACCCATGTTCTAGAACATATGATGCAATCAAGGGGGGACTGAAGAGAGTAAGGCCCCATACACACGAGCGGACAGATTTGTTCAAATCTGTCCGTCCGACAGATTTGAACAAATCTGTCTGCTGGGATTTTGGTTTGCTCGCGTGTACACACAAGCAAACCAAAATCCCCGCCAGCAGAGAGCGCGCTGACGTGTCGGTGACGTGGCGGTGACGTTGACGCCGCCACGTCACCGCACCGGGAAGTAAAACACTTCCGCGCATGCGCCAAATCCATTCGGCGGCGGTGCGGCGGCGGAGCGGGACGACATGTCTGCTGGTAAGTGTACTAACCAGTAGACATGTCGGGCGGACAGATTCCCACCGGATAGATTTCAAAGCATGCTTTGAAATCTGTCGGGTGGACAAATCTGTCCGCTAGCCCATACACACGATCGGAGATGTCTGCTGAAACGGTCCATCGGACCGTTTTCAGCGGACAAATTCGATCGTGTGTACGAGGCCTAAGAGCCCATAGGTGGCTTTGATTGTGTTTGAAAAGAAGAGATACTGCACCCACCACTTTTGCATAGAATATAGTCTTCTAAATGCTGCTACCACAAGGGACACCTTTCCTCTTTCACTGATTGAGGAACACTTTGCTGTCCTAGGACAGGCCATTTTTGTTTCCACACATGATCTTGCTAAAATGTATTGGCAGATCCCTGTTGCCAAGGCAGACCACTTTCATTACTCCCATCTGACTGTCAGTTGAAAAGTATTCTCCAAGCTAAACAACATACCCTCTAAATTCCAGAGGACATGCCTCCCTGTGTGCTAACATTCCCGCAATGCCTCCACATATGCCCCGCCCCCTTTATAAAAGGCTCCTCCCCCTCCAATCAGCCTGCACTCAGCACACTCCCCAGCTCCTCCTCCTGCACCTGTTAACCCCCTGTTGCCCATACTTCCACCCAGTCATGCCCGGCCCTCCATTATTCTTCCTTTGGGTCTTTTCACTCCGGGGCTCACTGGATCACTGCCTTGTGGACATTAAACTGGATAGTATATTGATAAATCTAGAAAATGAAGTAATGTTTTCTGCCACATTCTAGCACCGTTCTGCCAGTCTTGCTGGTCTCTGTGAGGAACGCTGTGATTGTTAGCCTGACTTTCTGTTGTTAAAGGGTCTAACAGAAAACCATGCTATGCAGTCACATGTTGTACTGATTGAGTCACAGAGACAATAATGTGAAGAGTCCTGTGCAGCTTTCTCTGCACTATATGCATGTTTTGTCATATTAATCCTGTTTTGCACTATTGCTTATAACTTTGCACCTTATTAGTAAGCTGAAAATTACATTTACTCCCTGTCTGATCATTCAAAAGATTACCTATTCTGTTTAAAAGTTCCAAACCTAATCATTTATATTGGTCCTTTTTGAAAAAAGTGTTAATAAAACACCTACAGGACAATAGCTCCTAGCCCTTGGTACAGCAGGTCTGAACCAGTCCTTAGGCTCTTAAGCCTCGTACACATGGCCGATTTTCCCAAAGGGAAAATTGCGAGGAGAGCTTTTGGCCGCGAATCCCGGCCATGTGTATGCTCCTCGCAGTTTTTCCGATGGGAAAACTGCCCAAAAACCACCAGACAAAAAAAGAGAACCAGCTCTCTTTTTTACCGCCGGGAAAACCAGCAGACTTTTGCCCAGAGGTTTTTGGCAGTTTTCCTATGTAAAAAACTGCGATGGAGCATATACACGGCCGGGATTCCCGACAAAAGCTCCATCGCAGTTTTCCTGTTGGGAAAACAGGCCGTGTGTAGGGGGAAAGACTGACGAGCAGGTTCTCGGCTTTCCCCTCAGGATTTCCGACGGGAACTTTGTGTACAGGACATTAGGCTTTCTAATGAACAAATAACTTAATCCATGTATTTCAGAGCTTACAGCAGTTTCAATTCCCATACAGTTTGATTTCCATGTATGACCATTAATGTTAGCTAGAAATAGAACTTTATATCTGCTCTTTGCAAGGTTGCTCTTCTGTCGTTGCATATTTGTCTCTCATGATTGATGTGCATATGTTTATTTTATCAGTATACGCTCCTCCAAGCTAGAATTTATGTTTATTTGATTTTCAATGTCAAATAGATATATTAATGTTGATATATTTGCTGGGGCACACATAGCTGTCACTGATCTATACACACAGCAAAGGCCTGTTTTTTTTAGTTTCTCAGCTGTCGTTTTCACTGTCAGCAGTAATGTGATGAGAAAAGGTATATGCAGTATTACTGTAATAAAAAAATAGAATTAATTTTATTATCATTTCATACTGTTAAATATTGTTACAGCAAACCTTAAAAGTCAATGATGGTGAGGGCAACATACTGTATATCCCTTAATCTGCCTTCACCAGAATTACATACTTCAATCCATCACATCACATCTCCCTCTCCAGTCCTTTTGCAAGTTCTAAATTGCTCTAGTGGGAGCTTACACGGGTATAAAAACTCTAAAGCCTCTTACACACCCTCAGTTTTCTCGGCAAGAACCAGCAAGAAAATTGCAGAATAAACCGTGCGTGTGTGTGAGGCTTTAAGATTTCTCGTCAAGAAAACTGCCCAGAATCTAGACGAGAAAAATAGAGAACCTGCTCTCTATTTTCTCGTCGTGATTCTCGGCAGTGTTTTCCTGCCGAGAAACCCGAGCGTCTGTATACTTACCTGTCGCCGTGGAAACCTGCGCATGCTCGAAATGACTGACGCATGCGCGGTAGCTTCCAAGGCATAGGTAGGGTGTAGCAAGATGGCGGCGACGGCATCGAATGTGACAAGCGCATGCTAGTCGTAGTCGGTGACGTTCCTGCGTTCGTGCCATTCAAAAGAACAGTGGTTCTTTTGAATGGAGTGTGTGTACACTCGCCCGGCAAGAGAACGTTGCCAAGAATCTCTTCGGGAAAAACAACTTTTTTTCCCTGACGAGATTCTGGGTCGTGTGTACAGGGCTTGAGGGCGAGATGGGTGGGGGAGCAGTAAACAGAACCTGTAACCTGCAATCCGATAACAATTTACAATATATCAACTGTTATATCTGCCAAAGAATTTATAATTATGTTCATTTACTTTTGTGGTTCATACACCTCTGTCAAACAGCAGAACAGTGTGTGGGTGTCGTCAACACTGCTAGAAGTTACATCGGTTAATTCTCCCTGTCTGCAGAATGTTGATTGGACAATGAAATGAGCAGCAACACACTAATAAGGCATGAACTCTGCTCACTTTTCTGCAAGCCTGTTATCAGCACATGTAACTGCCGTAGATTCTAACTGGCTGTTAGTTTTGCCCCAGCCTCTTCTAGTCTTCTGTGTAAAGGAATGACAGGAGACTGATATCAAGACAGATTCAAAACCTTACACTAGCTGTATTAAAAATACATTTAACTGTAAAAATTGTGTCTTTTTACACTAGCCCTTGATGTGCCCGTGGTTCAACAATTAAAATTCACACAGGGAAGTACTATAAAACCCTGTACACACGGGCAGAATGTCAGGCGGTATTGGCCAGTTCAATAGAAACGGGCTGACATTTGGCCCATGTGTACTGCAGTTGGTCCAACATATGCCTGTAGTTCGACCACCTTCTGTCGAAGGGGCATGACTGGAAAAGGTCTGCTGACCAGCTCTCGATCAGCGACCTCAGCCAATGGGCTAAGAGCACTGACCAAAGTGTTCTGGCGGGGGGTGGGGCATCCCCCCTGTCAGAACACAAAGGGAATAGCAGGGGAGGTTGATGTACTAACATCATATAGTTAGTACAGCGGCTCCGATCTGAGCGGTCAGAGTTTTTTTGTTCAGACTGCTGGTTTGAAAAAAAAACTAGCAGTGTTTACTAGTCTTAAGTGAGTGTAAAAGTAAACAAATAGTAGGCTGAAAAGATACTGTACTCTATCATTAACATAAAAAAAATACGCTGTTGTAGAAAAGAGACACCTAGATGGGTCCACCTGCATCCACGTTCAGCATACGATGGTATTTTTAGTCACCTTTTTTTATTGTTGCCAATGGCAGATGAAAAAGTTTTGAAAATTTTGACCAATGCAGCTGTAGTTCAACCATAAACTTTGTGGTTTCTTTAAGTTTAATATTAAACAGCTTTAAATCATTTTGTCTACTACTGTACAGCCGTAGCCAAAAGTTTTGAGAATAACACAAATAATAATTTTCACAAAGTCTACTACTTCAGTGTTTTTAGATCTTTTTGTCAGATGTTACTGTGGTATACTGAATTATAATTACAAGCAATTCATAAGTGTCAAAGGCTTTTATTGACAATTACATTAAGTTCATGCAAAGAGTCAATATTTGCAGTGTTGGCCCTTCTTTTTTAAGACCTCTGCAATTCACCCTGGCATGCTGTCAATCAACTTCGGACTGATGGCAGCTCATTCTTGCATAATCAATGCTTGGCGTTTGTCAGAATTTCAGGGTTTGTTTTTGTTCACCTGTCTCTTTATAGGATTGACCACAAGTTCTCAATGGGATTAATGACTGAGGATTTTCCTGGTCATGGACCCAAAATGTTGATGTTTTGTTTCCCAAGCCACTTAGTTATCTCTTTTGCCTTATGGCAAGGTGCTCCATCATGCTGGGAAAAGGCGTTATTGGTCACCAAACTGTTTTTGAATGGCTGGGAGAAGTTGCTCTTGGAGGATGTTTTTGTACCATTCTTTATTCATAGCTGTGTTCTTAGGAAAAATTGTGAGTGAACCCACTCCTGTAGAGCAACCCCACACATAAATGGTCTCAGAATGCTTTATTGCATGACGCATGACACAGGCCGTATCTCTGGCTCCAACAAGACTAAATGTATTTACACTTCCAGGTGTTTACTGGAATTTGCGGTGCAGACTAATATGTGGACTCAGGACCAGCTGGATACATTTTGCTGACTGATTATATAAGCCTGTTTTGACTTGGGTGGTATATACCTCACCAAATCAACACCATCTGGTAAACCTCCTCCTTACATCGGTGGTGGTGTTTCTATCCTTTTACAGAGAGGGTCACATCCATGTGGGACTCTTCATTTCAACCTTTGGAGTTTTTCTACACTTTTGGACTGTTATTTGTGTGTGGTCACAATAGAGGACTGCTTTGTTCTGATTTATTTGTTACATATATTTTTTTTTCACAGATCACACTCAGTCACTTGGTGTCACTGAAATTAAAATTTAAAATATATGTATGTTTGCAACATTTGATATGAGTTGTTAACTGACTTTTTCACAAAAATAAGCGCTACACTTTTTCATTTTCACAAATGTATTGCATTAGCCACGTTAGTCCCATTGATAAGTATAACTGACAAAACAGTTAAAAGTATGTAACCGTTAACAACCAATAATGATTTTTGAGTGAACACAGTCAGGTTTAAAGGTAGATGAACTACATGCAACAATAGGAATTGAATGCTATACACATTGGTGAATTATACCTTGTACAGCTTTGTGACCCAGCAAAATAAATGTGAAAAAGAAAAGAGAAAATATTTAGAGGTTGATGTGAAGGTGAAACTAGATTAAACCACTGTGAAAATTATAAAACTGCTCAATACTTCACATACTGGGTCCTAGAATAGATGTCTATGAAGCATAACTAGGTCAATAACAGCAGTCTGGTTTCAAGCTATGATGTGATGTGTGAGAATATTTTGCTATAGGACACCAGGGAACACTATTCAGATCCACCCTGCTAACATGGAAATTCTGACTGTACAAATATTTAATTCATCGGCCAACATGATGCAAGTGGATATTTTCTCATACATTTTATTTTCATACTGTAGCTCTTACTTTCAATACAAGTAGGTAGCTGCCTCACTGGTCCTAAGCGTCAATAATGTTTCCTTTGTATCAGTCTACATCTAGATTTCTTTAAACTGATATTAAAGGTTATTTTTTTCCCCATAAAAAAAAAAACATGTCATACTTACCTGTTCTGTGAAGTAGTTTTTCACAGAGCAGATCCAATCCTCTTCTTTTTGGGTCCCCGCCAACATTCCTGACTCCTCCCACCCTTTGAGTACCCCTAGCCAGATGCTTGCTGGAAGGGGGGTTACTCGTGCAAGCTTGATACTGACACAAATAGTGTGGCTCAGCACCACTCCCTCATTACTTTATTTGATTGGCAGCCATTGTTTTCCACTGCTCTCAGAGTCTAGAGAGGAGGGAGAGACAGAGCAGCACCGCTGCTCTTATGCACATCGCTTTACCAAGATAATTTCAGGTAAGTATTTAGGGGGGCAGTGGGGTGGTTGCACCTAAAAGGTTTTTCACCTTAAAGTGGTTGCAAACAATCACCTGATAAAACAACTCATTTAGCTTGAAATAGAAATGAATGGCAAAACATTTGTGTACAGATTAAGAAAAACATAGACACTTTTTTTCCTTTATTTTTTATTTTTATAAGTGATCACATCTTCTTTGTTCCCAGCTGTATAAGAGCTGGGAGAGTAGAAGCATCAAGACACTGAGCTTTCCAGTGTAGCACCCTGGGGTTTAGTCAGGGAGCTCTTCGCAAATGTACTTTAGTTATCTTGGTCGAGAGAAGTGAGAGAAGTGGGGGTGACGTTTGAGGGAATACCACCGCAAAACCTTGAAGGAGCCCAAGGGATTCATAGTCAGTGAATCAGTGGGTCTAGTGAGAGACCATGAGCTCAGTATTGAAAAACTACAAGGAGAAGATGTAGTGGCGCTGAAAGAACTGATATGTTTAGTTAGGAACTGTTAAAGGATTGTTACCATAGGAGACAGCAATCCTGCACATAGCGCCTTGCTGGGGCCTTTCCCTGTACAGCTGTTCTCCTATTGAAGTCTCAGAGTTTGCCAATTGGGTTTGCAGCTATCTAGGGGTGTCATGGCCCCACCCCTCTTTCCCCCAAAATATATAAAAAGGACTGTCAAAATAAAACCTCTTTAACATCCAAGAAGGGTCCGGTGTCCAATGACTTTAACCATCTTTGCACCTACTATGCCTCACAACCCACCATATATTGAAGAATGTCAGCTACCTGTGGCCTTGGAGGTCCTTGTTATACCAAAAAAGGTAAGATATCTGCTACATCAGTAAAAGGCTGTGCCGTGGGGTTGCTGCCAAGACAGGACCGAATATTGGATGGGAGAAGGCTGAGTTCCCAGCACAGCTAGAGAGCTGACCAGAATTTGGCTAAGTGTTCTCTTGCTTAGTGTGGTCAGTTTTTAATAGAAAACAGAGGGACTGACAGGAACACCAGGGATTTCACACAAAGGAAGAAATAAAAAGGGAACAGGATACTTTTTCATAGAACTACATAGTACAATAGGCAGAAATATGAAATGTTGGGGTAACAACTACCTTAATGCAAAGAATGCACTAAGGTAAAAAATACTTTTAGTCTTTGAAAGCACTTCTCTTAGCAAATGCCTTTGCTCTCTACAAGATATACAGCCTCTCTTTACTCCTCATCACATTAGTTATTTTGGTGACTGAAGGAGATGAACATGTCATGTTAGAGTGATGTTCTAAATGGGACAGTGTACAAAACGGACACATCAGCAATGGTAGTTGACCAGTTGTTTCTTCCTAAAAAACTTGCTAGAAAAATAGACATTTGCCAACACAAAACATGTTGGAAAGTTTCATACCTTGCAGTAAACTGTGTGTTAAAGCAAATTTGAACTTTGCCTTTTCCAGGAAAATTAGGATATTCACTGGCTAGCAGGCTCATCGAGGAGTCAGTTCTTACCCTTCCTATGTTCTCACATTGCCCCAGTCTGCTGCTGCTGCAGTCCGCGAAGACACCCATGCATGTTTTTGTTTTTTTCAGAGCATATGAACTTGATCATAACTATGAATGTTTTGTCTTATGCCTGTGTAACAGCCCTCAGTCCTAGTGAATGAGTACTATTTGGGAGGCAGACGGGCATGTCCCATAGTCCCTATACCCTGGTTAAGAAAGCAACATTAGTGATGTCACCAAAGGAAGGAAAAACATTCTGAGTGTGCACCAAACAAAGATTGAGCATGTTGGGGGTATGCCTGCTAAAGATTTATTTACACAGGTGTCCAATGGCTGTCGTCGAAAGTCAGCCATCTGAAGTGTGGTCGTCTGTCTTTGGTTGCTAACTTTACCAGTATAAAAAAATTACATGAGCTTCTTTTTGGCAGATTACAAGTGTTTTTGGCCCCTTATGCCTTGTACACATGACCGGTTTTCCTGTCAGGAAAACAATGTGCAGCATGGGGCATAAAATTAAGGGAAATCTTTTTAATGGGCCATAAATGGCAAAACTCTCCCTGTTGCCTTGTACACACGATCAGTTTTCTCAGTGGTAGAAAGTCCGCCGGGAAAACCGAGAACCTTCTCGGTAGCTTTTTCCCCTACACACGGCCGGGTTTCCCAGCAGGAAAACTGCAATGAGAGCTTTGGTTGGGAAACCCGGCTGTGTGTATGCTCTATTGCAGGTTTTCCCCATAGGTAAACTACCAGCTTAAAAACCGTCAGGAATCCCAATGGGGAAAAAAGAGAAAAAAAGAGGAAAACTGCGATGGAGCATACACAGCCTGTTTTCCCGGCCAAAAGCTGTCATGGCAGTTTTCCAGATGGGAAAACCGAGTGTGTGTACGAGACATTAGACCCCTTTCACACTGGGGTGGTTTTCAGGCTCTTTAGCACTGGAAAAAGCCTCTGCTATGCGCATGAAAACCGCCTCCCATTAATTCACGTTTGACCTTTCACTCTGGGGCGGTGCGCTTGCGCGACGTTCTGAAAAATCCTGCAAGCAGCATCTTTGGAGGCGAGTTGGGAGCGCTGTATTTAGTGCTCCCAAAATGCCCTGCCTATTGGAATGAATAGGCAGCACTTCGGAAGTGCATGAAAAGCGTTTCGGAAGTGCGGCAACACAAGAGATTTTAACCCCTTCTTTGGGGTTAAATGTGCCCCGATAGCATCCGAAAAGCGATGCTTAAACAGTGGAAAAGCGCTGCTACACCAGTGTGAAAGTGGTCCAACTCTATACAAAAGTTTTACTTTAATTCAGAGCTAGTGTATTCAACATGAATGTAAATATGTTCTCAGGCAGGCAACAAAGATGTTTTGTACAACAGTTCTTTTATTGTATTGCCTATATTAATTTATTGAATCAATAGAGTGATGTGCCTACTCTATTTTAAATAACATTTGCGTTTTATATTCAAGAAACTGAAAGTTGCTTTGGGTTTAGTTGCTGCTACTCCTGCTTTTTGTCAAGCATGTGTACTGTTTAGCTTTCCGTTATTTGTAGCTTCTATTCATGTGTCTTTGGTTCATGGGAACCCCTCACCTCAAAATTTCCTGCAAGTAGCCACATCTGACAACTGGTACTGATTATCCTAAGCACTGTTCACAGGTCACTGGGCTTGTCTGCACTGTAAATAAATACAGGGATGTTGCTTTAAATTGAATTTGAAAAAAAATCACACAAAACTGTTATAGTCTGGAAAACCAGATTAATAAGTAATTATATGTAAAACATTTTTTGGGGTAAAAAGCATAGTATGCTTTTAAAAAGCTACGTTATGAAACTTGCTGCAAATATGATATTCAGTAATTAAGAATGTGTTTACCTGTGTCACTAAGCTACATGTACACAAAGAAAATTCATCAAATAGGTTGTCTGTTCAATGTAACTTCTCTGCAGGAAACCTGACCCAGGTAGAGCTGAGATGGTGGAGGGATACTGAACATTAAAATGCTTTCAAATTAAAGATCATACATAATACACTATACTACACATTACTTTGTTGGAATTTTATGGCCACAGCTTTTATAAATAATAATACAAAAATAACAATAATATAATACATATAAATTGTAATGCAACCTTTTTAGCTGGATTCTTGACAGCATCACCCAATGGCATGCTCTATTGTAAACCCATCCCAGCCACCAGCAATTTTCAAATAACTTGGTGGATACGTATAAGTTATATTCCATCATTGTTCACCATCATTAAACCCTAATGTTACACCTTGTGTCCCCCAAAGGCATGATAGGGACCCCCAGTGGCAGGGCTAGTCATGGTTAGTAACATGGGATTTAGAGGTTATTAATCCAAACACACAGGAATAGAGGAATGAGGGCTCCAGATAACCATAATAACACTTACAGACTCTGAATTCACTTCTAACTTGTGCAGTTAAAAAGGGCCTTTAAGCCAATATTGGCATCACTGTAGGTAGAAAAACTTAAACTAGCTAGCAGACATCTCTGTGCATTCTTCTCAGAGAGACACCAGGCCTCTGTGAAAGTCCAGCTTCTTCTTACATCCTAAGTAAGGGGCCCATAGAGCTTTGAAACCAGTAGATGAGACATTGTTTCTCTTGAGCATCATTGCTGTCTGGTTGGCCACTAGACAAGCAGCCCCTGAGCCCTGGATATTTCAATTGACTTCCAAACTTTGTGTCAAGCATGGGGAAACCTACTACAGACCTGAAAATACACCAAAGGTGCCTGGTGCTCTATATTCCTTCCCGGAGGGGAAGGAGGCAGCGATCAGATGTCTTAACTTAGGAGCTTGCCAGGATTTACCTGCTGGTCCACTTTCTGGTTTCAGGATAGCCCATTAGCTTGTGTGGTCCCACTAGAGTCACCTTGTGCACACTCCTGACGGAGACTCCATGTTGGCGTGATGATTCTTCCAGCGCCCACATTCACAGGCAGTGCGAGATTGAAAACTTGCCGAGGGACGAGCCAGGGGTTCTCCTCCTGGCCGAACAGGAAGTGGGTCCTGAGATCCGATTGGCCTAGAGTCCTAATACTCGTTGGCCAATTGGGTCTCAGGACCCACTTCCTGATTGGAGTAGAATTAGGAGGACAATGGCGAATATTAATTCGGCAGTGCCCCGAGCCTACCCTTTTTTAAAGCCAATTGGAGCCTCAGTCTCTAATTATGTGCTTAAAAAATGAAATCCATGCATCCGGTACCCTTCATATAGATTAGGGGCAAGGCACTCTGAACACTTCTGCTATCCCTGTTCTTCAAGGTCTTTACATGCTTCTTCCTTGTTCTCTATGTGAAATCTGCAAACTCCTCACCCATACCTAAGACTTGTTCTGCCTTCCAGCCCACCCTGTCATGTGTTGTTTCTCCTATGTGCTTGAGGCAGCCTGCATGATACAGTAAACTCTCTTTCTCGCATAAGATAAACCTGTGCCTTCAAATTACTTTCTGAAGTGCACCTGGTATCCAATAGAAATTTGTAAGGGTGGAGGTGGTTTAGACATTGATCCCATTAACCATGGTAAGCGGTTATGAAAGCTTATCTTAGAAGGTTAGGTGAAACCATAGCGTTACTTAAAAAATATAATTCTTCGCTTTGGATCTAACTTTTTTGTGTTTTCTCTTTTTCACAGGTTTTATCTGGGGTGAAATAAAAGAAATGTGGGATGGGGGATTTACTGAATATGTACATGACTGGTGGAACCTAATGGATTTTGCAATGAATTCCCTCTATCTTGCAACAATCTCTCTTAAAATTGTAGCATATGTGAAGGTAAGATTATTTCCTTGTCTACCAAAAAATATCTTAAGTTTTATCAGGTTTGCAGATAAATGAACAACGTATCTCCTATTTGTGTTCCTTAGTTGACTATATACAAACCTGGGCCCGGTTTTCCCTTTTAAAACCTCAGTTTCAGGCTTGTTGCATGCAGACTACCAAGCGCCTGATTTGGATAAGTTCAGCCTGAAATAAAAGACTGAAAGCAGTAGGGCCTTAACATACTTGATAGTTATAGTTAATATAGTGTTGTTTAGCTGGCAAGTATTCAGAACATTTTTAAAACACGTTATGACTTATGTGCATTCCACCAAAGTCAATATAATAATAATCTAAGCATTATACAGTAAAAAATTATATTTATAAAATCATAAAATGATTGTAAAGGCTCTGTAACACAAAGAAGGTTTTTATCTTAATGAATAGAATGCATTAAGATAAAAAAAAAGTCTGCCTTTAGAACTCCTTTAAAGAGCCACATATGAATAGTTTTTATATTAAAAGTTTAGTTATTATTTAGTCAGGAGCCAAAGCCCCCATCCACACCTGCGTGTTTGGTAGCTTGAAGCTTCAAAACGCTCAACAAGCCAAATCCCATGCTTTTCAATTTTTCCTGTTCCCCGTGAGTTCATGCGGCTGTTGTAGCTAAAGCTGTTTTTGAAGCAGAATTGGGTGTTCTTGGACCCATTGACTTCAATGGGAGCGTGCAAACAACATTATATGCAATTTTCTTGCTAAGCAACTTTAGCAGTGTTTCAGAGCAATTAGTGTTTAGTTGTGTTAACGTGCATTTGGCCACATTTGGAGTGTCTAATCAGTTCATGGGCACACAGAATTAAATTTTTTCTAATTGCAGGCAATCTGACTATACCTAAAAGCCAGTAAACACTCAGTGTGAATGACACCGCTAAATAGATCATTACCTGCATTTACTGTATGCATTTAGAAATGTCCTGTAAACACAGGTTTGACAATGCCAGCGTGAATGAGGCCTTATTCCAGCATTGTAGAATGGCGTTTGTCCTTTGTATTCTTCAGAAGGCAGAGAACAGAAAACATTTAGAATTCAATATAGGTGCTCTGCACCCCAAGCCCACCCTATTTTAAAACCTATTAGAGCCTCTGGCTCTAATCACGTGCTTCAAAATATACACACCCCGCCTATTCCGCCATAGTAATTCATGAGTTTGGTGTCCTGAAAGTGGCCGGGCACATGGATAGGGAGGGTGGCGCCTATGCGCCCACAATGCACAGGCGGCCACTGGTTTAGAATCAGCTAATGCAGAAAATCAAGTAAAAGCGATAGGTAAATTATACTTCTTGTCTTCTGATTTATTCCTTGTGTGAAAATGATTACTATACAAAAAAAAATCATTCTATGGTAGTTTCTAAGTGGTGGTCAGTGATAAAAGATGAGAGAAATAGGCATATGAAGAATATTATGTACAGTGCAAAGGCCACTATGAATAACATAATATCACAAGACAGTACTTAGGAATATATAGTCTTTTTAATGTTTTTTAGATATATGTGTTAAATAAATGAGCTTTTTTGTAAATAAAGTTACCAATGAGTGTTACTGATGTAAAATGCTTTCTGACAATTTGTAGGTTGTACATGTAGAGAGAAGCGCTATGTTTTTTTCATTTCCTTATATTATTTTTATGCTACATGCTGTGCAGTCTACTTAGTGGTTGTGCATTACCGCTCCTTCTCATAATACAAGTCTATGAGATGGCTAACTATTTGACAACTTTTCACTTCCTATATGGGCTAGATCATATCGCATTAGGTATTCAAACAATTCTATCATAAAGAGAAGTATGGAGGCTGCCATTGTAGGTCTCCTTGTTAATATGCGATGCACTTTGCTGTGTCTGAATTCTGTATATTTCAGTCAAAGGTGAAGAATAAACATGCTGTAAAGTGTCAGAAATACTAATATTTATAACTATTTCTGGTCAGTGACAATAACCGCATTGAAGTCAAAGCTGGATGAGCAGATTGACAGCTGGAGAAATAGCATTTTCAAAAGGAGCGTTCAGTAAAAGCAGCTGCAGTAATTCTCCCATGATTAAATCCCTTTAAGTAGGAGACTTAAAATGTAAGTTCACATTCAACAATATTATGCACCCCGACAAGAATATACCAGCACTTCTGCTCTGTCAAATGTTGCACCTGCTCATATTGCAAAAAAATTAAAAATAAACCTGCACTAACGGTAAAAAATTTTTCAAAGAAACAGCGGCTATGCACAATGCCCAGACACTTGACATATAGAAATATAATACAAATAGTGCAGCACTCAATTATGTTGTGCAAACATGTCATGAACATTAGACATGTGCGGTTTCTTTTGTTCCAAATTGAAATTCAGACAAATTTTCTTTTTTTGCAAATTCGGATATATCCAAATGTTCCAATTATAATAGTACCACATTTAAATGAATCCAAAATAATGAAAAAAAATTGATGAAATTCAAATAGTTTTTGAATATTTTTTAAATTCGAACAATTTTCAAATTCGAATTTGAATAGTTTTCGAATATGAATAATTAAGAATTCTTTCGACCGGCAAGAACACGGGGACGTACAAGACATTCGACGAGCCGAGATCAATGAAGTTCAATAGGTAGTTTGGCTATTTTGCTTGATTCTGAGCATGCATGTTTTTTTGCACGTCGGAATTGCTACAGGCAATCAGATTTTCCAAATTTGAGAACCAGCTCTCAATCTTTTGTTGGTGGAAATTCCAACAGCAAAAGTCCGATGGAGCCTACACACGGTCGGAATTTCCTTTAGAAAGCTCACATCAAACTTTTGCTGTCGGAATTTTCAATCGTGTGTATGCGGCATTAGAGCAAATAAAACGAAGTGAGTTCCTATGTAAGTATTTTCCTATTGGCTGTCAGCAGCATATTTAATAAACACATTTATGTTTAAGTAGTCTAGGCAAGGCATTCTAGGGCCAGAAAATAAAGCATATTTTGAACATAAAAGCACTCACTGAAGTCAGAGCCAGTAAACTACACATTAAAAACATATACTCCTATATTTTAAACTATTTACATTTTTTACCAGACTTGTGTATAACAAAGCTCATATAAAACATGTCCTTTTTGTTAGACCACAACACAACTACTCCTTGATTAAGGGAAAGAAATGCATAAATGTAGGTCCCACCCCTTCTCTAATTGTCCAGATAGTCCTCTATTTATAATCCACTGTCCAAGTGTTAATTTATTGGTACTGTCATATTTACTTTCTAGTAAATATTAATTAAAAGTTGTATTTTTTATTTAGTTTCCTGTTTTTGAACTGAATGTGAACAGCTGTCATGAAAGATAATTCCAATGTCAGACAAGATGTTACCTGCCTTAGTTCAGTTCCTGTATTAAAAATCCAATATCTGCTTCTAAACTGAGTTGGGATTTTAATCTACTTGTTGTTTTGACCTTGCAAAGTGGGCACACTGAGATAAGTCAAATCAAGTCCTTCATTACAAGTAAAGGATGACATTTCCTGAGGAAAAAGGCCAATGCTACCATTGATTAAATTCACCATTTGGCACAAGCTCTAGGACAGTTTCTGTGTGACTCAGCCTTGATAATTTACAGCTTGTTCTTGTATTTATTCCCTCAGTACAACGGCTCACGGCCAAGAGAGGAATGGGATATGTGGCACCCAACACTTATTGCCGAAGCACTTTTTGCAATATCCAATATCCTGAGCTCCCTTCGTCTCATCTCCCTGTTCACCGCAAATTCTCATCTTGGTCCCCTGCAAATATCACTAGGGCGGATGTTGCTGGACATTCTTAAATTCCTCTTCATCTACTGCCTGGTGCTTCTGGCCTTTGCCAATGGACTAAACCAACTGTACTTTTATTATGAGACTAGTGCCTCTGAAGAACCTAACAACTGCAAAGGAATTCGCTGTGAGAAACAGAACAACGCCTTCTCCACGTAAGACAAGTCCTGTTTTCTCCAATTCTCTTATTTACAATTATTGCAATTATTGCACTATTATGTCAAACAGAGATTGTGTTCATATTGTTTTATATTACAACCCAGGTCAAGTTCTCTACTTCGTCCATTTAGGTGAAAAAATAATGCTCTATTTGCCCTAATTATGGTCAGCAGGGACTAGTTCCCTTTATGTCTTTAAAAGCGCAACTGAGGTTGAGTGAGCTATCAATGCTGCTTGCCCTTTTTCAGTGTACATTTATCAGAGCCACATCACACTGTGCCAAAAAAGTACAAGTACTTTTTGAGTGCATACGTGAGAATGTATCTTTAAAGTATGACCATAACAAAAACATATTTTTTTCGTTTTGTATAGAGTAGAGCACACGTCAGTTTTTATTGCGGTCTGTGCCCAGTTAGGCCCCTTTCAGACTGGGGCGTCAGCGGTAAAGTGCCGCTATTTTTAGCGGCGCTTTACCGTCGTATTTGCGGGGGTTATCAGCCGCTAGCGGGGTGCTTTTACCCACCGCTAGCGGCCGAGAAAGGGTTAAAACCACCACCGATCGCCGTTTAGCTGCGGTGACCATTGATTTCAATAGGCAGGAGCGGTGGAGGAGCGGTATACACACCGCTCCTTCACCGCTCCAAAGATGCTGCTGGCAGGACTTTTTTAACCATCCTGCTAGTGCACCGCTCCGGTATGAAAGCCTTCAGGGCTTTCACACTGGAGAGACAGCAGCATCTCTTTCAGGGCACTTTTCAGGCACTATTTTTAGCGTTATAGCGCCTGCAAGGCGCCCAGTGTGAAAGGGATCTTAAGGAAATTCACCCTCTCTATTTGTCCGGTTTATTATAATCTAAAGTAAAAGTAAAAATGGATTGTCTCCAAAAAACTAAGAGGGGAAATCTTCCACTAGTTCTGGTGACCTGGGGGCCCCCAGGGGATTCCCTTAATTTGCAGAGATTTCCTCTCACTTCCTGTGTGGCTATGGGACAGGAAGTGAAGGTAAATCTTCAAAATTGTGAACAGATGGTAAAAAAAAATCTGACAGGGGTTATAACCCTCCCTTACTGTATCCAAAAAAAAAAGTTTTGCCTATAGTTCTACTTTAAAAGTTATTGGGTTGTTAATACTATCACTGACAGCTGTTCCTTATATCTTTAATTTGGGATGAGGTTTGGGTTCACTGCTACCATGTGTTTGAGGGGAATCCTGCATGCTCAAGATTCACAGCCCTGGCAAACCTATGTGTAGGTTTGCCCAGGATACTTTTTTTAAACTATAATGCACTGCATGGCCTTTGAACTATGATCAGCAGGCTCAAAAAAGCCCATAAGAAGGTTCTTCTAACCCAATCCCCCAACATTAAAAGGAGAGGGAGATACAGGGCAGCCATAGTTCCAGTGTATTGGAAGTTGCTGTAAGCAAAGCTGGACTTCTGCATACGGGGAGGTTAGCATTAGTTTTGAGCTTATTTTTCAGCTTGCTTTTAGGCTCTTTTGCTTATGGTTTTATTGAGCTTCTTTGAGCTCCTTTGAGCTTTTTTTTTCACAAACCCTCTGCCTCAGCTAATTTTTCCTTTTTCTGTGTGTTATTGCTCTTCTTTGAGCTTTTTGGCATGTTTTTGAGCCCTTAGGCCTCTTTTCTGCTTGAAATTTTCCCTCAAAAACATGAGTCCTGTAATCATGGAGGGGAGTTTCCAGGCAGAAAACATGAGAGATTAAAAAAGCTCAAATGCCTGAAGGAGCAGTTTCTTTGAGCTTCTCGGAGATGCAGTGTGCATGAGCCCTAACGATTACAACCTCTTTGGACAGTCAATCCCTTTTTTTTTTGGTATCACTGGTGCTTTTTTTGTCTTTAAATATATTTTGTTGTAGAAGCAAATACTTGTCTAAACTAATTATGATACGGATGTACCAAAAGGTCATTTAAACAATAACAGCGCTAAAATAAGTTCATGATTAGCTCAGAACTAAACATGTTGCCATATCCTGCTAAGAACATGTTAATTTCTGTCACACCAAAGATGCACGGTAACGTACAGTAAGTATGAGTCCTCAGAAAAAAAAAAAATATATATATATATATAAAATATAACTAAAACGTTCTCTGTCACAGCTCCTCACTTAAATGTGCTCATACACGATGTATTCCTCTGAATACTGAAGATATGCAGAGATGAGCTTCTAATAGTGAGAGAATATATAATAGTCCATCAGAAAAAAGTCTTAAGCAGTTCTCATAAAAGAAAGCAAACAAAATTCCTGCTGATGGTGATGGTACAATGAAACAAATGTATTTGACACGACGGGGTTCCCCAAAAGAACCTCACTCACCAGATGAAGATCAATAGTGTGCTCTTAATGACAGCGGCTGTCTCTCAGTGGTGCAATATGGCTGGATCACTCCTCCTGTTGCTCTGCTTGCCCCTGGTCACTGTCAGCTTTTATCACACCTCAGGGATTGTTCACATGGGTGAATGGTCATGAAATGAAAGAAAAAAGGCTCCACATAGTGTAAAACTGTTTATTGCCTAGTGGGGACACGCTTAAAAAATACACTTACAAAATAAAAATGAATGCGAGCATTGAAAACTGCAATCTAATCAGTGCACTGCTCTCACTCGGTTCTACGGTGGGGATTCCTCCTCCTCGAGGCGGCTCGAGGAGGAGGAATCCCCATCATAGAGCAACAGGAGGAGTGATCCAGCCATATTGCACCACTGAGAGACAGCCGCTGTCATTAAGAGCACACTATTGATCTTCATCTGGTGAGTGAGGTTCTTTTGGGGAACCCCGTCGTGTCAAATACATTTGTTTCATTTTACCATCACCATCAGCAGGAATTTAGTTTGCTTTCTTTTATGAGAACTGCATGGACTATTATATATTCTCTCCCTTTTAGAAGCTCATCTCTGCATAACTTCAGTATTCAGAGGAATACATCGTGTATGAGCACATTTAAGTGAGGAGCTGTGACAGAGAACGTTTTAGTTATATTTTATATATATATATATATATATTTTTTTTTTTTTCTGAGGACTCATACTTACTGTACGTTACCGTGCATCTTTGGTGTGACAGAAATTAACACGTTCTTAGCAGGATATGGCAACATATTTAGTTCTGAGCTAATCATGAACTTATTTTAGCGCTGTTATTGTTTAAATGACCTTTTGGTACATCCGTATCATTATTAGTTTAGACAAGTATTTGCTTCTACAATCATCACCATATATAATAGCTGCTTTAACTGCTTTTATTTTTTTATTTATTTCTTGATTTTATCATTGCATGCGCAGGTGTAATAAGTTCAATTAGAGCGCTGGGTTCAGCATCGAATACTGGATCAAAGATCCTATGTTATTAATTCTGAAAATCTTTTTAGCAAATATATTTTGTTGTTGATTTGAGTTAGCATCTAACATTAACTTTTCAAGTTATCATTCGTTTGGCAGAACATTTCCAAACTTGTCCTTCGTTTTTTCAGCTCAAAAACGTCCCAACGATTTATGATTTTGTGCCCATTAACTGGCCGAAAAACAAACAAACTGGCCAAATGACAGAATTTTTGGCTGATTTTTCATATAGTGTATGGCCAACAAAGGTTTTATTTATTTTTTTTCATTTTTGTTTCAGGAGGTACTATTTTGGAGGTTTCATTTATGTGGGTGTTTTCACTTGATACAGTTATTGAAATGAATGGGCAGCTTTAGAGCAATGCACAGTAACAGATGCATTTTAGTACATGTATGTTACTGTGCCACAGATGAATGAACCCAGCCTAAATGTTTTATATACTAGGTAAAGGAGATCAGATCTGCTAGACTTATAATTTCCAGCAGAGAGCAAGTTTTTAAGAAAGGTTTGAAGAGAAAGTGTCAGCCCCCCCCCCCCAAAAAAAATCATACCAGACCCTTATCTATGGGTCTGGTATGGATTTCGAAGGAGGACCCCATGCAAAAAACAAGAAAAAGTATGGGGTCCATCCCCAAATCTATACCAGATCCTTTTCTGCTCATGTATCCTTAGCTGGATATGAAATGAAGGGGCAGCCTCCTTTCTGAGCCATAACAGACCACCTGCCCTCAACATGGGTAGGATGCCTTTGCAAGGGACATTTTCCTGCACTGGATGTGGGGATTAAATATAGGCCACATGTAAATCTTTATGATTTCCTACTGTGCCTTACCGTATTTATGTGCGGATTTACATTTGATACTTTAGTTATTTATTTGAGGCCAGATTGTGTATGTACTCTCTGTATACTCTTGTGGTTGATCACAACAGTCTGCCATGCCGCCTAACTTTCTTAGATGAGAAAAAGGGCACCATTCAGCACAAAGTTTACAGTAGACGTATTGCAATTAGTTTTGGTCCGAATACAAATTCGTACAAAGTTTTGGTTATGAATAGTAATTATTTTAGTTGAAATCCGTAAAAATGTATTTTGTTTATTAATTTTCTAACGAATTCCAACTTGTCAGAACAATTAGAATTCAAATCGGTCAAAAAATGATCGACCAATTCTAATTCTGTGTCAAGAAATAACTGATTGTTAAGCAGTGTTCGGGAAGCTGGCCGTCCGCATCATTAACAACCATGAGTCATCATCTGTGGCTTCCTGACAAATGAATATAAAGAATGCCGGCAATTGCCCGACAATAGAAAAAGGTTAAAAAAAATTGTGGGTTTTCTTTTGCCCATTTTCTTAAACATTTTCTTATTGCCCGGCAATTGCCGTCATTCTTTATCTTTATATTGATTTGTCGGTGGGAAAGTCCACTGACAGATGATGACTCATGGTTGTTAAGGACGTGGGTGGCTGACTTCCTGGCCCACTGCTTAATAACCAAATACTTATTCATACAGAATTCGAATCAGTCGATTGTTTTTCAAATTTGCAAATTCTAATCATTCTGGAAAGTTAGCATTCATTAAAAAATGTATAAATAAAACACATTTTAACTAAAATTAAACAAAATTTAATGAAGACTAAACAAATTCAGTAACGGAACAAAATTAGTAACTATCCGCAAAAAAAACAAGTTTTTCTGTTCTGCACATGTCTAGATAGGCAAAGGGCACACCTCTGCAAGGAAGAAGTCATAAGCTTAACTACTTGCCGACCTGCCGGCGTTGTTTTACGGCGGCAGGTTGGCTCCCCTGCACGAGAGCCCGTAACTCTACGTTGGCTCTCTCGCAGGCCACTAGGGGGCGCGCGCGCCCCCGCTCGCCCCTGAGTACCGTGCGCGCGCCCAGCGGGCACGATCGCCGCCGGGCAACCGCGATTGCTCGTTACAGAGCGGGAACCCGTAGCTGTGTGTGTAAACGACCGCGCAATTGTCAGTTAAAGCGACGCAGTGCCGAATCGCAAAAAGTGATCTGGTCTTTGGGCAGCAATATGGTCTGGGGGTTAAGTGGTTACCGTTATTTATTATAAAGAAAACTAGGATTGGGACTTTAAATGAGGCATATGAAAAACATATGCCTCCATCCCTGTTGGTTAAAAGAGAGGGGAGTTTTTGGGACTTTAGATGAGATGCGTTTTCAAGCAACCATAAGTATAAATAAAGTTGTATATGTAATAACCAGGCTCGCACTTACTGTACCACCCAAATGGCCAAATTCAACTGTCTAACTGTGTACATTAAAAACAGAGGATTGGTTGCACGCATTTGCAAATACATGGTTAAGCTGCAGGCCTCGTCACGGCTCTCTGCATTCTGCAGTCCTAACTAAACTTTTAAAGTCTCCTCAGTAGAGGCATATAAATACTGATGAGTATATAGAGGGCAGGTGACTAGGGGTGTTTCACTGTTCCTACCTATGATTGTTATAGTAGTAAAGAGCACTGAAAAAAAAAACACATAAATGTATAAGGGTATCACAAACGCATCTCCATCCCTGTATAGTATAAAGAAAACTAGGATTGGGACTTTAAATGAGGCATATGAAAAACATATGCCTCCATCCCTGTTGGTTAAAAGAGAGGGGAGTTTTTGGGACTTAGACACAGTTAGACAGTTGAATTTGGCCTGCTGTTTGGGTGGTAAGTGCGAGCCTGGTTATTACGTATACAACTTTATTTATACTTACTGTTTGCTTGAAAACGCTTCTCATTTAAAGTCCCAAAAACTCCCCACTCTTTTAACCAACAGGGATGGAGGCATATGTTTTTCATATGCCTCATTTAAAGTCCCAATCCTAGTTTTCTTTATACTATACAGGGATGGAGATGTGTTTGTGATACCCTTATACATGTATGCGTTTTTTTCCAGTGCTCTTTACTACTATACCAATCGAAGGTAGGGGCAGTGACACACCCACAGTCACCTGTCCTCTATCTACTCATCAGTATTTATATGCCTCTACTAAGGAGACTTTAAGGCTTTATTTCCATGGACGTTTTTACAGCCACTTTTCTGAGCGTTTCTTGCAGCTTAAAAACGGCTCTCCATGTTAGTCTATGGCCTCATGCCCACCATGACATTTTTGAGCTGTAGATGGCTGAGCCGTTTTTAAGCTTCAAAAAAAAAAACAGGACCAGTGCATTCTAAAGCTCCAGCGTTAGAGCTGTAAAAACGCCAGACGTTAAAAAAACGCTCAAAAACGCGCAAAAACGCTCAAAAACTCTACTGCAGCGTTTTTGAGCTCCAGCTAAAAAAAAAAAACAACATGGACAGACGTTTTTAAGCTGTAAAAAAGGCTGAAAAAAGTGGCTGTAAAAACGTCCATGGAAATGAAGTCTATGGGCCAGATTCTCAGCTGAGATACGACGGTGTATCTCAGATACACCGTCGTATCACAGTTTTTTTCAATGGGTATCTATGCGAGTGATTCTTAGAATCACTTACGCATAGATACACTAAAGATCTGACAGGTGTAAAGCAATTACAGTATAGTGTATTATGTATGCACTAGTGTTAACTTACAAGTGTAGATGTACAAAATTATAAATTAATACAAAATTATAATTATAAATTGATCAATCTCCATGTGCTAAGAGTCAATGGTAAAAACATACATCAAGTGATAAGTCCAAACCAAGTGCACAATAAAAAAGTTCCAAACAGGAAAAATCATACAAAGTCTTCCTCCACTGGGAATGCGAGTCCCAGATACTCCAAAGCTGCAATCCGTTTAAGCAGGCACTCACAGGTAGATGTTGTATGAAAGAAAAAGGAAAGAGAACCTCATTGCACAAACATCAAGAAAAACGGTCGTACGATCCTAATGTAACAGCAAATACACTCACGAATCCCCGCTTAATGCAAGCATTGAACGCCGCTCAGTGTGCAGTCCTCATCAATCCGATCCGATGAACTCGAATCCGATCGTAAGCTCGTCCCTACGCGTTACGTCACAGTCACGCGACTTATTCATGGGATACTCCATGAATCATGTATCCCATGAATAAGTCGCGTGACTGTGACTTAACGCGTAGGGACAAGCTTACGATCGGATTCGAGTTCATCGGATCGGATTGATGAGGACTGCACACTGAGCGGCTATATACTATATACATATACAACTTACTGTTTGCTTGAAAACGCATCTCATTCAAAGTCCCAAAAACTCCCCTCTCTTTTAACATTATTTATTATGTCCTCTTGAGCATCTCTTCTCCAGGGAGAATAAGTGTAATGTTTGTAGTCATTCCTCCTCACAGAGGTCCTCTAATTAACTTTGTTGCCCTTCTCTGGACTTGCTCCAGCACATGCTTTATGAGGATTAGTGAAAATTGGATGGAATACTCTAGATATGGCTGAACTAGATTTTTTTTAAAGTGGTAGGATTATAGCTTTATCTCTTGAGTAAAATAAGAAATATAATAAAAATGTTAAAATAACATGTCGTAATTCAGAGGTTGCATGTACAATGCTGAATAACACTTTTGGTAGTTATTGTTCTTAATGCAACAGGCTAAAAAGAAACGACTAAGGAGGAAAAAGGGACAGAGAGATTTGGTTGCAAAAGAGGGACAGTTGGGAACTATGGGTTGCTTGTTAAATATGCTAGCAGTATAGCCAACAAAAGGCAGTTGCCATGGATGTCTCAATGTTTTGCTAGAATTTCCTTCAAGTAGAAATCATTTTTTGCTCTGTGTTTCAAGGTGTCTACACAACATGATTACTGACAGGCTGTAGTGGAAAATGAGACTCACAAAATAGATTCTGTACACAAGCTATATATATTGACTGCAGTGTCATTTCTATTAACATTGTAGCAGTTTGTCAGCCAAATCAGGAGACTATGAGCAGGTTTGGTATAATAAATCACCAAGTGCCTATAAAGCGCTGATAAACTGCTCACCTTCAATGCTATTTTCAGACCTAAAACTTAAGAGTTATATGGTGTTGAAGAGTAAGCAACTTACCTTCAATGCAAATGTGTGATTTTTTTTTTTTACCAACAAAGCATTACTAGCCGGTGTTTATTCATGCCAAAAAACAGTGCTGATCCTGACCTCCCTGGGGCTCCAAGCAAAATGACATGTCACATTAAAGTTGAGAAGCGGAGGACGGGGGCTGCTGCCAAAAGTGACATGTCACATTAAAGATTAAAGTTGAGAAGCGGGGGAGGAGGTGTTCTGCTGTTGGAAATGACAGGGGTGCTGACTTCTTACCTCTTCTCCCATGCAGCCAGCGAGTTGAGAAGCGGGGTGAGGGGCCGAAAAGGACTTCTCACCAGGCGGGCCTCTAGTAATTTGGGGGGCCCTCCGCAGCTTTGTGGAGCCCTAAGCGGCTTGCATAGTGAGCCTATAGGGCGGATCAGCCCTGCCAAAAACAATCTTTTTTAATACTTTCTTTTCCATACTAGAAGATTTAAAGGTATTCAGCAGATTTCCACCCTGGGCATATATTACCAATTCCACCATCAGGTTTCTTTGGGAGAAAGAGAATACAAGATAATAAAGAATAAGTTCCTCCTCTCTCACCTTCGCTTAATTCTACATCCATCCATTAAATATAGGCCTTTTGACCCCCTTTCTTTAACACAGTATGATAGTATCCTTTCCCTTCTCCTCTTTTCGACAGCCCTTAATAGCTCCCCTCAAAAGGGGGAGGTAAACATAAAAAACAAAAGAGCTCTAAATTACTATCATCAATTAGCTATTATCTGTTGTCAGATATCATTTATCAGTATTTACCAATCTTACAATCTTTACAAATCTAAAACATCATCAAATCATAGCATAAATACAAATCAAAACATACCAAAAACTAGGAGCGGAGAGCAGCCCCTAAAACCCCTCCTCAACTTTCTCCCCCTCCCCCCCTATGGTCACCCCTTCAAATCCCTTGAAATCCCCTTTGTGCTACCTTACTTGGGTATTCCCGTAAAAAAAAAAGGAAAAGACCCCTAGTGCCCCCCCCTAACCTCCCCCTTATCCTAACCATGATTCTAATGTTCTAAGAGTTCTATTCATAGATCCATTTGGAATATATTCTCTAGGTGTATTGTGTTATTACCCCCCACTCCACCCCTATATATGTTCCTTCCCCTCTGTGCCCACTTGTGTATGTATGTGTTTTATGTGTTGTATTCCAATGATAAGGAGTAACCCCTTCATCCTTTTGTGCAAACAGTGTATGGGTCATATATGGCCTTAAAAAAAGGGGGGGGGGGAAATACCATAAATTATAATTATCTATTCCTGCACCTACTTGGCCCTTGGGTTGGGAGGGGGAGTCGGGAGAGAGACCGGGCCATCCGGGTATAACCCCTGACCACTCTACCTCTCCCTACCCCCAACCCCTCGTCTCTTCTCTACCCCTAGCCCCTTCCTCACTCTGCTTCCTACCTATCTGTCATCCCCCTCCCCCTAGCCCCTACCCATCCTCCTCCCGCTGCCCTGAGTGCTCCTCAGCCCCCCCTCCCTACTTCCCGTATACCCCCCCTCTCAACCCCCTTACCCCATTCACCACCACCACAGTCCACCCAAGTCCCACCCAATTGCACACACAGAGTTTTACCCTTCTTCCCTCCCCTACCTCCCACTACCACCCGTAACCCCTCTCTTCTTCCTCTCCCCATTCCCCCAGTCTCTTAAAAAAAAGAGAGGGGGGTAGTATATATAAGAAAGGACCTCAGCAAAATCAGTACAACAAAAATATCAACACATTATGTCCATCCTTTGACTGGCCCTAGAAAAAAAAAAAGGAAAACACAAGACCAGGTATTCTTATGACCTATGTGTTCTTGGATTTGGCTGCATTTATTCCAACACTTAAAAAGGTTCAGTTCCCAAAAAAAGGATTTTTAATAAACAGCTTACCTGTAAAATCCTTTTCTTGAAGTACATCACGGGACACAGAGCGCATAGCCATTACACTTGGGTTATATGGGTACCTTCAGGTGTGGACACTGGTGTAATCAATTTCACAGGAAGTTTCCTCCCTATATAACCCCCTCCCACTGGGAGTGCTTCAGTTTTGTAGCAAGCAATTCTCCCGAGGTTACACAATGTTCCCCAAAAGAGGAGTGGGAGCTCTGTGTCCCGTGATGTACTTCAAGAAAAGGATTTTACAGGTAAGCCGTTTATTAAAAATCCTTTTTTCTTTATCGTACATCACGGGACACAGAGCGCATAGCCATTACACTTGGGATGTCCTAAAGCAATGCTCTATGAAGGGAGGGAGACCGTAAGGCCAAGAATAGCCAAATAAAAACATTGTCAGGAGAAAAAATAGCTCCACCAACAGAAAAACAAGGGGGCGTGAACCGGGCCAGAGGATTCTATACTGCTGCCCGTGGGACCGCCTGCCCAAAAGCTGCGTCCGTACCCTTTGCAACGTCCAACTTATAAAATTTAGTAAACGTATGTACGGAAGACCAGGTTGCCGCCTTGCAAACCTGTGCCATAGAGATCTGGAGGCACTCATGGCCCTCGTAGAATGGGCTTTAACTGATAAGGGAGGTGGAACGCGCTTCAGACCATATGCCTGAAAAATCAGCTGCTTAATCCACCTAGCCAAGGAAGACTTGGCAGCCGGCTGACCCTTCTTGGGGCCATCCGGAAGAACAAAAAGCACATCTGTTTTCCGAATCTTCTCTGTAGCCTTGAGATAGACCCCCTTATGGCTCGGACCACGTCCAAAGTATGAAGCCGTCTTTCCTCTCTGGACTGGGGAGTAGGAAAGAAGGATGGTAGGACTAGGTCCTGATTCAAGTGAAAACTGGATATGACCTTAGGAAGGAAAGAAGGTTGAGGCCGCAGAACCACTCTGTCCTTATGCAGAATAAGGTATGGCTCCCTGCATGACAAGGCTGCCAGCTCGGAAACCCTTCTGGCTGAAGCCATAGCCACCAAGAAAACCAACTTTCGGGTTAGTAGCACAAGAGGGATTTCTGTCAGAGGTTCAAACGGCTGCCTTTGTAAAGCTGACAAGACCAGATTTAAATTCCAGGGGCAGAGGGGAGCTCTAATAGGGGGATTCACATGCAAGACCCCCTGCAAGAAGGTTTTCATAAGCGAATGGGTGGCCAAGGGTCTTTGAAACCATATTGATAAAGCCGACACCTGCCCCTTTAGAGTACTAAGAGCCAACCCTTTGTCAACGCCAACCTGGAGGAATCGCAAGATCCTGTCAATAAAAAACTTTCGAGGATGCCATTTTTGAGACTCGCACCACTCCACATAGGTTCTCCAGACTCTGTAATAAATATTTCTGGAGACCGGTTTCCTAGCCTGAATCAACGTAGATATGACCTGATCTGAGAGGCCTCTGCCCTTAAGAATTAGGGATTCAGCCGCCAAGCCGTCAAATTTAGCTGCTGTGAAGCAGGATGGCAGATTGGGCCCTGAGACAGCAGATCTGGGCGCAGGGGGAGCGGCCACGGCACCCCGACTGACATCTTCACGATGAGTGCGTACCAAGCCCTCCTGGGCCAGGCTGGGGCCACCAGGATCACAGGCCTGCGCTCCACCCGGATCCTCCGTAGAAGGCGGGGAATCATCTGCAGTGGAGGGAACGCATACAGAAGAGAGAACTGGTGCCAAGGGCAAACCAAGGCATCGGTCCCGTAGGCCGAGGGATCCCTGGCTCGGGATATGAATTGTGTCCAACTCTTTTTGTTGGATCTCTTGTTGCCATTAATGGTCCACATCTGTACGGACTTCCGAATCTTTGGCAAATCTCTTGGAATACCTGGGGGTGAAGAGACCACTCCCCCCGGGAGCAACTGTTGACGACTCAAAAAAAATCTGCTTGAAGAATTGTCTATCCCTGGGATGAACACCGCTGAGAGATGCAGGGTACATGGGCTCTTCGGCCCATGAGAAAATCAGGTTTACTTCTCTTTGGGGCTGCTGGGCTCTTCGTGGCGTGCCCCCTGGTGGTTTATGTATGCCACCCGCAGTGGCGTTGTCGGACTGTATCCTTACTGGCAGACCCCTGAAGGGGGAGAGTACAGGCGATCAGGGCCAGCCGAGACAGCTCTGATTTCCAAGAATATATGATGGGAAGCAGTTTTTCTCTTGCCTTCCGACCCAACATGCCCTTGCTGGGGTGCTGTTCTTCTAGAACTGCCCCCCAACACTGACAGGGCTGGCATCTGTGGATACTATCTTCCCACGTGATGGGGCAAAAGGATTTCCCTTTTGACAAATTTTGAGAGACCAGCCACCAAGACAGGCTGCCGCCGGGCCCCTTCGAGGAGAGCACTAACGGACGACTCGAACGCCTGAATGGACTTGTTTCCAAGCAGAGAGAATGGCTGCCTGAAGATATCTGGTATGGATCTGGGCGTAGGGTACAGCCTCCAAAGCGGCCACCATCTTCTTCCCCAGCAGTCGCATACATAGGCGAAATAGGTCGGTCCTCTTCTTTGCCTAAGATCACTTGAACTGCTTGAGCTATTGATCTGATCTTTGCTTGAGGTAAAATTATCCTCTGGCAGTCTGTATCTAGCCGAAGGCCTAGATATTCCAACTGCTTTGTGGGTTTCAATACCGATTTTTCTAGGTTTACAATCCACCCGAATTCCTCTAGATGCTGAACTGTGCGACCTACTGCCTGATTGAGGTTGGAAGCTGAGCTTTCGATAACCAGAAGATCGTCCAAGTATGCCAAGACTAAAATGCCTTCTGTCCTTTAGGACGGCTAGCACCGGGGCTAACACCTTTGTGAATACCGCGCGGAGCTGTTTGCCAACCCGAAAGGGAGGGCTACGAACTGGTAATGGCGGTGATCTATCTATAAAACGAAGAAACCTGTGATGTGCCCGGTAGATCGGCACCGTGCAGATGACGCATCTTACTTATGTCTATAGCATGCTAGGAAGATCGTCTTGATGTAGGCTGGCTGCCACCGAATCGTATTATGGACTCTCATACGAAAGGTCTGAATGTTTAGAAAGCGATTCTAGGCGTTTGAGGTCTAAGATAGGGGCAATCCCTGACGTCGCCATTGGGCTTTGGTATTATGAAAAGGTAATGGAGTAGAATCCCAGACCCCATTCCTGGGTTGGTACTTCTACAATTACTCCTTGGAGCAAGAGACGATCCAATGCTTTTACAAGAGAGGCCCTCTTTAATGGGTCGCTTGGAAGACTTGACCCCTGAAAATGAGGAGGGGGGACTTCCCGAAACTCTTGCTTGTAGCCCGTGGTTACCACGGATCTTACCCAAGAGTCGGTAAAAGAACTTTTACCCTTTGATATGGTCTGGATATATTTATCTAGGTCTTCACCGAATAGTCTCCCACCATGAAAGGGAAATCCTGCTAAAAGCTTTTTGCAGGGTGCCTCTGCTGACCAGTTTTTTAGCCACAAAAGGCGACGCATATGAACCAACAGCAGAGATAAACGGGACGCCTGTTGAACGGAGTCCTTAATAGCATCTACTGCAAAGCAGAGAGCTCTTGGGAGGTCAGCCAATTCACAAGCTTGCTGAGCCGGTATGTCCCTTAATATCTGTTTAGTCTGATCCTTTAAAGCCTGACAAACGCCAATGGCTGCCACTGCTGGCTGAACCACGGCACCTACTGTGGTAAAAGAAGCCTTCAGTAGGGTCTCCAATTTTTTGTCGACTGGATCTTTAAACACCTAGACATTTTCCACCGGACAGGTCAGGGATTTATTTACGCAAATACGCAGGAAATGGCTGCGTCCGGTAGGGAGTGCCCATTTCCTTGCAAATTCTTCTTCCATAGGATAGAGAATGGTGAACCTTTTAGGAGGGATAAAAATCCTATCAGGTCGAGCCCAATCCTGAAAAATCACGCTCTCCAGAAGGGGGTGAACCGGGAAAGACGCACCACTCAATGGTGCCTTCAAAGGAACCTAAAGAGGATACCGCGGGGGCTAATTGTTCTGACACTGGAAGTTTAAAAGCAGTGCGAACCATATCCGTCAGAGACTGGATCCACAGACTCTCTGCTTGAGAAGCCGAAAAAATTTCATCTATAGTGGAATCTTCAATGTCTGACCCGTCAGGACTCAGGTCCGCTTGATCCCCCTGTGGGTCCAATTCCTCCGAAGAGAGGACCTCTGCATCCGAACACACCGTTCTAGGTGACGGGGATCTAGCCCGTTGGCCACCCGGCAAAGAGCGGGCAATTAAAGCAGTTAACCTTTTCTCTAGCCCACCCAGGGTGGATTCTAGCATTTCTTCCGTAACATAAACGGGAATGGGTTGATTGGGGGCCGCCTCTGCCCCCTAGCACCCTCAATGGCTCCTGCACGATGCTGTTCGGTGGTCTATCTGGTGAGGGTGGGACCACTGGAGCCTGGCCCAAATCCTCTGACCCCGATGGAGACCCCTTTACTTTTTTTGGCACCTTTTTGCAGCCTTAGCTGGTCCTGATCCCTTGGGAGCCATTGCACAACCTTGAGACACCCCTACAGCCAACACCCAACTGTTGTAGCTAGAAGTGAAACATTAATAAGGACAGGCTAGTGGTAAAAAAATTCTAAATTTTCATACGCCTGAGAAGGCGGCAATACCGAGGAAAGTCCTGTGAGTATTGCCATACCAATGCCCGTTAGCTGGAGTCCAAGGTTGCACCGACTCAGATACTGCCAGATCTAAGGCTGAGTCCCTTTAAGAAAAAAATCTTTTTTTTTTTTTTTTTTTTTCTGGTCAGTGTGGACTAAGTCCAGACCTGAAGATCCACAAACCACCACTGGGTGTCACTGTTAGCCAGAACTGGCTCAGCTGTGCGCTCTAAGTCCTCACTCTCCACTGCTCTCAGGAGGGAATGACCAGCCAGGAAATGCTTTTTTGCTTTATCTGAGACCTGACGCTGCTGGCCCGCCCCCCCCACGCACGCTGACGCTGTAAAAGGCGGCGCGCACGCGCGCGCGCCCCCGCCCCAGCCCCAGCCCCCCCCACGCTGAAACCAACATGGAGGAAGCAGAGAGCAGAGGAGAAGCCTGGACCAGCGCTAGTAACACACAACAGACACCCGTAAGCCACTAATCTTTGTAGTGCACACATAGAGGAAGCTGTCCCCCTAGGCTTCCTAGGAAACAGGAGTTTTGTCAGCACTTCCTCCCTATACACGTGGGGCTGCAGTATCATGCTAAACAGGCAAATCTGGGGGGAGTAGAAAAATACATATCTTTAAAAGCATATATATATCTACATGTTATCTGGGTAAACATTAGTACATCCCATCCTGCCTCAAAAGACATAGTGGAGATAGTGGCTGATGCACAAGCATACCATTAGCCAACCCAGAACCCCCAGGGGGATACCTACTGTGTCGAACCAAGTCCCGCAGGTTCCCTCTTTACCTGCTCCACGCCGCAGGGTATTGCAAAATGCAAGAGGCCCAGCCTTCCCCCCATCTCCGTGGGTATTGTCTTGGACCTTCAGGGAACCGGGGTCCTGTGTTAAGGAACCCACACCCCTGGACCTATATAGCATCCTGGCATCAGTAGCGTTTAGTTCTTGGAAGAGACTAAGGCACTGGAGCCCAGAATCCAGCCCTCCAAGGAGAGGCATTATAGGCAAAACCCCACTCCAGCAGGGCCCGGGTACCGTACACCTTGGCTTTGAAGCACTTCGGACGGATCCGGCTAGCTATCCTGGGTCCCGAGACCTCCGAGGGACAGCTAGACGTGACCAACACCTAAGACACTGGCGAAAAAACTGAAGCACTCCCAGTGGGAGGGGGTTATATAGGGAGGAAACTTCCTGTGAAATTGATTACACCAGTGTCCACACCTGAAGGTACCCATATAACCCCAGTGTAATGGCTATGCGCTCTGTGTCCCGTGATGTACGATAAAGAAAAAAGAAAAAAGCTCTGGAAGGTCTGCCCTGGAGCGTAACCAGAATGAGCCCGAGCCTTTTTTTTTTAATCAGTACTGAAATTGGAAATCTCCATCGGTATGTCCCCCCTACGTCCCTTACCCGATCTAATACTGGGTGTAATAGGGCTCTCCGCTGAAGAGTGGCGCTTGATAGATCCGGTAGTATCTTCAGCTGCACCCCATTAAACTCAATAGTTCCTAATTCCCAGGTTTTCCTTAGGATTGCCTCCCTATGTCTAAAGAAGTGCAACCTACATACCACATCTTTAGACTTAGGGCCCAGAGCCCTATGGACTCTGTGCAGTTCAAAATTTAAAGGCATAGCGTCTTTCAATATTTTTTGGAAAATACTTTTTACCATCTCCTGGAGGTCTTCTTGATCTGCTGGTTCAGGGATACCGGTCAAACATAGAAAAGATAGAAAAGAACAATATAATGAAACTTGGGGAGCATGGAACGCATTTGTATACTCAGAAGGGAAGAGACTATTGGGGAGTGGAAATGGGGAATAAGTTAGTCGGCATGTGTTGGTGAGTGGAAGATCTGGTACCCTCTTGAGGGGGGGAGATGGGGGAGAGATGGGAGGAGGAGACGGGGAGGGGGGTGTTTTGATCCCATTTTTTTTTTCGTTTTTGTTATGGGGCCTTATTTTAGATTTTGGTGGGTCGGGGATGGGGGAGAGGGGGTGGGAAAAGTAGCTCCTGGGGGAGCAGCTGTGGGGGATGATCAGATGGACAAAATGAAAATAGTTGTTAGGTGTGGGTAGGATAGGCTTCTCTAAAGAGGAGGGTTTTCAGGGATCCTCTAAAAGTCAATAGAGAAGTAGATAGACTGACAGATTGGGGTAAGGAATTCCATAGGCTTGGAGAGGCTCTGTAAAAGTCCTGGAGATGAGCATGGGAGCAGGTGATGAGAGAGCTAGAGAGCAAGAGGTCTTGAGAAGAACGAAGAGAATGATCAGGTTGGTATTTAGAGACTAGGTCAGTTATGTAGCTGGGGGCAGAGTTGTGGATGGCTTTGTAGGTAATTGGTTGTATTTTGAATTGAATTTGTTGGGCGAGCGGAAGTCAGTGGAGGGAGTGACAGAGATGACATAAAATGTTTTGTTCAAGCACCTGAGGGTGTCTGCTTTTGACTTATGCCGCGTACACACGATCACTTTTTGTGATGAAAAAAACGACGTTTTCAAAAACGTCATTTAAAATGATCGTGTGTGGGCAAAACGTTGTTTTATGTCTTCAAAAAAACGACCAAAAAAAAATTCGAACATGCTTGAATTTTTTGTGTCGTTTTTCAAAATGTCATTTTTTGTGTCATAAAAAGTGATTGTGTGTGGGCAAAACAACGTTTTTAAACCCGCGCATGCTCAGAAGCAAGTTATGAGACGGAGCTTCAATAGAACAGAGTGCCGTCGAACGTGGTGTAGGTAACCGCGCTTTGCAAGAGCATTTTGGAAAAACGATGGTGTGTATGCAACGTCGTTTTGGAAAATGAAGTTTGAAAAACGTCGTTTTGTTTCGTCACATAAAACCTTGTTTTTTTCATCACAAAAAAGGGGATTTTTAAATACAGCTTACCTGTAAAATCCTTTTCTTGGAGTACATCACGGGACACAGAGCGGCATATTCATTACTATATGGGTTATATGGAGTACCTTCAGGTGTGGACACTGGCAATCTCAAACAAACAGGAAGTCCCTCCCTATATAACCCCCTCCCCTAGAGGGAGTCCTCAGTTTTGTAGCAAGCAGTATGCCTCCCAAAATGTTCCCAAAAAGAGGGGTGGGAGCTCTGTGTCCCGTGATGTACTCCAAGAAAAAGATTTTACAGGTAAGCTGTATTTAAAAATCCCTTTTTCTTTCTCGTACATCACGGGACACAGAGCGGCATATTCATTACTATATGGGATGTCCGAAAGCAATGCTTTAATGAGGGGAGGGAGACATCTTCCAAAGAAGGATTTAATTTAGAGGTATACTCAAATACTAGTAAATCCAACCTAAAGGAGAAATGTAAATCTCAAATCAAATCAAGGGAGCCCCCTCAGATCCTGAGGAGCTTGAATCGCGGCCTGTAGTACTGACTGCCCAAAGGCTGTATCAGCATTCCTTCTTACGTCCATTTGATAAAATTTTGTAAACATGTGGACTGACGACCACGTTGCTGCCTTGCATATTCGAGCCATAGAGATCTGATGATGATGTGCTGCCCAGGAGGTGCCCATGGCCCTGGTAGAATGGGCCTTTGCCGACAAAGGAGGAGGCAACCTCTTCAAACCGCAGGCCTGAACGATTAATTGTTTAATCCATCTTGCGATGGTGGATCAAGCAGCTGCCTGACCCATCTTGGGCCCTTCCGGTAAAACGAACACCACATCTGTTTTCCGAACCTTCTCTGTAGCTTTAAGATAGGCCTTTATGGCCCTGACAATATCCAACGTATGCAGCAACCCCTCCTTTCTAGAGGTGGGTTTTGGAAGAAGGATGGAAGTACCACATCCTGGTTCAGGTGGAAACTGGATATAACCTTTGGTAGAAAGGAAGAATGAGGACGGAACCCCCGCCCTATCCTTATGTAAAATGAGATATGGTTCCTTACCAGATAAGGCTGCCAATTCCGATACTCTCCTGGCCGAAACTATGGTGATCAGAAATACCGACTTTCTAGTCAGTAAAACCAAGGTACCTCAGCCAACGGCTCAAGGGGTTGTTTCTGTAGAGTTGACAGAACAAGATTTAAGTCCCATGGACAAAGTGGTGATTTGACCGGAGGATTAACACGTAAGACTCCCTGTACGAAGATCTTAACCAGCGAGTGGGCGGCCAGCGGCCTCTGAAATCACACTGATAAGGCTGAAATCTGTCCCTAGATCGTGCTTAATGCCAGGCCTTTATCCACTCCTAGCTGGAGGAAACGTAATACTCTATCAATGGTATACTTGCGGGAAACCCATCTCACACCAGCCTACGTAGGCCCTCCAAACCCTGTAACAAAATTACCCTGGAGGCCGGCTTTCTAGCCTCAATGAGGGTAGGGATTACCTGCCTAGACAGACCTCTACCCCTGAGAATCAGGGATTCAGCCGCCAGGCCGTCAAATTTAGACGCCGTAATGCAGGGTGGAGGATCGGGCCTTGTGAGAGTAGGTCTGGCCCTAGAGGAAGAGTCCAAGGGCCTCCCGCTGCCAATTTCAGGACTAGTGAGTACCATGCCCTCCGGTACCAAGCTGGGGCTACCAGGATAACCAGCCTGTGGTATGATCCTGCGCCGCAGGCGGGGTAGTAACTGCAGTGGGGGAAATGCATATAGAAGTTATGATTGATGCCAAGGGCAAACCAACACATCGGTTCCGCAGGCCATAGGGTCCCTCGTTCGAGACATGAACCTGTCTAGCTTCTTGTTGAATCCTGATGCCATGACCTCCACGTCTGGCACTCCCCACTTCTGGCAGATTGTCTGAAAAAAACTTGTGGATGCAGAGACCACTCCCCCGGCGACAGGGTTTGGCGACTTAGGAAGTACGCCTGCAGGTTGTCCACCTCGGGAATGAATGTCGCCGATATGCAGGGTACATAAACCTCTGCCTACCGAAAAAACCAAGCTCCTCTCACTCTGAGTGGCTTGACTCTTGGTTCCCCCTTGGTGGTTCACCTATATGCCACCGCTGTGGCCTTGTCTGAATGACTTCTCACCGAGGACCCCTGTAATCTGGATGTCTATGCCAGGAGGGCTAGCTGAGCCGCTCAGAACTCCCAGACCTTGATGGGCAGCTGCCTCTCCGCCTCTGCCCAAGTTCCTTGGCGAGTGAACTTGTTCAAGACCGCTCTCCAGCCTTCCAGACCACTGGGCAGAACCAAGCTGCTAGAATTGCTGCCTGTAGGACACGAGCGTGGAAGCGTGTGGCATTGCCTCGAACATGGCCATCGCATACATAGGCGAATAGTTGGCTCTTTTTTGCTTAGAACCAACTGAATCAATCTCTTGATAGCCTCGACCTTTACCAGGGGCAGGAACATCCATCTTCTGTTCTGTGTCTAATCTCGTGCCGAGATATTCCAACTGCTTTGTAGGTTGAAATGCTTTGATTGCTTATCTTTCCCCGTTTAGGACTCAGCCGAACCTCTCGAGGTACTGAACCATGAGGGCTACTACGCATTCCACCAAGGAAGCGAGTGATCTTATGATTAAGAGGTCGTCCAGGTATGTTAGGACCGATGATCCCTTGGATTCCTTATTGATCTGTCTAGAATAGGAGGCTAGTGACCTTCGTGAATACCCGGGGGCCGTAGCCAGCCCAGAAGGGGGGGCGCCACCAAAATGGAAGTGACGCTGTATCACTGCGAAGCGTAAAAACCAAAATATTTGATGTGGCTGAAAGACCTGGTACATGAAGGGTAACCCTCCTTTATGTCTATAGAAGCCGATCCTTCTGGAGTGTGGCGGCTGCTGGCCAAACGGATTCTATCCGGAAAGAGCGAACCCTTAGGTAAGCATTTAAACCTTTTAGGTCCAAAATTGGTCTGACATTGCCGATGAGCCTTGGTATGACAAACAGATTGGAATAGAAACCTAGCCCCTGTTCTTGGGCTGGTACCTCTACCATTATGCCCTGGTAAAGCAGGTGATCCAATGCTGCCCGCATTGAGGCCTTCCTTGTGGAGGAAATTTTAGAAATTCTAATCTGTAGCCTGCGGCCACAGATGATCGGACCCCCTCTGTCGGGGACCGATCCCCAGAGGCCTGTCCTTGCGATCCATTGTTAAAAGTTTGATCGCGCAGGAGGACCGTACTGCCTGAAATTTGAGGGCCCTGGAACCGGGGGGAGCTGCCCTTTTAAACGCAGGACCCCGGAACTTCCTTTGACTGGTAAAAGGGTACTTTTGCCACTTGAAACAGTCTGATGTATTTATCCAGATCTTTCCATGGAAGGGCAAACCTGCCAGCAGTCTTTTACATGGGGCTCGGCCGCCCAGTTCTTCAACCAAAAGAGCCTTCTCATATGCACTAAAAATAGTGACAACGAGACGCCTGCTGGATGGAGTCTTTTTATAGCCTCTACCGCAAAGCACAGAGCTCTGGGAATATCCAATAACTCCTCTGCCTATCGGGCAGGGATGTCTAAGCATCTGTTTTGTCTGGTTCCTTAATGCCTGAAAAAAAACTCCAATTGTAGCCACTGCTGGCTGTAGCCAGGGATGCTGAAAAAAAAGTGTCTCTAAACGTTTATCGACCGGGACCTTAAACATTTGTATGTTTCCCCTTAGGCCAGTTAATGATTTATTCACCCATGAGATGGCTGCGTCCACCGTTGGGAGCGCCCCCTTTCTCTAGAAAAATGTCTTTTCCATAGGGTAAATAACAGAAAACCTTCCAGGTGGTCTCCCATCCAGGCACTAACCAGGCCCTACCCTGCTTAGCCTCCGAGATCAGACGAGATCGGGCGCTTTCCGGGAGATGCGGCCTCAAGGACCTCACGGGTAGTTGAAAAGCAGTGCCAGAACCGGGATCTGAACCCTGGACCCTCAGATCAAAAGTCCGATGCTCTACCAACTGAGCCATCCGGGCCCCTTTTAAAGAGCACTTGGTCAGGGGAAAGAGTGCCTGCCAGCACAAATATTTCCTGGCAGACGTGCATAAAGACTACCCTCTCGTCAGCTTTAGGCGGCAGAAAAAAATTCTGTCCGGTCGTCCCAATCCTGGAAAAAAACCAATTCCTCTAACAGAGGATGGGCCAGAAAAGCTGCGTTGCTTAAAGGCGCTTTTAAAAGAACCCAAAGAGGATACCGCAGGAACCTGAGGCTCTGGAAATGGCAAATTGAATGCCAAGCGGACCATGTCTGTCAAAGACTGGACCCACAGACTCTCCGCCTGGGAGGCTGAAAACGATTCTACAGTGGTAGATCCTCTAGGTCTGTCCCTTTTGGCGATGGGGATCTAGTCCGCTTCTTGCCAGAAAAAGAGCCAGCGATCATGGCTGTTAACCTCTTTTCTCTAGCCCCCCTAGGGTGACGGCTAGCATCTCCTCTGTGATAACACAGGGTTGGGCCGACCTGGGCCAGCCTCAGCACCAGACCCCCTTAATGGCTTATCCAGGGTGACCCCTATAGGAATAACCTGTGGGGAAAGTATTGGCATATTATCAGAACCAGAGGAGGAACCCCTTTGTCTTTGCCTTTTCTCTTTATTTTTTATTTTTTTGTGTTTTGATCCTGAACCCTTGGAAGCCATAATACAAAACCGAAGGACTCTCCGCTTACAACAACAGACTGTTATAGCCAGGAGTACAAAAAAATAAGGTTTAGGGGACAATAGGATCACTAATGCCCCAAAAACGGTGGGGCTCAGTATGTTTTCTTTTATATATTATTCACCACATACAGCCCCACCCCCAACATGTTTGCCAGCATTCAACCTGTTGCCAAGGGGATTTTGGCTTAACAAAAAGTATTGGAGCTGACTCCAGCATGTAGTACCCCTTCTCGCCACCGGGAGTCACTGTGCTGCCAGCTCTACGTCTCTCTCTCCAGCTCAGCTCTGAACTGAGCTAAGAACGCGCCTGCTGTGTATAACAGCAATTAAAGGCACGCCCACTCTACACTGCAGTCACACTCCCCGCCCCCCCCCCCCCTCCCCCTCCCGAACGGCGCGAAAATTTTCTATATGCATGCGCGCGTGCACGCGCGACTGTCGGGGGAGGAGAGCCCAGGAGGAGACGCACTCTGGAGCCCAGGAATGCAGGTTGGAGGACGCATCAGGCGGCAGATTTGAATCCCGGCAAGGTAAGGCTAACACAGGCCCCTAAGGAGTCCCTTTAGCCTAGAGACAGATCTTTTTTTTTTTTTTTTTTTTTTTTTTAAAAAGATCTTCAACCAGCGAGCAGCAGGTAGCTAGCAAACATACATAGATAGGTAGGGGGATCAAGTTATGGGGGGAAACATTTCAGGGCATCCTGTCTATCAGACATAGTGACCATGGTGCCAATGCAGAGCATACTCAGGCTACCCCCCTTAAGATCTCCCCTGGAGAGCCTGCTGTCGAACCAAGTCCCGCAGGCTCCCCTCTTACCTGCTCCATGCCGCAGGACGTTTTGCAAAACGGTCCAATCTTCTCCCATCTCCGTGGGTAGCGTAGTAGACCTTCAGGCCCTGGGGTCCTATGAAGGTACCCACTGTCCTGGACCTATATAGCACCCTGGCAAACAGGAACTTATGGTCTTTACAAACTCCAAGTCCTGGGCCCAGGGTCCAGCCCTCCAAAGAGGAGCATTATAGGCAAAACCCCACGGTTTGGGGCCCGGGTACTGTCCACTTTGGCACTGAGGCTCCTTGGACAGATCCAGTTAGTTAGCCCGCCCTTAATCCCAAGGATGTGGAGCAAAGCTATTCCGTGACCAACACCTAAGACACTGGCGAAAAAACTGAGGGACTCCCTCTAGGGGAGGGGGTTATATAGGGAGGGACTTCCTGTTTGTTTGAGATTGCCAGTGTCCACACCTGAAGGTACTCCATATAACCCATATAGTAATGAATATGCCGCTCTGTGTCCCGTGATGTACGAGAAAGAAAGTGATCGTGTGTACGCGGCATTAGACCAGTTAACTAGTTGTCCACCTTTATAAATGTAGCTTTATCTTCGTGGCTTGCAGCAGCAGAACAGCCATAGTCACAGCTATCTACCAGGCTTTGATGCCTCATCAGAGTCAACATGCTGCAACTATGCTAGGGAACTTGGGGGATATGAATATTATTATTATGCTTGCCGAGTTTTCAGCCCGAACAGCAGTTATTTTTACACATATAAAACATGAAACATGTCCACAATCTCAAATCACTGTGATGCATGATCAAATCACTGCAGTGTGTGATGACATCTTTCCTACCTGGCCTGATGGAGCACAAGTATATGTAGTTATACAGAAAATGTAATTAAAGTTTTCTGATTAATTTCTTATTACAGTGACAGCAAAACAAGTCTGTGAACAGTTAATGTTTTGTTCAGTTATGCCTATGCAGCCTTTTGAAATGTCATATTGGAAGTCTTCCAATTTTGTTAGTTGCTGTTAGGGACCCGTAAGCACATGTGATACAAAACAGTTGTTAAAAAGACACCACTATGACGATGAACACAATTTGGACATCTCTGCTAGGGCATATTGGGCACCGCTAAAGTTTGTACAGCTTTCATGGAACAATGTGAATAATAATGTATAGTAATTGATAAGTTTCCCAATGATGAAAACAGAAGGCCCACCTGGAAGGATCCCTGATGCCTTCCCTGTTGTCTTGTTATTGAGATGTGTGATCTATACACAGAATCTTGTTTTAAAGAGGAGTTTCATACACTTTTTTTCCAGTTCCCTCTTACTTTACATATTCACATGTCCAGCGAATCTCATATTGTTTGTTGCAAACCCCCCAGTCTGCTGCCATGCGGCAGGTCCTGTGCAACCATCTTCTTTAGGAAGTTGTCTCTTTTGGGCTCTTGCAACTATGATGAATCACCACCACAATATGTGTGATAGGCGGCCCCAATGCCGGATGGAATGTGTGACATGCGAGAATATCACAGGAGGTGGCAGGCATTACAGCAACAACGTGTTAACCTAAATGAGAAACCAGTAAGTGAAGGGTCAGCTAAATAAAAAAATAGGATTTTTTATAACAGCTTACCTGTAAAATCCTTTTCTTGGAGTACATCACGGGACACAGAGGAGCATAGTAATTACTATGTGGGTTATAGAGTCTACCTTCAGGTGTGGACACTGGTGTAATCAATTAGACAGGAAGTTCCCTCCCTATATAACCCCTCCCATACTGGGAGTACCTCAGTTTTTGTAGCAAAGCAATAAGTGTCCCAATATCCCCAAACAAGAGGGGTGGGAGCTCTGTGTCCCGTGATGTACTCCAAGAAAAGGATTTTACAGGTAAGCTGTTATAAAAAATCCTATTTTCTTTATCGTACATCACGGGACACAGAGGAGCATAGTAATTACTATGTGGGACGTCCCAAAGCAATGCTTACTGAGGGGAGGGAGACACAAACAATGCAGGCCGCCATCAGACGTGAGGAATCAAAACTGCAGCCTGCAGCACACTGCGCCCAAAGGCGCTTTCCTTACCTTCCTTATGTCCAATTGGTAAAATTTTGTGAAAGTATGGACAGACGACCACGTCGCTGCCATGCAGACCTGAGCCAAGTAGGCTTGGTGATGCACTGCCCAGGAAGTACCCACCGCTGTAGTGGAATGTGCTTTAACCTTAAACGGGGGAACCTCTCCCCTTAAGCCATCGGCTTGAGTAATGACCTGTCGAATCCATTTGGAGATAGTGGATTTTGACGCTGCCTGCCCACATCTGGGACATTCTGGCAGGATAAACGACATACCCGTTTTCCGGATCTGAGCAGCAGCCCTAAGGCAGAACTGTTCTCAGTACGTCTAGGGTATGCAATGGCTTCTCCCTTGCAGAACTAGGTTCTGAGAAAAAAGAAGGGAGAACTAGACCTTGATAAAAAGTTAGAAACAACCTTAGGGAGGAAAACCGGGTGAGGCCATAGGACCACTCTGACCTTATGGAGAATAAGGTATGGTTCCTTACAAGATAAGGCCGCCAACTCCGATACCCTCCTAGCAGAGGTTATGGCTATCAAGAAAACTACCTCCTGGGCAGAAGGACCAATGGAATGTGAGCCAAAGGCTCAAAAGGTTGCTTCTGCCAGGCAGACGGGACCAGATTCAGATCGCACGGATACAAGGGGGTCCTGACTGGAGGATTAATCGGGATCACACCTTGTAAAAAAGGTTTTGAGCAGAGAATGTGTAGCCCGTGGCCTTTGAAACAAAATTGATAAGGCCGAGCTCTGGCCCTTAATGGTGTTCTAGGGCCAACTTCAAGTCTGCCCCCATCCGCAGAAAATCCAGAATTCTGCTACTGAGAAACCTCCGGGGATGCCACCCCCTGGTTTCGCACCAGGCCATATAAGATTTCCAAACTCTGTAATAAATAAGCCTGGATGCTGGCTTTCTGGTATTAATCAAAGTAGACACTACTAAATTAGAGAGACCCCTCCATTTAGGATATGGGGCTCAGCCAAACCGTTAAACTTAGAGACGGTAAGGAAGGATGGAATATTGATCCCTGAGACAGTAGGTCTTGGACGAATCGAAGGGTCCCCCGATGCCCCACGGACATCCTTACAATTTCTGTGTACCAGGCCCTTCTGGGCCACACCGGGGGCGACCAGAATCACTGGTTTCTCTTCCGACCTTATCCTGCGAAGGAGGCAGGGTACCAATTGCAGTGGAGGACGCATACATTAGGGAGAATTGGTCCATGGAAACACCAGCGCATTTGTGCCGCAAGCGAGTGGATCCCTTGTCCGGGACAGAAAGTTGTTCACCCTCGCATTGAACCTCGATGCAAAGAGATCCACATCTGGTGTTCCCCATCTCTGACAAATGGCCTGGAAGATGTCGGGGTGAAGAGTCCACTCCCCTGGGAGCAATTGTTGGCGGCTTAGGTAGTCTGCCTGCCAATTGACTATCCCCGGAATAAAAACCGCAGATATGCAGGGGACATACTTTTCCGCCCAGGTCAGAATTCGATTCACCTCTCTTTGGGCTGCACGACTCCTTGTGCCCCCTGGTGATTTATGTACGCCACAGCCGTGGCATTGTCGGACTGAATCCTGACTGGGAGACCCCTCAACCTGTCCGTCCACGCCGACAGGGCTAGATGGACTGCCCGAATCTCTAGCAGGTTGATAGGTAACGACCTCTCGGTGATTGACCATCTTCCTTGGAGAGACAGGCCCTCCAGGACTGCACCCCAGCCCAGAAGACTGGCATCTGTGGTCACAAAGGACTTCCCTCTTAGTAAGTTCTGGGGAACCAGCCACCAACAAAGGCTCTGCCGGACTGTCCGGGAGAGGGACAAGGGGAGGTCTAAGGCCTGAACCTTTTTGTTCCAGGCAGACAGGATGGCGTGTTGAAGTCCCCTTAAGTGGAACTGAGCGAATGGGACAGCCTCGAAAGAGGCTACCATCTTCCCCAGTAGCCGCATACAAAGGCGAATAGAGGACAGACGCCTTGACTTGACTAGCTGAACTAGTTCCCTTAAAGCATCGACCTTTCTCTTTGGTCTGTGTCTACAAGTAGACCCAAATACTCAAGCCCTTGCACCGGCACTAAGGCCGACTTGTTTAGGTTGAGAACCCAACCCATGGATTCTAGGAATTCCCACGGTTCTTGTGACACTGCTGAGCTTAGATCGGCAACAGTATGAAAACGAATCTAACCAACAACAGATCCGTCTAGGTAGGCTATTATAGAAATGCCTAGATTAGCTAATAGTGTGGCCAGTACTTGTCGTGAATACCACGAGGTGCGTGTGGCCAGACCAAAAGGTTAAGGCCAACGAATTGAAAGGTGGTCGCTGATTTTACCGTGAAGGCGGGCAACAGCTTCTGATGGTTGAGGAAGATGGGAATGTGTAAGTATGCGCTCCTTTGAATATCGATGGAGCCGCCAGAGCTTAAAGCTCCCTCCCTTTCCCCTCCCATGTAAGGAGGCAACCCGACTGAACTCGGATTGATTCCATCCGGAAAGACTGGACCACCATATAAATTTCCAGGAACTTGTTTAAGGCCCAGAGGCTCCTTTCTGGTATTACAGTAACACAATGGGCCTCTACTAAACCTCCGTTTGGTTTAGATATGGACGGCTGAAAAGATTTTAGAGATAAGAACCCCAAACCTTGTTCTTCCAGTGGCAGTTTTCCCTCCCGATGGACATACCCCTTGGGATAATTAGATGTATCCAGAGGCCATATGCACACCCGGGGACCTTCACTTCTTTCCCGGATCCTTTCGGAGACGCCTTGAGGCCCAAGAAGCGAGGTGGAGGAAACATTCCGCTCAACTCCCAAGAAGCTTGTAGCCCTTCGGAAACCGTAGAGAGAATTTCCAACCCTGTCATTGGATCCTCCCTTGTCAAGCCTTCCGCACAACATCTGGTGCTGACGCCCCCCGAGTGACCCCCATCCCCCCACCCTGCTGAGTGGGAGGGTGAACCTTCATAATGCCGGACTTAAGATTGCTGGCTTGACCGGCCTTATTGGATTCCAAAGCTTCCTTGGAAGCACTGAGAGGCTGGGCCCCTGGCGGCTTCACCCTGTATTAAACTGTCCGGGAGGGCCCTCTGAACTGCCTGGTAGCGGAAGTACTAGGGCTAGGAGAGGAAGATTTTTTTAAAGGGTAGGGAGAGACCCCTTAAACGTTTTCTTTACTGGGTAACCAGTGTGCTCTAGGTGCCCACTGCAGGAAATTTTCTGAATGTATGCATCGCCAGATCTTCCCCAAATAAAACGCTCTCCATGAAAGGGAAACCCTGCCCAGTTAACCTTTTATATACAGGAATTTCAGCCGAACCAGTTCTTTTAACCAGAGTGAATCTGCGCATAATGAACCAAAGAGAAGAGTGAGACGGGAGGACTGTTGTATAGAGGTCCTTGATAGCATCTATGGCAAAGCATAATGGCTTTAGGGAAAGTCAGAAGAGAGAGCCAATTCCTGTTCCTGAGTCCTGTTGAGCCGGGATATCCCTTCAAGACCCCGCCCCCTTTCAACAAAATCATCGACTGGGTCTTTTAAGGTCTGTGGCAAACGTAGACCAAATAGCTCAAGCAATTGCACAGGCACTGGGTTACCCCTCTAGCTGTAGGAAACGAGGCCTTTAACTAACAGCGTTCTCTCTAATCTCTTGTTCTGCTCGGGTCTTTAAACACCCTGAACGTTGTCTACCTGGACAAAGTGTCCAAGGTACTTGTTTAACGCAGGGGCAACAGAGTGAGAAAAACGGGCTGCGTCCACTGTGGGGATACCCCACTCTTAAGTGAATTGAACCCTTCCCCCATTGGGTATCAAAACCGAAAAAACTTTTATAGGAGGAAGAAAAAAATCAATATCGCGCGATGGTTCCCAATCCTTGTAGCCATAAGGTCCCTTTCCAGTAGGGGAATGACCCCTGACCGGGGAAGGAAAAGTTATGCTTGAGAAGCTTGTTAAAGAGCCCTAAAGAAGAGACTTGCCTTACAATCTTGATTGCTGGCTCTGAAAGGGGGCAACTTGAAGGCCGAACTGGACCATCTCACCGTGAGGGTAACTGGAAACCCACAATTTCCTTCTTTCTTTCTCGGGACCTATACGTGGCCAAGAAATGAATGTGGTTCCCCCCCTTCCCCCCCAGGGAAACCGTGGGAATCCTCAGACTGTCCGAGACCTCTACAAGAAAATGAACCCTCTACCTCTGGCGGCAACTCCGCTGCTGGGTCCCGGCCCTTGAACCAGGAGAGGACCCTTACTGCTGTGGAACTTCGCTGCCTCTTCTCTAAATTGCTGGCTTTCTGGGTCCCCTGTTTTTGGCTGTCCTGCCTCGTCCCCCTTTCTGGTTCCTGAAAGTAAATCCAAGACCTTTTTCTTTAGTTTGTTCCGCCCCTTGCGCTGAGGAACTCTGCTGAGGGGAGACCTAGCTTGATAGCATTAGATTGGCTTTTTTTTTTCAGTTTTTCTCCCTTTTTCTTTTCTTTTAGGCTTTTTAACACCAATCCTTGATTGGCTTGGAGCTCTTCTTCCTTTAACAGCGTGTTTCCTTTCTTTAAACACCGATTTTTCTCATCTTGAAGAGAGGCTGGAGGTCGCTGGTTTCTAATGGCAGGTGCATACAGAGGTAACTCAGCTAAAAGTTTTGTCATCTTGCCCTCCCCAGGAGGAAGAAAAAACTACCATCCCAATAGGTCCTTCTGAGTGGCCAAAGAACCGTCAACTGGTGTCAACAAGAAAAAACTTGGAGGCGAGGAATAACTCGGCAACTTGAGGGCCGAAAGGACCAACGCAGAAGATTGAGTGGACACGCCCCTGATGGTTGTAAAACTTAGACCCTCTGGGAGCTGGTTCCCTTCTGGGAGACTGAGGAACCTGCAGAGAGGGGACCTTTAGCTTTTTCTACCGATCAATGCAATAAGGTTAAATGCCTATGGATCGGAGCCGGGATACAAACTTAGCCACCAGTTGGTCCCCTCCGGGCCTCCTCCATGGAGCATGCCGCGAGAATCCTCCGAGCCTGATGGCTGATCCCTTAGATCTCTTTGTACTTCTAGTCCCTGAGCCTTTAGCCATAATAAAGCCGAGGTACTCACAACAGGTGCAACCACTTGCGGACCTATAGACCAGCACTGACGCTGCTATTTGATGGTCGGCAAGGTGCAGAGCCCACTATGCGCCTTAAGCAAGTGTCACTGTCCAACAACCAGCAATAATACTGAAACTTGTGCACAAGTATTCTCTGTGTCCACTGTCAGCCGGATGGGTGAAGTGGACTTGAGCTTTTATGGACTAGGTGCAAGTCATCTGTCACCTGTCCTGGAATCTCAAGCCTCGTAGAGAATAGCTGAGATGGAACCCCATTGCGCGCATGCGCACGCGCGCGCTGCCGCCAGGCGTGCATCACGAGGCTGCGCGCGCGCCCACACGTAGCCCGCACGCGACGCGCGCACATGTTGCCGCGCCGCACAAGCGCATCTACAGCCCCCATGCACGTCGCGCACCGATGCAGCAATAAATTATGCGTAATTGCGCGCCGCCGCGTGCGCCTATGACACATACATGTACTGTCGCGCGCGCACGAGACGCAAGCGCGCCTGTGCACAAGGTTGGAGCTACCGCAGCTACCATGTGAGGACCAGGTAAGACAAACTGTGACCAAAACTTGTGGACAACCTTACTCTGCTAAACCTGTACAGGAGGGGCTAAGTGACTGAGCATAGACACCCCCTCCTCCACACAGCATTCAGGACAATGTTAGAGAGGCACAGACAGATAGCTTAGGCAAGCATAATGGCTCAAAAAAAAGAAGGATACTTTCAGGACCAAGTCCTAAAGCACCTTCACTTACCTGATCCAACGCCGCAGGACTCTGCACACACAGACAGTCCAATCTTCGCCCATCACGGAGAGCAAAGTCTGCAGACCTTCAGGGACCGGGGTCCATGGACAGGAACACCACACCACCTGGACCCATATCGCACCCTGTCAGTAAACTTTTGGTATTAGGAAATTGACCAAAGTACTGAGTAATCAGGATCCAGCCCTCAAAAGAGGAGCATTACAGGCAAAACCCCATACTTCTCAACCGGGACCCGGGTACCGTCCACTTTGGCTATGAAGCACCTTGGACGGATCCGGATTTATGGAGGCTTTTTACATCCAGCATGGATCCCTCCAGTGGAGCTCCTAAGAGCACATGTTCACTCGTGACCAACACCTTAGACACTGATGAAAAAACTGAGGTACTCCCAGTATGAGAGGGGTTATATAGGGAGGGAACTTCCTGTCTAATTGATTACACCAGTGTCCACACCTGAAGGTAGACACTATAACCCACATAGTAATTACTATGCTCCTCTGTGTCCCGTGATGTACGATAAAGAAAGGTACTTACAAGTATAAATGCATTTGAAATTATAAATAAGGAGGGAAGGTGGTAAGATAGTATTATAGAAAGTGAAAGAAGGGGGTGACAGTCCACTTCAGGAATGAGTTGCATGACATTAAAATAACACCAATCACAGCAACTCCCTACCAATCACAGCATTCCTTCAGTGTTGCCTACAACTCTGTCTCTTCTTCTTCTTCACTTTCATGTTCTGTAGGTCATCAAAGCCTCTGTGCTTAAACCACTTCTCTTCTACATCTACAATACCTCTCTTGGTCACTTGATAAACTTCCATGACTTACAATTCCATCTCTATGCTGATGACTCCCAAATACATTGCCTTGCGAAAGTATTCGGCCCCCTTGATTTTTGCGACCTTTTGCCACATTTCAGGCTTCAAACATAAAGATATAAAACTGTAATTTTTTTGTGAAGAATCAACAAGTGGGACACAATCATGAAATTTATTGGAAATTTCAAACAAATAAAAAATTGAAAAATTGGGCGTGCAAAATTATTCAGCCCCTTTACTTTCAATGCAGCAAACTCTCTCCAGAAGTTCAGTGAGGATCTCTGAATGATCCAATGTTGACCTAAATGACTAATGATGATAAATAGAATCCACCTGTGTGTAACCAAGTCTCCGTATAAATGCACCTGCGCTGTGATAGTCTCAGAGGTCCGTTTAAAGCGCAGAGAGCATCATGAAGAAAAAGGAACACACCAGGCAGGTCCGAGATACTGTTGTGGAGAAGTTTAAAGCCGGATTTTGATACAAAAAGATTTCCCAAGGTTTAAACATCCCAAGGAGCACTGTGCAAGCGATAATATTGAAATAGGAGTATCAGACCATGCAAATCTACGAAGACCTGGCCGTCCCTCTAAACTTTCTGCTCATACAAGGAGAAGACTGATCAAAGATGCAGCCAAGAGGACCATGATCACTCTGGATGAACTGCAGAGATCTTCAGCTGAGGTGGGAGACTCTGTCCATAGGACAGCAATCAGTCGTATACTGCACAAATCTGGCCTTTATGGAAGAATGGCAAGAATCCATTTCTTAAAGATATCCATAAAAAGTGTTGTTTAAAGTTTGCCACAAGCCACCTGGGAGACACACCAAACGTGTAAGAAGGTGCTCTGGTCAGATGAAACCAAAATCAAACTTTTTGGCAACAATGCAAAACGTTATGTTTGGCGTAAAAGCAACACAGCTCATCACCCTGAACACACCATCCCCACTGTGAAACATGGTAGTGTCAGCATCATGATTTGGGCCTGCTTTTCTTCAGATGGTTAAAATTGATGGGAAGATGGATGGAGCCAAATACAGGACCATTCTGGAAGAAAACCTGATGGAGTCTGCAAAAGACCTGAGACTGGGACGGAGATTTGTCTTCCAACAAGACAATGATCCAAAACAAAGCAAAATCTACAATGGAATGGTTCACAAATAAACATATCCAGGTGTTAGAATGGCCAAGTCAAAGTCCAGACCTGAATCCAATCGAGAATCTGTGGAAAGAACTGAAAACTGCTGTTCACAAATGCTCTCCATCCAACCTCACTGAGCTTGAGCTGTTTTGCAAGGAGGAATGGGCAAAAATGTCAGTCTCTCGATGTGCAAAACTGATATGAGACATAGCCCAAGCGACTTACAGCTATAATTGCAGCAAAAGGTGGCGCTACAAAGTATTAAAAAGATTGAAATATCCAATAAATTTCGTTCCACTTCATGATTGTGTCCCACTTGTTGTTGATTCTTCACAAAAAAATACAGTTTTATATCTTTAGGTTTGAAGCCTGAAATGTGACAAAAGGCCGCAAAGTTCAAGGGGACCGAATACTTTCGCAAGGCTCTGTATATGTCTCTACTCCTCTCCTGCATTACTAGCTTATTAAATGGCATATCAATATGGATGTCACACCACTTCCTCAAACTCAATCTTTCTAAAGCTAATTTCATAATATCCCCGCTGCCCATGCTCCTCTGACTTTTCTATCAAGATCAATAATACAACTGTCAGTCCTTCCCCTAATTCCAGGGTGCTAGGTGTTCCCCTTTTTAACCAATGAAAACATCAAGAAACTCACTCACTCCCCTGGTTATTGCAACTTCCTCCTCATAGGCTTACCTCAACACAGGCTATCTTCCCTTCAGTCTATCATGAAAGCTGCTTCCAGACCCACTTGCCTTCCAATTACTCAGCATCCACTACCCCTCTTTACCAATCCCTCCACTAGCTTCTAATTACCCAACATATACAATTCTAAATACTAACAACAATATACAAAGCCATTTACATCTCTACCCCAATCTACGTCACCAATCAATATATCACCCAAACCATCCTCTCTGCTCCTTCCAAAGACCTCATGATCATCTCCAGAACCTCCCCCATCCTGTGGAATTCTCTACCGCAATCTATCTGGCTATCTCCCACTCTGTCCACTTTAGTGCTATGCCTGAAGATTCCTCTCTTTAGGAAATCCTATCTCACCTTAACCGAACAACTAATTTAATTATTTTAATTCTCCCATCAGCTCATGACTCACATTTATTGCCTTTTGTTCCATATGTCCCAGCCTTTAAGAATGTAATGAATTTGTACTGAAATTGTACTGTCTCGCTTTATAATGTAAAGTGCTATGCAAACTTTGCACTATATAAATCCTGAATAATAATATAATAATGATAACAGGATTTTTAAGGCACTATCGCGTATCTATAGAGGAAGCAGAACGTAAGCGTTTGAAATAAGCCCTGAGATGAACCTTTGAATTAAGCCATAATTTTTTTATGAATCAGTGCAATAAATCATCATCTGTGTAAACTTCAGCTTGAGCTATTGAGCTTTATAAAGTACATGATTTACATTAAAGAAGTAAACAGGGAGCCCAGAAAACTATAAGGCCGCGTACACACGATCAAATCTATCTGCTGGAAACGGTCGGCCCGACCGTCCCAGCAGACAGATTCGATCGTGTGTACGGGCGAGCAGACGGATTTGGCCAGCCGACAGATTTTAAAGCATGCTTTAAAATCTGTCGGCTGGAAATCCGTCCGCCCGATATGTCTGCTGGTTAGTACGCTAACCAGCAGACATATCTTCTCGCACATGCGTTGAATGGATTCGACACATGCGCGGAAGTAATTTACTTCCTGGTGCGGTGACGCGGCGTCAACGTCACCGCCACGTCACCGCGCTGTCTGCTGGCGGGGATTTTGGTTTGATCGTGTGTACAGCGATCAAACCAAAATGGCCAGCAGACAGATTTGTTCAAATCGGTCGGTCCGACCAATTTTAACTAATCTATTTGCACTTGTGTACGGGGCCTAAGAGGAGATTAAAGCACCACTTGATGGCACAAATAGAGAATTAAAAGCATCATTGTGATATTAAGTGATAAAAACGATCTTGCGCTACCAAGAAATAACCAAATAACACGTGATTAAGAAAGATACAACTAAATATAAATATATATATATGTGCAAATTAAATAAATATATAGATAGAAAGAGATAAAATTAAATGTCCAGGAGTGAATAAAGTGCAATCAGTGATCTAGTGCACATCAACGTCAGTCTGCGTTCCATCCAGTGTTCACAGTAATCGTGCAGGTGCCAATCCGTGGGAACACACAGCCTCACAGGCCTCTCACCTCACTGTTAAAAGATAACCGCCTCAAATGATCTTAAAGTAACTCCAATTCCTTCATGTTAAGTTTACTGGGCTATCATAATGTACAAACTCGTCAAATAAAGGAATCTAAATCAGCTCCAGAAACAGAAGAGAAGAAGGAAGGACTCCAATGGTGTAGTATCATACACAAGCGACAATTTAATAAAGGTGATTTATTTACATCAAAGACAAGATAAAACAGCTATAAAACAAACGGCATCTGCCGAATCCCCACGTCACTCCAGGTGTCCGTTAATCCCTACGCGTTACGGCAACTGCCTTCATCTGGGGAACTTGGAGTTACTTTAAGATCATTTGAGGCGGTTATCTTTTAACAGTGAGGTGAGGGGCCTGTGAGGCTGTGTGTTCCCTTGGATTGGCACCTGCACGATTACTGTGAACACTGGATGGAACGCAGACTCACGTTGATGTGCACTAGATCACTGATTGCACTTTATTCACTTGTGGACATTTAATTTTATCTCTCTTTCTATCTATATATTTATTTAATTTGCACATATATATATATATTTATATTTAGTTGTATCTTTCTTAATCACGTGTTATTTGGTTATTTCTTGGTAGCGCAAGATAGTTTTAATCACTTAATATCACAATGATGCTTTTAATTCTCTATTTGTGCCATCAAGTGGTGCTTTAATCTCCTCTTAGGCCCCGTACACAAGTGCAAATAGATTAGTTCAAATTGGTCGGACCGACCGATTTGAACAAATCTGTCTGCTGGCCGTTTTGGTTTGATCGCTGTACACACGATCAAACCAAAATCCCCGCCAGCAGACAGTGCGGTGACGTGGCGGTGACGTTGACGCCGCGTCACCGCACCAGGAAGTAAATTACTTCCGCGCATGCGTCAAATCCATTCGACGCATGTGCGAGAAGATATGTCTGCTGGTCAGCGTACTAACCAGCAGACGTATCGGGCGGATGGAATCCCAGCCGACAGATTTTAAAGCATGCTTTAAAATCTGTCGGCTGGCCAAATCCGTCTGCTCGCCCGTACACACGATCGAATCTGTCTGCTGGGACGGTCGGGCCGACCGTTTCCAGCAGATAGATTTGATCGTGTGTACGCAGCCTTATAGTTTTCTGGGCTCCCTGTTTACTTCTTTAATGTAAATCATGTACTTTATAAAGCTCAATAGCTCAAGCTGAAGTTTACACAGATGATGATTTATTGCACTGATTCATAAAAAAATTATGGCTTAATTCAAAGGTTCATCTCAGGGCTTATTTCAAACGCTTACGTTCTGCTTCCTCTATAGATACGCGATAGTGCCTTAAAAATCCTGTTATTATTATATTATTATTCAGGATTTATATAGTGCAAAGTTTGCATAGCACTTTACATTATAAAGCGAGACAGTACAATTTCAGTACAAATTCAATACAAAGGGGTTAGGAGGGCCCTGCTTCTGGGTGCTTACATTCTAAAGGCTGGGACAAGTGGAACAAAAGGCAATAAATGTGAGTCATGAGCTGATGGGAGAATTAAAATAATTAGTTGTTAGGTTAAGGTGAGATAGGATTTCCTAAAGAGAGGAATCTTCAGGCATAGCCTTAAAGTGCTGCAAAACCTAAAAGTGTTTACATGACACAAGTGATATTACAGTAAGTGATAAAAACGATCTTGCGCTACCAAGAAATAACCAAATAACACGTGATTAAGAAAGATACAACTAAATATAAATATATATATATATATATATGTGCAAATTAAATAAATATATAGATAGAAAGAGAGATAAAATTAAATGTCCACAAGTGAATAAAGTGCAATCAGTGATCTAGTGCACATCAACGTCAGTCTGCGTTCCATCCAGTGTTCACAGTAATCGTGCAGGTGCCAATCCGTGGGAACACACAACCTCACAGGCCCCTCACCTCACTGTTAAAAGATAACCGCCTCAAATGATCTTAAAGTAACTCCAAGTTCCCCAGGTGAAGGCAGTTGCCGTAACGGGTAGGGATTAACGGACACCTGGAGTGACGTGAGGATTCGGCAGATGCCATTTGTTTTATAGCTGTTTTATCTTGTCTTTGATGTAAGGAAATCACCTTTATTAAATTGTCGCTTGTGTATGATACTACACCATTGGAGTCCTTCCTTCTTCTCTTCTGTTTCTGGAGCTGATTTAGATTCCTTTATTTGACGAGTTTGTACATTATGATGGCCCAGTAAACTTAACATGAAGGAATTGGAGTTACTTTAAGATCATTTGAGGCGGTTATCTTTTAACAGTGAGGTGAGAGGCCTGTGAGGCTGTGTGTTCCCATGGATTGGCACCTGCACGATTACTGTGAACACTGGATGGAACGTAGACTGACGTTGATGTGCACTAGATCACTGATTGCACTTTATTCACTTGTGGGCATTTAATTTTATCTCTCTTTCTATCTATCTATTTATTTAATTTGCATATATATATATATATATTTATATTTAGTTGTATCTTTCTTAATCACGTGTTATTTGCTTATTTCTTGGTAGCGCAAGATCGTTTTTATCACTTAATATCACTTGTGTCATGTAAACACTTTTAGGTTTTGCAGCAACTTACGTATTTTATATTTATACATGTGTATTTATATATTTATTATTGTGGTATTATTTATTCTGCACTTTGTGTGTTTTACTGTTCCACTGAGCACGAAGGCTCCCACTCATTTAAAAGCATCATTGTGTTGTATTACATAGGTAACTTACTAGAAAAGGATAATACATTTTAAGTTATATACTGTATAAAAAAAAAGGATTGTTAAAAACCACTACATATATAAACTTTGGGAACAGTTTTCCTATTAGCAGACATGAGAGTCTCTCTGCATGCACAATATGTGGTGTAAGCCAGATTACAGAAAAAATACAAAACGATCCCCCTAATAGCGCTTTCCACATGATACAGTAACACACAAAAGGGTCAATTCACAAAGCTTTATTTTCAGATTGTGAGTGTTATTTTAACGATTTTGCACGTTATTGAAGCTAGTTCAATTCACTAAACGATTTAACGCTTTGAAAAATCATCAAATAACGTTTCCCTACACAGAACCGATATTTTAAGGTGTGGATCCTTATTAAAGAGTCAAATCGTTATTTTAAAGATTCAAATCGTTATTTTAAAGATTCAAATCGTTATTTTAAAGAGTCAAATCGTTAAATATGTACAGAAGTGCAATTCACGAAGATTTTTTTGACAGTTATCAATCGTTAAGCAATCATTAAATTAACACCTCCCTCAGGGTGGCGTTATGACATTTCCCAGGCGATATTTTGTTGTTGTAAAAAAACAGTACAATAGAACAATGGAACCCAAACAAGTTAAAAACTAAAAAGTTAAAACCTAAAAGAGTCCATAAGTTACATAAAATACTGTAGCAGCGCTTGATCCCAAAATCAAATCTGAGATTCTTCTAAAAGTCCAAACAATCTTTTAGGGATAAGATGATAGTGCAGATAGTATAAACACAAAAGACAGTCCTTAATTAAGTGCTCCTTTCACCAAGAGAGGGGGTGTTCACCTCGTGGGGGGATGATTAATCCCCAGTTGGGGATGCACTCACCACAAGACTGAGTCAAAAGGGCCTGGATTATATATCTGTGTAAATCCTGGAAGATGCACTCTCCACCGTCAGGGATGTTAAAGATCAAACCGCATACATATAAGGTGAAAAAAACTCATATAGTGTAATACCGTTTTAAAATTATTTATTAAGCCCAAAGCATCCCAAATCATATATTATGCGTACCACAATGTAAAATCATCAAGCATAAAACGAAAAATCTGTACTGTGCCTGTCAGCTTCTCCCTGTGGGTCTGTGGAGATGTAGGTATCTGCTACAAAAATCTCCTGTTCCTGCTCTGGAGGCTGCACAGCGTCTCTGGTCAGTGATAAGCTTCACGCCCTGACGCGTTTCGTCATTGGTTAGACTTCAACAGAGAACCAATGACGAAACGCGTCAGGGCGTGACGCTTATCACTGACCAGAGACGCTGTGCAGCCTCCAGAGCAGGAACAGGAGATTTTTGTAGCAGATACCTACATCTCCACAGACCCACAGGGAGAAGCTGACAGGCACAGTACAGATTTTTCGTTTTATGCTTGATGATTTTACATTGTGGTACGCATAATATATGATTTGGGATGCTTTGGGCTTAATAAATAATTTTAAAACGGTATTACACTATATGAGTTTTTTTCACCTTATATGTATGCGGTTTGATCTTTAACATCCCTGACGGTGGAGAGTGCATCTTCCAGGATTTACACAGATATATAATCCAGGCCCTTTTGACTCAGTCTTGTGGTGAGTGCATCCCCAACTGGGGATTAATCATCCCCCCACGTGGTGAACACCCCCTCTCTTGGTGAAAGGAGCACTTAATTAAGGACTGTCTTTTGTGTTTATACTATCTGCACTATCATCTTATCCCTAAAAGATTGTTTGGACTTTTAGAAGAATCTCAGATTTGATTTTGGGATCAAGCGCTGCTACAGTATTTTATGTAACTTATGGACTCTTTTAGGTTTTAACTTTTTAGTTTTTAACTTGTTTGGGTTCCATTGTTCTATTGTACTGTTTTTTTACATTGTTCGATTTTAATCAGCAGCAGCTATCTATTTGCATATCAGATAATCTATTCCAAAATACCTTGAGGTGTAGTACCTAAGCGCTGAGTGGTGTGACATTGAAGGAAGGGCTACGGTTACACCATTTTTATTGATATTTTGTTGTTAGAGGAAGCTTTTGGCGATTTTTGTAGTGTAGTGAAGTTTTTAGTAGTGTTGGGCAAGCTAGAACCGTGCTCTATTTGAACTTAAAATTATCCAGAGGCGAAGAAGAACACGTTAGAATGTTGTTCAGATTTATAAACGTGTATTCCCTTCACATACTATTTTGGATGACTTTTCTGAAACCCAGGTGATAGCTAAATTCCGATTATCATCTCCCATGATTTATTCTCTGTATGAGGAAATACATATGGCTTTAGAAAAGCGCACACTAGAAGTTTTGCACACCACATGCTCAATCTCCATGTGTCTTGCTTGTGTCTCTCTCTCTCTCTCTGTATCTGCTCTTTTCCACATGCAGCTGTTCTCCTCCCATTCTGCTCCCAGAATGCATCTCTCCAGCATTATTTAACGATCTTAAGAGTTATTTTAACGTCACGAATCTTAATAATAACGTCTGAGTAGTTAGCATAACGTTTGGATAAAGAGTCAGTTGAAAACCATAACGACTATGTTAAATAACGATTATAGCTTTCGTGAATACCATGTTTGCTAGCGTTAAATAAGGAGTGCTAATTTAACACCTGAAGAAAACCAATAACGTTTTTCTTTGTGAATTGACTCCAAAGTATTGTGATAACTATAGCGAAAAACCTTTTGTGCAGCTGTCAACCAATAAAAATGGGCAGAGAAATAGACAAATAAAAATGCAGCGCACAAAAAGGTAAATAGATATTGTGACTTTATAGTCTGAATATGCATAAAATACAAAAGATTAACATAGGCTGAAGTAAAATACAATATGGCAATGATAAATGACATAAGTTAAAAAATGGTAAAATCAAATCACAGTCCACAATGAGTCCACAGAAGTGATCCAATGATGGAATGATTAAATAGAATTGAAAGGTCACACTGGGGGGGGAATAGCAAAGTGCACTTCCAACCAATGGGCAGATAGTGATACAGAGAAATGTACAGTACCTCCACAGTGAAGCCCTCACTGATCAATACAGGGAAGCTGCAAGGACTTCGTAAGGATAACGGCTGAGGAGTTAGCATAACGTTTGGATAAAGAGTCAGTTGAAAACCATAACGACTATGTTAAATAACGATTATAGCTTTCGTGAATACCATGTTTGCTAGCGTTAAATAAGGAGTGCTAATTTAACACCTGAAGAAAACCAATAACGTTTCTCTTTGTGAATTGACCCCAAAGTATTGTGATAACTATAGCGAAAAACCTTTTGTGCAGCTGTCAACCAATAAAAATGGGCAGAGAAATAGACAAATAAAAATGCAGCGCACAAAAAGGTAAATAGATATTGTGACTTTATAGTCTGAATATGCATAAAATACAAAAGATTAACATAGGCTGAAGTAAAATACAATATGGCAATGATAAATGACATAAGTTAAAAAATGGCAAAATCAAATCACAGTCCACAATGAGTCCACAGAAGTGATCCAATGATGGAATGATTAAATAGAATTGAAAGGTCACACTGGGGGGGAATAGCAAAGTGCACTTCCAACCAATGGGCAGATAGTGATACAGAGAAATGTACAGTACCTCCACAGTGAAGCCCTCACTGATCAATACAGGGAAGCTGCAAGGACTTTGACAAAGTGTCAGGGACGCGAAAACATGTCAGTCACGGCTCATCCTTATTATCTTTAATGCCCTCTGATGCCCACAGAAGCATCGAATAGTATTTCCATCGTATATAGGCGCACTGTCATTATCTACAGTGACGCCTGTGCAAGCCTGTACATTGCTAGGATTTCTCATCTCTGATTGGCCTGCAAGTGTCCCATGACCATAGGAGGTCGGCGTCCGGACACCACATCCTCCCTCCTTCCTGGTGACGCTGTGGATCTCCCGCCCCTCTGTGCTTGGATTGACGCGGCTGCGTCATACTAACAACAGCGCCGCGTCTGGGTTTCCCCTGCCGCTTTACCTTACGGCTGTGAGAAGAACCCGATCCCCATTGGCTGACGGTGGTTATCTGATCTCCTTTGCACTTCCTCTAACATCTATACCCCTGCAACATCACGGCGATGGCACCGGTTCCTGTACATATCCATCCCTCTCTCTCATAAGATCTAATCTGTTTACAGAGTGCCTTGCAGCTTCCCTGTATGGATCAGTGAGGGCTTCACTGTGGAGGTACTGTACATTTCTCTGTATCACTATCTGCCCATTGGTTGGAAGTGCACTTTGCTATTCCCCCCCAGTGTGACCTTTCAATTATATTTAATCATTACATCATTGAATCACTTCTGTGGACTCATTGTGGACTGTGATTTGATTTTACCATTTTTTAACTTATGTCATTTATTATTGCCATATTGTATTTTACTTCAGCCTATATTAATCTTTGTATTTTATGCATATTCAGACTATAAAGTCACAATATCTATTTACCTTTTTGTGCGCTGCATTTTTGTTTGTCTAAGCCTGATTACAGTAGACATCTACCTTTTACTTAAAAGCTTGTATAAAAGAAATGTACTTTCTTTAGTATATTTATTGTCCTCAGTTTATGAGCAAAGAGCCCTCAATGCTTTAGCTCTGCTACCTCATTTGTTCACATTCTTTTACACCAGAAATGATTGCTAGCATAAGAAGGCCTTTCACACTAAATAGGAGGGTTAAGCAGTGCTCATTCAGCTTGTACAGACATAGGCCGATTTCTGCCAAACATTGTCCCTTCCTTTTTAGCAGCTATGAAATAACATGACTTTGGATGTCTCCGTAGACCTTTGTCATTTTAGCTTGCAGTGTACAAGGAGAAGACGTCTGTGCTGACAAGTGAACTCTGTTTCCAAATCTGCACCATCACAAACTGTTCATAGCAAAGTGATCAAACTCATGACACAAAATATCAACCTCATGCAATGCTGCTGCAGAGATGTCCAAAACAAAATGGCAGGCCACTCACCCGTGACAAGCAGAAGGATGCTGAGCTCACACTTTTACTATGTTCCTCACTGCTCCGCAGTAAATGTGTCCAAGACAGTCTGTTTATGACTCAGGCTATAATGTAATGTGATATAAATCACAGTGGTTCATTGTATTATCTGATTTACACCCAGATGATGATTTATATTTACATAAAAATACACAAAAAAATTAGCTACTGTAGGTCCTTACTTCTTACACAAAGACTTGAACCATAAGTGCATTTTAAAAAGTGATGTTGAACAGGCTATATTGTACAGTATTTTAAAAAATAATTCCAATAAAGAGTAATTATTTAAGGGGTTCTTAAGCCTAATGCCGCGTACACACGATCATTTTTTGTGATGAAAAAAAACGACGTTTTCTGTGAAGTAAAAAACGACGTTTTTGAAACGTCACTTTTCATGCACACCATCGTTTTTTTCACAAAAAGCGAGGTTACGTTCACCACTCTTTTCCATTGAAGCTTGCTTCATAACTAGCTTATGGGCATGCGCGGGTTGAAAAACGACACAAAAAATTCAAGCATGTTGGAATTATTTTTTGGTCGTTTTTTTGAAGACAAAAAACAACGTTTTGCCCACACACGATCAATTTAAATGACGTTTTAAAAAACAACGTTTTTTTTCATCGCAAAAAACGACCGTGTGTATGCGGCATTAAGGTTTTTTAACCTTAATGCATTCTATACATTAAGGTGAAAAAACCTTCTGTGCTGCAGCTTCGTCCTGCCCCCCCCCCCCTTTTTTTAGCCACTGTCTCTCTCCTCATTGGACAGAGTGCTGTCGTTGCTGTCAGTCAAATACTGTGACATGGGAGTGTGGGGCAGGGCACAGTCCCGCTGTCTGTGTCATAAATTCAGCAGTAGGGCTCGACAATGAGCATGGATGGTGTTTTCTTTTGTCTATTAAGGTTACTTTGTGTTATAAGCAAGGAAGCTTTTACTAAACAAAAATGCTTTACATAACCCCACATGGGTGTGGTCCCTTTCTCAAAACTTAATTTTAATTCTCCAATTCAATTTTAGATGGCACTATGGTATCTTATATGCCATAGGTTATATATGTAAAAAAAAAAAAAAGCCATGCTATTGTTTTCCCAAGTTACAAACTTGCTTACCGTAGTTACAGAACACTAGACTAATCAGCCAAGAACATGGTGTGAGAAAGGCATGTTCTCTGCATTATGCTGAAATCATCTTTGCAATCTGCTGCGGGTGCCAATACATTGTTAATGGTACATCAAACACAGATCACAAAGCAATGCGTTTTTGGGCACCAAATCATACGCTACCACAATACTATATGATTTGGTGCAATGTGTTTATGAAAATTAATGCATGGACTAGTTTTACTGCAGTCAGATACAATTTGGGGCCAAGGGGCTGCAAAATCTCATCACACAGGAATGCGCAGGAATCTCAAAAGAACGCGGACAATTTAGGTGCGAACTGAACATTAATGTGACCTAAAATCTGTACAATTTAAAAACAAATTTTAAAAATAAACTAAAATTGCTAAGTGGGGAAAAATTATAAAAAATAAAATAATGTGGCGGCCTAAGTGTACACACCCTCTTATAATTAGGGATGTAGCTGTGAGGATGTTGCAGAAATGAGGCAACGTTAGAATATACCATAGAGTTATACTTTCAGATATATGCAGCTTGTCCATGCTTTAGTAGCTCAGTTCCCTGAGGGGACCCCAAAACTAATGGAACTGGGTTTAGAGCAAATGGTAAGGAAAATAAGTCCATTTCAATTCTATACTCATTTATCAAGGACTACACTGTCAGACATATGCAAACTATGCGAATGTTGGACAAGAGATGTCCCAAACTTAGTAGAAAAGAATTGAGGAGATATGGAGGTTCCCATTGAAGATATTAGTACCACTCCGAGATAAACTAATATAATTCCAAATAATACATAGGAGCTACTACACACCATATAAGCTATATAAGATTTCCCCATCAAATCCTCAAAATTGTTGGAGATGTGCAGACATTCCAGGAAATTTCATCCACATATTTTGGTCCTGTCCGAAGAAAGTGGAAGGAGGTCCTGAGAATGATTGCTATAGTAACGTCAGTATCTCTGGAACCAGAGATAGAAATCTGCCTATTAGGATTAGTAGGGAAGAATATTACCTCTATAGGAAAGAAAACACAGGTGGGCCTACTGCTATTCTATGCAAGAAAAACAATAGTGTTAAGTTGGAAAAAAGTGGAAGCTCCCTTGTTGGTAGCAACTTGCCATTGTATAGGAAGACATATTGCAATAGAGGTTATGGGGAGAAATATGAAAAAGAGTGTGGGCAAGCTGGATAGAAAATCCCATGACGGACCGGCTTCAGAATAATTAGGGTATGAAGAGAGGATAAACCACAATGTTATTTGTGTTGGATGAAATGAATGTTAAGTGGAATTTTATGGAAGCTTTGGAGAGAGCAGATAAATGTAATCTGTGAAACGTATATTTTTGTATGGGGAAAAAAAAAGAATAAAGAGATTTATAAAAAAAACAAAAAAAACTTTGGGTTACCTGGGTAATTTGCAATTTGCTGTTGTGTGTTTATGTAGCTCCATATGTGCAAATGCCAATGGTGCACTTGCTTCTGCAGAAGAGTCAAGGCTTCTGTTTCCTTTGATAATGAGTGTATACTAGACATGTGCACACTGAAATATTTTGTCCAAAAATTCACCCGAAATGTATTTTTATTTATTTTGTTTCGTTATAGAATGCATTTGTCCGAAAATCTGAATTAAGGTCGAATCTATCAATTGAAGGCTTATGGTGTCTGTCGAATGTTCTAAGAGGATTCAACGTAGCAGCTAAACTGTACGATGCCGCAATCATATATTTCCGGTCGAATGTTGCGCCTACAAGCTATAGAAGAATTTTAATGTTGTATGACACTAGTAATAATTATATTTATAAATTATTATTACTAGTCAAATAACATTCAAATTCTTCTATAGCCTATGGGCAGAGCATTTCACCGAAAATGCATGATTGCAGCGTCATACAGTTTAGCTGATTGTCGAATCTTCTTAGAACTTTTGACAGACACCATAAGTTTTCAATGACAGTTTCGACATTTGTATGTTTTTCTCTGCTTCCTCGAATCTTTGTCATTCATGTCGAATGGTCTACCCGAACACTGTCTCTATAATGTTGAATCTTTTCTTTCTATGTTGAATCTTTCCTCTCTATGTAGATTAATCTTGGACTAATAGAGTTAGGTTAGGCACATTCGACCACAGGTTCGATAGACACAGATTGCTATTGTCAGCGTCATGTCAAATCTCCTATCTATATCGAACTGTTGTAGCAACGAAAACAAAAATAAAGCATTTTTTATGTCGGATATTTTGGATTCTGCAAGTTCATTTTCTTTGTTAAAACGATAACGAAAATACAGAAATTCGGACAAAAATGCATTCGGACGAAAACTAATGCACACATCTAGTGTATACATATTATGTTTTAAAGACATCTGTTAGTTAATGGATGATAGAGATACTGTACTTATTGATTATTAATGCAACTTTTTTTCTGTATTACAGCCTTTTTGAGACCCTTCAGTCTCTGTTCTGGTCAGTGTTTGGTCTCTTAAACTTGTATGTTACCAATGTGAAAGCACGCCATGAGTTCACAGAATTTGTTGGAGCCACCATGTTTGGAACATACAATGTCATCTCCCTGGTTGTCTTACTCAACATGTTGATAGCCATGATGAACAACTCATACCAGTTGATTGCTGTAAGTATCCATTTTTATGCTACCTCCTTCCTAAAGCAATTCTTTCCTTTGCCCTTGTTTACAGAAACTGCTGACCAACATGAACTATTCAGCATATGAATAAATCACTAGTGAATAATCGGTAAACAACGACTTTCCCATCTGTGCTCTAATACCCAGTTATTCCCCCATTGGTTTAGAGTAGGCCAAGACAACAACAAGACTTTCACTAATTTCTGTATACAACAGAAGCCAGTGGGAGTGTTTGGGAGATAGAGAGGAGTGCTATTAGTCTTAATAAAAAAGTCAAAATTGTATATAAATATTAGTCTCGTTTAGTCTTCTTAGGCTGTACATTTTGAGGAAGGTAGTAAATCATGAACTGGGCTTACACTATGACTACATGGGTGTGAAATCGAAAGGTTCACTTTAAACATGAAAAGGACTAAGAACTATTTTGAATTATGGACTAATGGATATAACCTTTTATAAATGTACAAAACAACATACAGTGCGCCGCAGCAATGCAGGGGGAGAGAAAGTCATAAGGAATTGAGTTCCACTATGGGGCAGTGATCTTATTGAATGCTGCTTGCCCATGTAACTCTGGTGGCCATCTTAAGCGTAGCAGGGTCTATTTAAGACTCTGGCCTCTATGTTTGACATGCTTTATGTGAGGCTGTAGAGTAGGGAAAGAAACCCCATATGTTAGGGTCAGTGATAGTGATAGGGAAAGGTTCTTGACAGGGAAGCAAAGCGTAGGGTCACATCTCTGTGGATACCATCCTGACTGGGCACAAAACAACTAGGCCACATCCTGTCCCCTCTCAACAGAAGCTGTCAGTTCGGCTTCAACCTACTTCTTCACATAATTGGAAACTGTAAATGTGCCCAGTTGGGTAGCCACCGTGTTGTTGTGAACTGTTGCTGCCTTACTTCAATATAAGTTATCTATTTCAACCGGTTTGAGTTATTGCCATGGCACCACACTGTGCCACACCTACATGTCTGCCTTAATGTTTATTTAAATAAAAACACAAAATAAGAAATTATTGCAGCTGAGATATTTGCTTGCCAGGAGCAGATCCCCTAGAGCCTTGCAATCCTGGATGAGAAGCTGGATTGACTGTGGGATTAATATGCAGAATCTAAAGGAAGCAATAGCAGTTATCCATAGAAGCCAAACAGGGTTTATCAATTAAATGCAATAGGGGAACTGATTGGTTTCTGGAAGTGAACTCCTTTAAACCCTGTAGGGAAGTCCCAGGATGGGAGCCCAAGCACTCAAGTGTGCGATTAGCTAAATCGTTTAGGACATGTTAACGAACCAATAATGCCGCTTACACGCGATCGGTTTTTCCGATGGTATATGTCCAATGGGAGCTTTTCATCAGACATTCCGACCATGTGTATGCCCCATCTGACTTTTTCCATCTTAATTTCCGACGGACTTAGATAGAGAACATGTTCTCTATTTTTCTGACGGAAAAAAATCCTATCAGAAAACCCACTCATTTGTATGGAATTCCGATGCACTAAAAACCACGCATACTCAGAATAAAGTCGACGCATACTCTGAACTTAATTTTTTTGGCTCGTCAGTGTTGTACGTCACCGCGTTCTCGACGGTCGGAATTGGGTGTGACCCTGTGTATGCAAGACAGCTTGAACTGAATTCCGACAGAAAAAACAGTCGTGTGTACAGGGCACAAGGTGATTCCTCCCTAACAGCTGGAGAAATTATTTAAACAAGAAAACATATTTTTTCTATCTAAGTTTGTAAAATATTTCAGTCTCTTGGTTGCATATAGATACACTTGGACAGAACATTTCCACAGTTCCACGGTGGGACATTATTAATAAATAGAATGCCTGGAGCAGCTTGACTTAATGGTTTCATTCCGATCTTCATTTATCTCAAGTGAGTACTGACATTTCCAGATAAGACAGCCAATAATGATGCTGCCTCACAAGTTATTCTGTTCGTTTTAAAAATTGACATTTCCAAACTTTAAGTTATTTGAATATTTTTTGTTGAGATGGGAGTTATGCTTATGTTGCCTGAATTGAATGTTTATGATTAAATAACTAGTGGAAACTAATGTATGCCACTGTGGGGATTCCAGTCTATTGCCGTCACCAGTTTCGGGAGGTCAAGTGGCCTTGTTTGCTGTATTTAGGTTCTATACCAGCATTTTTCTCATGAATTCTAAAGCATTGTAAAGCAGGTTCATAACTAAAATGATTGTATTCTGGTAATACCAAGGTTAATAACAATGTTGTTCACAGCAATCGCTTAAATTACTGAACACGCCATCATAAATTATGTGATTCATATTAAGCTTATGATGACAAAATGCACTAGCAAAGATCCCTGTCAGTAACAAAATGCATATACAAATTATCAGAAGATCCACAGATGTAGGCAGCGGAAGTTAAATGCAAACATTAGCTTATAAAGTGAGTGTGGTATGCAGGTAGTAAAGGGTGCATTTTCTGTGTTCAGTCAGTCAAGTGGAATGAACTTTTAGTTAATGGCTGCCATGTCTTTTAGGTAGGTAACTAGTAGTGCCACCAATGATCTGTTTAGCTGACTGTTCTCACTAAATATTAATACAAGGGAACATTTTTCCTACTGGCCTTCGGGGTAAGGGGGTATTATTTTATCCCACGGCTTAACACTGTAAGGGAGCTTTTTTTAATGAGCACTAATATAAGGAAATCCCTCTCCCATTGACCCCTGATGTCAAGGGGCAATCTTCTCACTGACCACAATTTTTGGGGACTTCTAATTACTGACTGCCAATGTAAGAGATATTATTTTCACTGGTCACAAATGTAAGGAGAATTCCAATCACTAACCACCAATGTAATTTCATTCTTCCCACTGAACTCCAATGCCTGGGGCATTTTTCTCACTACCAATGTATGGAGGTCCTTTTCTTTGTGATTGGAAATGGGGATATGCTTATGTTCCACTGCACAATACTAAAGATTCTGAGAGCTAAAGACTCGGGTCTGGTCAAGGACTTGCACTACACAATGGAAACAGTGATATGCCTATGTGCAGAGAATCTTGGTAAGCATGTATAACAATATACAAAGTTTCAAAGTGATCAATCCGTGGCTAGTTCCTACTCTTCTGTGCAAAGTGTCAAAAACATACCTGCTTATGCTGTAGCATACTTTAATGTACATATAGGGGGAGATTTACTAAAACTGGTGCACACAAAGGGCCAGAATCAGGAAAGAGATAAGACGGCTTATCTCCAGATAAGCCGTCTTATCTCTGCGTCTGAGCCCTCCTATCTATGCGACTGATTCATAGAATCAGTTACGCATAGATTTCCATTAGATCCGACTTGCGTAAGTCTCTTACGCCGTCAAATCTTATTTTCATATTTAGGCTGGACGCTAGGTGGTGTTTCGGTCTAAAATATGCAAATGAGCCTATACGCCGATTCCCGAACGTACGCCCAACCGCCACTAATTTTTTACGTCGTTTGCGTTAGCATAGGTCCGTCGTAATGTTAACCCTGCTGTATGAGGTGCAGCCAATGTTAAGTATGGACGGCGTGCCAGCGTTTTTTTTCACGTCGTTTACGCCGTTTACGTAAAACGTTCGCGAATAGGGCTTACGTAAGTGACGTTCACGTCATTCACATTGCGTATTGACGTCCTGATTTGGAGCATGCGCACTGGGATCAATTCACGGCTGGTGCATGTGCAGTACGTTCGGCGCGGGATCGCACATTTTTTAAATAATACACTCCCCCTACCCACCCAATTTGACTTAAGACAGGCCATTTACGCTACGCCGCAGAATTAAGCAGCTCCTACCTGAATCTACCCCAGAATCTGGTGCAGATAGGCACAGTAGCCAATTAGCTTCTAACTTCAACTTGTTCAATTAAGTTTTGACAATAAAGCCTGGAAGCTAATTGGTTACTATACACAGCTGCACCAGATTCTGGATGCACCCGTTTCAGTAAATCACCTCCATAGTGCCAATATGGGGCAGAAAGACACAGTTGGCCGAGAGATATAGACTCAGATTATTTTCCTGAACTATGCAATAAAAAGGGTAATATGTCTGGCGCTATAAGTGTGTGACGAACTGTTGACACTAAATATTATTCACATATATTGCAATACATGTTTAGGCTGGCCAGCTTCTCTTAATGAATAAGGATGGATGAATCTGCCCATGTTCAGTTTGTAGTGGGTTTGTTGAAATCAGTGAATCCTATTAAAGTCTAGCAGTGAACCATATTAAAAGTTTATGGGGTGAATCTTGATACTACATTCTCATTCTGTTCCTTTTCAAGTCTAATAGGCAGCTATTTTCAAAAAGGGCATTGGGAGTTGAGTACTGCCTTGGAAAACATTTACCAAAGCTTTTTTTCTTTTTACACATATATATTGTACAGCGGAGATAGGATAATTTTAATGAGACTTTGAGGGCAAAATAGAAAAAAAAAACATTAATCTTCTAAATGCTTGTGAGGTGCCTTTAAAATGTAGCCATCAACACTTTATTCTAGCATTACATATTTTGGATGTGTTTATAGCTTCTAGCTTGGTTTAAATACAGTAGCACCCCAATCTGCTTTATTTTAACTTGAAAAAGGTCTCTTTAGGTAGATTTGGCTGCGACACCTGACTTTTTTTATCAAGTGATAATTTACCTGAATTGATGGGTTGAAGAAGCAGCAAAAAAAAAAAAAAAACTTTTCACAAAGTGGTTATTGACACCGAGGTTTATTTTATATGCATTGTCTTAAAAGTTTAGTAAAATGTAAAAGAAAAAAAAAATCAGAATCGCAATCCTACATTCCCCAAGCACCCTTTCATCTCCGTTTATTACCAAAATATTCAAAAACTAGGCTTCAGGTATGTTTTGGGTAGAAAAAAATAGCATCAGGATGATACACAAGAATTTTGTTATGACGCAAATAGAACGAGACCATTTTTGTGCAATAAAGTGTATTATGGGATAGACAGAAACTAATAATATTTTTCATTGACTGGGAAGTATGGAAGCAGCTTGGTTGGGCGGTAAAATAAGAGCGAGACATTAAGCAGGTTTTATAAACTATAGCGTGTATTATCTGAGGGACAAATGAAGAGGAAAGAGGGACAGAGGAACTTTGTTCCAAATCAGGGACAGTCCATCAAAATCAGGTAAAGTTATCAGGTAAAGTTGGGAGATATGGGAAAAGTAATACATGTTCCTTTTAAGCTGATCAATCAGTGTGCATGATGCAGCAGTGAAGCACATATACTTAAGTTTTTGGAGGGTATCTGACACTGGAAAGCATGGAATGCATATTCAACCTATATAATAAAGCATTTGTTGGTTATATCTCATAATTATAACAGCCCCAAAATAAAATTCCCTGCTTTTTTTTTTAGTTCTAGTTTATTTTGAACACTAATTCTCCAAGATAAAGTTGTGCTTTAAGAAAAAGAGTAATGAGAAAAATATATATATCTTAAGCACCATCTGTCTTTTATGACCAGGGTGCTCTTGCCTAGCAGGTATCTTGTTTCTTACACAAACATGGCCTGTCCACAGCATGTAAAGAGAGAAGGTGTGATTCAGTGATCAGCTTAGTATTGACATTTCACACTGAGAGGAAGTCAGGGTAATTATTGTGAAAGTTCTCTTCTGGAAACAGAAAGCTAGCCAATTCATCTCCCTTTACTGTATGTATAGTGTTATCCATGTCTGTTCAGCTCATCTATACACACAACATCAAACAAATCTTTATTTCTGCATGGTTTGTTTTAATTGCCTGACCTCGTTTGCATGAACAGTCAAATAATACCTATTTTCCCTTATTCTCCAGTAGCCATCTCTTATAACATATGGATAGATTATTATTGGCATGGTTCACATGCTCATTATTTGTGCAGAATCAGGGTAATGGCTAAAAATACAATTCATCAGAACAAATTGTATCTTTATGAAGAAAGAATATATGCAAAGGATAAAACTGAATCTATATAAACAGAATTTGCACCTTTGGAAAATGAATATTAGTTCTAGAATTATACACTGTGTGGTTGATTTACTAAGAGTAGGCACTGTTCACGTAGAAAAGTTAATTTTCACTTTGTAAGGTTAAAAATCCCCTTTATAAATGAAAAGCCTCTACACTCTTTCCTTGTCAAAGTATTTTATTGAATGAATATGATAATCCAAGTACAAATCTTGTGTTATACATGTTGTAATAAGTTATCCAACTTACAACAGGTTTTAAAAAAAAAACTTCAGGGTCCACTATATATGTACAGATAAGTAAATTATATAAACTCAACAGAAAATAGAAAAGTAAATAAATCATTACATCAAGATATTCATGACTGTAGTTGAAAATACCATTTATCATATACATCGTTTTACTTGGACCTGGAATATTGAAGTATAACTATGTAAAGCAGTACTTTATTACTGTTTAAATAAAATGAGTTATAAAATAAAAATAAATAAATATAAAAGGATAAACAAAAAATAAATAAAAAATAAATGGATAGGATAGTAGGAAAATAGAGAAGGAAGTGTAGAAGTCCACTGAGATGGTTCGAGTAAGTTGGCCAACAGCCTGAGTGTTTGTTTGAACAGAACACTATAATGTTCACGATAATGAGTAGGGTAACACCCAAGCTCTAGAAATTTGGTTTTGTAAGTCATTTATTACCAAATGAATCTTTCAGCTACCATGGCATAAGAATTGAGTTGTCACGGAATGATGGAAGGTTATAATTAATCCAAGGGTTCCAGATTTTTTCAAAGAGTGGAATTTGATCCCTTTCTATAGCTAGCATTTTGGCGTGAGACATGAAGTCATTTACTCTACGTATGGTCTCGGATATCTCCAAGTTAGGGGACCTCCATGCCCTTGCTATTGTTTGTTTGGCTGCCGTAAGAAGTTGAGTGAGAAGTTTAAATTTCTTATGTGTAATGAGATCCGGTTTTAGGTTGAGCAAGGCTGTGGCTGGGTCTGGTTGCACAGTGAGACCAAATATTCTGGAAGCAGTTTCAAATGCCTTTTCCCAATATATTTGTACTAACGGGCAGGACCACCAAATATGTAAGTGGGTGCCTGGATCAGGACAGCCCCGGACGCATTGGGCTGTTTGGTTTGGCATAAATTTGGCCAACCTGGAGGAAACAACGAGTTAAAACTTTGTAGTTGGTTTCTACCGCCAGGATATTTGGTGAGGAGGATTTTGTTGCAGACCAGATTTTGAACCAATCAGCCATATCAAATGTTCTTTCCAGGTCCTCCTCCCATTTACATGCATAAGGTGGTTTATCTAAACCAGGGTAAATAGAAATGTGGGAATATATAGAAGATATTTTACCTCTTAAATGAGGGTCTTTCAAGGATGCTGATTTAAAAATCATAATTTGGGATAGAGAGATATTAGTGTTTAACAAAGGTGTGTAAAAATTTTGGATTTGGAGGTATCTAAAAAGTTATGAATTTGGTAAGTTATAGGTGTCACAAAGGGTAGGAAATGTGTGAAAGGATGTTGAAGAAGTTAGGTTACTAAGCCGCGTAATGTTCAATGAGTTCCACATCTTAAATGATTTGAGTGAGACCAATGCTGGGTAGAAAGCAGGGTTTTTTGAGAAATGACAAAAGAGGGTTGTGAGAAGATTGTAGCTGGTGCTTAAAGGAGTTGTAAAGGAAAATGATTTTTTGCTGAAATGACTGTTTACAGGGTATAGAGACATAATAGTTAACTGATTCTTTTTAAAAATGATTAAACATAGATAAAAATCAATCATATAATGTACCTACAGTTTAGTTTCGTTTTTGCCTGTTGCTTCCTGTCTTTCTGATGTACAGAGCCAGAGAGCCAATAGAGAGGGCAGTGATGGTTTGTAAAACGAAACTGGATTGGTGCTGAGGGGTTTTAGACACCCAGTAATCACACCTCATTGATTAATGACCACAAAGAGAAATCTCCCAGTACTGTGGTGATCAGGAAACAGACAACCAGGAAGTGTCCAGAACAGAGAGGAATTACATCAACATCAAAGCAAAAACGAACAATGAGGACATGAAACCAGGACTGCAGTAAGGTAAAGGAAGCTATTTAGCTAAAAAAAAAATATTTTAGTGACCCTTTAAATCTAGGGTTTATTACTCATAGGGGTATTTAATGTGTAGCGTGATATTTAGAGAGGCTAGCAATGTGTGCAGCTCTATAATAGTTAGCACAATTTGGAAATCCAAGACCTCCTTTGAGTTTTGGTAAATGCAGCGTATGTAATGATACACAGGATTTAATGGAGCCCCAGACATATGTTTCTCTATGGAGTAATCTAAGGTAGTAAGATGGGATAGGGATCGGCAAAACTCTGAATAAATAAAAGTAGTTTTGGGAGAATTGTCATTCTGATTGCATTAATTTTACCTATCTATGAGATCGGGAGATGTGTCCATTGTTGTAAAAGTTTTGTAATTTGTTTGAGGAGTGGGGGATAGTTTGCTACAAAAAGATCTGAATATGAGGCTGTTATGTGAACCCCTAAATAGGGGATTGACCTCTCAGTCCATATAAAAGGGAGTGCATTTTTGGCAGAGTCTGATTCTACTTTGGAGAGGGATATATCTAGGGCTCTGGATTTTTTGGGATATATTGTAAGTCCCGAAATCATTGCGAATTTGTCTAGAATGGACAGGAGGTTAGGTCCGGAAACTTGTGGGGATGACAGAAATAGTAGTATGTCATCTGCAAAAAGACATAATTGATGATGGTATCCAGCAGTTTCAATACCTGTGATTGTCGGGTCTGTGCGAATTCATTGGGCTAAAGGTTCTACTAGGAGGGCGAATAGGAGGGGGGAGAGTGGGCATCCCTGGTGAGTTCCTCTTTCTATATTAAATGGATTAGATTTATAGCCTGTATATTTAATGTATGCAATTGGTTTGTTATAAAGCGATTTGATCCATGTTAAGAAGTGGGGGCCAAAACCACATCTTTGCAAAGTGTAGTGAAGATAAGACCATGATATGGAGTCAAAAGCCTATTTTATATCAAGGGATAGGAAACAAGAGGGTATTCAACAGGTTTTAGCTATTTGAGCTAGCAATACTGCCCTACGGACATTGTCGCCCGCCTGGCGCATTGGCATGAAAGCTACCTGGTCTTTGTGGATAAGCTTACTGTCATGGACCGTGAAATCATACTTCACGTATTACATAAGATGAGACATTGTGGATAGTACATATTGCAAGAGATACTGGAAGTGGCTTAATTTGTCGTGACTAGTTTACTAGGACAATGACCCTTCGATGCTTAGCTCCGACTAGTGAAATGCTAAGTGAAGCCGGGCTTGTGAGAGACTCTTCATTGTCCATTGTGTAGAGGTGTTAATCCAGGACGGCTCCTAGACCTTTCTATTGTGTGATAACACTGTTTTGAGCCTTTTGATTATCAGGAGTATTGGATTAGCATGTCATTATCTAAAAGAGTGTGATCTCTCAGATGTAGTAATGACCTCCTCTCTATGCGGAGACAAGCTGGCTAGATAACGTATTCGGTTAACTTCACTGATGTCATTATCTACAGGAATGTCATTCTCTCTGAGGAGTAGTTAAGTCATGCTAAATACATCGGTGCCGAAATGTCTATCTGTATGGAAACCCCAGTGTGTGGAAAAGGGGGTGGAGATTTCATTGTTCTTTGATTGATGAAATATATAACATGTATATAACCAGGAGAATGTTTCAATAAAGTTGAGTTATGTTTGAACATACATACAACTCGCTTGGTGTGTGTTCTTAATGGGTTCGATTGGCACATAGCTGTATGTCGGACCCTGGAATCTTGGATGACTGGACCATCAGATGTTGCAATCTGCAATCTGATCTACTAGAAGCAGAGGAGTGTCGGGAGAGCAGGACCTGGGTGAGAAAGGGTATCGTCACATTGGTTGGCAGCGGTGGGATTTGCTCTCCAGTACTGGGACAACTCCAAACCACCACCATGAAAGACCAGCTATGCAGCCTACAGGAGAACCATGCTAAAAGACTTGCTTGAGAGCCGTGGAGTGACCGGTGGGAAGAACAAGGCCACCCTGATCATTGCGCTAGCCGAGATGGATCAGAGGGATGGTGATGCAGGACCCCGGTCAGTTGAAGACTTGTTCCAGCAGCGAGTTCAACAGCGGTTGGCATTAGATGGTGCTAACCCATCAGAGACCGCCATACAGGATGCCATTAGAGACATCAATCTGCAGGATGAGCGACAACAGAAAGAACGAAAGCGCCAAGAGAGAGAACGAGAGCGGCAACAGAGAGAACGAGAGCGGCAACATGAGCTGAGAATTGCAGAAATACAGCAATCGGTGACAACGCCTAAAGAAGCAGCACCAAATGAAAGAAGAGGAGAGGTACAGATACCAGTAACCATGGAAGAGGAATTCAGAAGGAGGTTGCGAGAAAAGCAGATACAGCACAGAGGACCAGTATCAGAGGAGGTCCTGCTTGGATGGTCTGATTCAAACCGCTGCGAACTCTGGAAAGAAGCGCTAGCCCGCGAGCAGCGACACCAGGGAAAAGCTCTCCCCTCCATCCACAGAAGGTACTGGTCACAGTATGAAGTACGAATGCTGTAATTGGGGGAACAACTGAAGCAGGAGTGGACAGCAGAGTTAAGCAGGCTGATCCGGGCAGAGATGCGGTTGGACGAGAGCTACAGAGCCCTCCGGTGGTTTGCAGTCCAAGAGTGCCCGTGGTCAGCAGATGACAGCCCCACGGAAGGCTTTGACTATGATGGCCTGGGATTATTGTATTGGAAGTCCAGGGATCCCGACTTTGGAAATGATTGGGAGTGGCGCTTGGAGGACATAATGGAGCACAGAGAGGAAAATTTGAATATCTCGGAAGGCCACTGTTTACAGGAAGATTTGGAATTTCCGGCCGTTCAGGAATGGGAGCTGGAATTTGCCTGCAAACAGCTGCTAGACTCCACTCAGCAGCAGGATGGGGCTCCCTTTGCCTGGGACTATGAGGAAATATCAGCTGAAAATGCTGAAATCCTGGCTGAAGAATCAGCAATGTGGCAGAGTAACAGCGGGCTTTGCCAACCTGCCCCTGCAGCTATGGACCCGGAGGTCTTATGGCGGATGCAGCAAGTGCTGACTGACCTTGATGATCCTGTTTCTGCATGGGATGATCTTGAATGGAGGAATGTGCCTGTCCAGCAGTATGGCAGTGAATTGGCAGTGGAAAATCTGGAGATTGCCGTTCCCAAAGCTGTAGTACTGACCGCAGGGCCGAGCTCTGCTAACCTCTGCTCAGTACCTATATCATCTTCTGGGTTTTATGGACAGGAGATTGTGAACTTCTATCCCCAGACCCCAGTTGCAGAGACAGGGGACTTAATAGATTTTTTCTGCTGAGGAAGAACAACCTGATGAGCCTCCAGCAGAAGAGCTGGGATCAGGGCCAAACTTCACTGTGCTCTGCCCAGCACCAAGGGCAGTATTTGTGGAATTAAAAGGAACTTACCCAGCTGAAACGCTGGTCACTGGACAGAGGGTTCAAGACCTCTGCCCCACCCCTGTGGCAGTTCCGGAGGCTCAGGGTGAGAAGATGGCGATCACTCCCCAGCCGCAGATTACAGAATGTATGGACTGTTCAGAGGATGTTATGGATTATGCACCTCCAGCAGAAGTGCTGGCAACAGGGCAGAGTGCTAACAATCTCTGCCCAGCACCGGAACCAACTGTGGAGTTCCAGGGAGTCGGGGCAGTTGGCCCCCCTCCCCAGCAACAAGCTGAGGTGGTAAAACTCTTAAGCCGCGTACACACGATCAAATTTGTCTGCTGAAAACGGTCCGATGGACTGTTTCAGCAGACAAATCCGATCGTGTGTACGGGCTAGCGGACAGGTTTGTCCATCGGACAAATTTCAAAGCATGCTTTGAAATTTGTCTGCTACAAATCTGTCCGTCGGATATTTCCGCTGGTTAGTACGGCAAACCAGCGGACATATCTTCCCGCACATGCGTCGTATCCTGTGAATGGATCCGACGCATGCGCGCGGAAGTGTTTACTTCCTGGTGCGGTGACGTGGCGGCGTCAACGTCACCGCCGCATCACCACGCTGTCTGCCGGCTGGGGATTTTGATCCGATGGTGTGTACACGCCATCGGACCGAAATCCGATGAGACATGTCCGCTCTAAACTGTCCGTCGGACAAGTTTGAGCGGACAGATCTCATCGTGTGTACGAGGCCTTACTCTCAGAAAATGGTGTGGCTCTGAGACAGGAGGACGTCGGCTTTTCTCTGCAAGCACCAGGGGATTTTCACCTAGCACCAGTGGATGGGACTTCAGTCTCCACTGGTATACCCCAGGAATGATGGCCAGTTCGCCAAGATCCCCAACAGCATTATGAACTGAGCCCAGTCACCCTGTCTTCTCTCCAGCGGCTGAAAGGACTCCAGGGAGAAGGGCCAGTCCAGGCCTCTCCCCAGCGGCAGGCATGTTCTCTGAGAGAGGCAGAGGATGGCTGGGTGAGTAATGCTCTGTTTGGGACAAGTTATTTGGGGTACTGTATGAATACCGGCATTGGGGGACTGGAACTACTGACTTAATTCAGAACCAACCCGTCTGGTGTCTCCTACTGTGTTAATCTCCTGCCAAAAAGGGAGATGTGTGACAGGCCTAGCGGGGACAGGGGCTTTTGGAGAGGACTGAATGCGAGCCTCTTGCCGTCCGATTATGGGGCAAGGCCTCAAAGCAGGAAGGCGGATGGGTTATCCCAGCGGACGGTCCTGGAACCTTAAGACTACTTGTCCAACATCCTCGAGTTGACCCGTTTGGGTCTCACTGCGGCTGTTGGACTATTTCCTAGGGGGAGTAATGTCATGGACCGTGAAATCATACTTCATGTATTACATTAGATGAGACATTGTGGATAGTACATATTGCAAGAGATACTGGAAGTGGCTTAATTTGTCATGACTAGGTCACTAGGACAATGACCCTCCAATGCTTAGCTCCGACTAGTGAAATGCTAAGTGAAGCCGGGCTTGTGAGAGACATTTCATTGTCCAGTGTTTAGAGGTGTTAATCCAGGTCGGCTCCAAACCTTTCTATTGTGTGATAATCAGGAGCCTTTTGATTATCAGGAGTATTGGATTAGCATGTCATTATCTAAAAGAGTGTGATCTCTCAGATGTAGTAATGACCTCCTCTCTATGCGGAGACAAGCTGGCTAGATAACGTATTCTGTTAACTTCACTGATGTCATTATCTACAGGAATGTCATTCTCTCTAAAGAGTAGTTAAGTCATGCTAAATACATCGGTGCCGAAATGTCTATCTGTATGGAAACCCCAGTGTGTGGAAAAGGGGGTGGAGATTTCATTGTTCTTTGATTGATGAAAGCTTGTAACCTGTATATAACCAGGAGAATGTTTCAATAAAGTTGAGTTCTGTTTGAACATACATACAACTCGCTTGGTGTGTGTTCTTAATGGGTTCGATCGGCACATAGCTGTAGGTCGGACCCCGGAATATTGGATGACTGGACCATCAGATGTTGCAATCTGCAATCTGATCTACTAGAAGCAGAGGAGTGTTGGGAGAGCAGGACCTGGGCGAGAAAGGGTCTCGTCACACTTACCTATTACATTATTTAGTCTTGTGGCTAATATTTTGGTTAAAATGTTGATATCCAAGTTCAGGAGTGAGATTGGGCGGAAATTCGTACATAAGGTATCGTCAGTGAAAGGTTTGGGGATCATGCAAACGATGGCCGTCAAAGTTTCTTGTCTAAAGGATTTTCCTTCTAATAATACATTAAAAGCTTCCACTAAGATTTGTGATAACGTGTCTGTATAAGTTTTGTAATATAAGGCGGAGTAGCCATCTGGGCCTAGTCTCTTGTTTAATTTTAGGTCTTTGATAGCCTCGGAGACATCATCAGGTGTAATGTTGCCTTCTAATAAATTATTTTGGTCAAGGGAAAGTTCTGGTAAGTTTATATCGGATAAAAATGTATCTCCTGTTTTCGGGTTGAAATGAATATTATTCATTTCTGAACCATTTTGGTAGGGTTGCTTGTGTAAACATCTTTCACCAGTTTTAGGCAGATTGGTTTAAAGGGTTTGTTCAAGGAATTAAGCGTACGTGCAAGGTAGGTACCCGATTTATTGGATTTCATTAAATAGTTATGTCTTGATCGTTTGTAGGATTTTTCCACTGCTTCATTTAGAAATAAGTCAAATGCAACACGAGTTTTGTCTAAACGGGATTTTGTTAATGGTGATGGATTGTCCTGATGGAATATAAAGGTGGTATTAAACTCCATTTACAGTTTACGTGCAAGGGTTTTCTGTTCGCGTTTGAATATGGCCGATTGTTTCTGAATTGTATTACGTATAACTGGTTTATGGGCTTCCCAAAGAGTTAATGTACTAATTTCTGGACTAGTATTGAGTGAGATATAATCTTTAATGGCTTGTTCAATAGTTTGCTGATAAGATGGGTGTTTGAGTAGGATGTCTGGGAGGTTCCAAGTAGGGTCGTGGCCTTTGGGTAATGTTGATTTAATAGACGCGATTACCGCATTATGGTCAGACCATGGGATAGGGATTATATCTGCTGTAGTAATTTCAGGGAGCATACCTATAGTTAGGAATATGTGATCAATCCTTGAACATGTTTTATGAGGTTGGGAATAGTATGTATATCTACGTTTAGTGGGATTACCTTCTCTCCATGAATCTACCAAATTATATTTGGATAAAAGTTGTGAAAAAGTCATTTTAAATTTATCTTGAGATGGTGTGTACGGGGATTCATCCAGAAATGGGAGGAGGACCTGGTTATAATCTCCACACAGTATAACTGTACCTGTTTTATGGTCATTAACGACTTGTAGTAAATGTGACATAAATGGATTTGGTTGCTTATTTGGTGCATAGTATGAAACTACAGTTATTGCAATGTCCATAATATGGCCTGTGAGAATCAAGTAGCATCCTTCAGGATCTTTTATTTGGGATTGGAGAGTAAATGGGGTAGAACGATGAAAGGCTATGAGGGTGCGCCGATGCTTGGAGGTAGCCGAAGCCGTGTAGGTTTGCGGATAAAAATGTGACATAAATTTGGGTGTGGAAGTACTCGTGAAGTGGGTCTCTTGTAGGCAAACTATGTGTGCATTTCTGGCATGAAATGCACGGAAGGCCTTGGTACGTTTCTGGGGAGTGTTTAGTCCCTGAACATTTAGGGACAGAATGTTTAATGGTGCCATGGTAGTTGAATAGACAAAGGGGACTTACCCATTACCAAGTTATTCAGGTCAATCGATATGATCCAAGTGGACTCAGAGAGAGAAGAAGAGAGAGGAATGGAGATGAATACTAGAGTAAAAAAAAAGGAATATAATACTAATGGTTAGAGAAAATAATGTATAGTTCAACATAAAGACACGTTTAAGTGTTTTCCGCGAGTGGGAGCAAAGCCTCTATACTCTTTTAGTAAATCAACTCCTATAATTGCAATATGCAGCAAACGGCTTGAAGTGACCTTTCCAAACCTAAAAAGAAAAAAAGAAATAAGGCAGCACTTGTAATAGAACACAATTCTTTGCTTTGTTTGCAGAGGCTTGCCTAAATAGGCTTCACTATTTGACAGTATGAGTGCTGGATACCTGGCCCCCCTTTACTGAGAACTGTAGTTTCTCCCACACCATAGGATGCCATTGTGCTGCAGAGGCTATTGGAAGGAATCATAGAGCTCAGCAGAGTGGCAGGTTTCCAACACAGAATTATATCGGATGCAGAAGACTCATTGACCATGGTAGAACCTAAAGAATGAACAGACAGGAGGAGATGTAAGAACAAATAGCGCTCTTCAGTTGTAAAATTATTTTGGAAAACATCAGAGTTGCTCTAAAGGCAGACTTCTTGTGCTCAGATAAATGCATAGGTTGTCACTATATAGGTGTGACCTCTCCTTCTGAAAATGCTACCCTCCTCGTTGTCTGTCAAATTCAGTAGCTTGAGTGCTCGCTGTTGCTGATCCAAATCATGCTTCTGGATCAGAAGTTCTGATTTCACTTTGCCCTGAGTTCATACTTATGGCAAGGTTCAGGGCATTGCACTGGGCAGGTTTCCTTATAGGCAGCTCATTGGTTTAACAAAGAGTCTTGGTGTGACAGAACCCACTGTCACTGTATGTCTTGGAAAGGATTGTGGGCGTGCCTCCTACCGACAGACTATGGGCCAGAAATATACTGGAGACCTGAAGCTGGCATTATTGTGAGGTAATGTAATGTTACAGCCCTACACCCCCCACCCCCCCTCCTCTTGTTGCTGGACACAGACAATGGAGAGTGGACTGCAGACGTCTCTCCGCAGGGGGTGTGTATTGAGAAGCTAGGCTGCCTGCTTACCATAATCTCATTAGGTTTCTGTACACTGTTTCAATGTCCAAATGTTCTGTTCCCATTTATTGTTCCTTGTCCCCCTCCCCTCAGACAAGGCAAAGGGGAGTGTCCCTTACTGTGTGTAAAACTGTATAGTTTGGATTTTAATAAACAGTTAAGCTCTGGATGTGTAACCCTCAACATGTGTGGATTGTCTCGTGATTGAGGGGTTAAGGGCTGGTTATGGCGAATCTGCAGGCTGCGGGTGCGTTTGGAGGACAGGAGACACAGGTCTGGCGGATGTGCCCAGCAGGGGTACTTGAGGTCCGTCACAGTGGTGGCAGCGGTGGGATGTCTCCTGCAGTCCAGGACATCCAAACCACCACCAGGATTCAAGATCTGGGCAGCTGCCGAGGAGCGATACGGGGACCAGCCAGCATGAGAGCGGAGTTCGGGAGGAGGCTGCAAGGCATGCGGAAGAAACATCGGGGACCAGTGACAGAGCGCACCATGCTCGGCTGGGAGGATGTGATCCGCCGGCAACTCTGGCATGAGGCGCTAAGCTACGAGCGGCGCCAGCAGGGGAAGATCCTTCCCTCCTCCTCAGAGATGTACTGGACGCAGTACTGTGCGCGAGAGGTGTTCCTGAGGGAACGACCGCGAGATGATTGGAAGACGGAGCTCAGAAGATTGGTCCAGGAGGAGATGAAGCTAGATGCCAGCTACAGAGCCCTCCGGTGGTTCGCGGCTCAACTTTGGCCAAGTACAGCAGATGGCAGCCCAACAGAAGGCGTTGGCTATGGCGGCGTGGGGCTGCTCCATCAAAAAATGTACGGAGACCCAGACTTTGGGAGCGATGAGGAGTGGCGGTGGGAAAACATCTTGGACTTCCGAGATGAGGTGCTGGACCTCCCTGTAGAGGCATGTGACCTGGGGGAATTGGAGTTCCTGGTTGAGCAGGAATTTGAGCTCGAAATTGCATACAAGCGGCTGTTTGATGGTGATGAGCAGCCTGGCATGGCTCCTGTTACCTGGGACTGTCCTGGAGAAATAGCAGACAGTCACAAAGATGAGCAAATGGGGCCAGGGGTGACCCTACATTTTCCTGTCCTAACCGCAATGGAAGAAGCGGCAATGATACAGAGGGCACTGCGAGCGCTAGAATGCCGGAACGCACCGGAGGTCCCCCAGGCAGTGAGACAAGCTAATAGCATCAAGGTCTCAGAAAGTGGAGTTGAGACAGGCGCTGGAAGGCTGGAAAATGGTGATCAGCAGCAAGTCCAGAGTATCTCATCTGGGGCCCCAGCAGAAGCACTGGCTACAGGGCAGAGTGCCCCTGGCATCTGTCCAGCATCAGAAAAAGAGTTGGCTCCGGAGAGTCCGAGAGATGACCTGCGTGAGCTGTTTCCCCAACTGCAGATATCCCCACCTGGAGTAGAGGAAGCAATTCTCCCTCCCCAGCAATTGGACACTACCCCAATGTTCATCCCCCCAGCAGAAGCGTTGGCTATGGAGCAGAGTGCCACTATAATCTGCCTAGCATCAGAAAAAGAGTTGGCTCCGGAGAGTCTGAGAGATGATCTGCTTGAGCTGTTTCCCCAACAGCCGCTATCTCCACCTGGAGTAGAGGAAGCAATTCTCCCTCCCCAGCAATTGGACACTACCCCAATGTTCATCCCCCCAGCAGAAGCGTTGGCTATGGAGCAGAGTGCCACTATAATCTGCCTAGCATCAGAAAAAGAGTTGGATCCGGAGAGTCTGAGACATGACCTGCGTGCGCTGTTTCCCCAACTGCAGATATTCCCACCGGGAGTAGAAGAAGCAATTCTCCCTCCACAGCAATTGGACACTACCCCAGTGGTTCTCTCCCCAGCAAAAGCGTTGGCTATGGAGCAGAGTTCTGATGGTCCCTGCCCAGCACTCAGTATGTTTTTGGAGGGTTTGGGAGACAGCCCCTGTCAGAAGTCACCCCAAGGGCTGGTCACAGAACCGGCAGGGGAGAAAACCCTTCCCTCTCTCCAGCAGCTGTACCCAACATTTTCATATGTCTCCCCGGCAGAAGCGCTGGCTACAGGACAGAGCGATGATGGTCTCTGCCCAGCATCAGAACAAGAGATGAAGAACCCAGGAGATAGTCCCTGCAAGATACCTTCTCAGCGGCTGGTAACTACACCACGAGAAAAGCAAGTACCTTTGCCTCCCCAAATGCATAGCCCTACCAGCCTATGTTCCCTACCAGCTGAAGCACTGGAAGCAGGGCAGAGGATTATTCAGCTTCCCCCAAATATCTGCAACCCCCCCCAGGGATCAGAGGAGTGCAAACAACTGTTCCCACTCTGCAGCGGGCTGTTTTTATTCCCAGGAGACCGTCTGTGCGGTTTTGCTCCCCAGCGCAAGAGTCGTACTTTTACTTTTCCTGTTTGCCTGGGGTGGAAGTTTGTGACTAACGCAGGTCCAGACCAGTTGGGGGTCAGGAACCTGGTTAGTCTGTTTTTAAAAGGGGAGAAATGTGACAGAACCCACTGTCACTGTATGTCTTGGAAAGGATTGTGGGCGTGCCTCCTACCGACAGACTATGGGCCAGAAATATACTGGAGACCTGAAGCTGGCATTATTGTGAGGTAATGTAATGTTACAGCCCTACACCCCCCACCCCCCTCCTCTTGTTGCTGGACACAGACAATGGAGAGTGGACTGCAGACGTCTCTTCTCCGCAGGGGGTGTGTATTGAGAAGCTAGGCTGCCTGCTTACCATAATCTCATTAGGTTTCTGTACACTGTTTCAATGTCCAAATGTTCTGTTCCCATTTATTGTTCCTTGTCCCCCTCCCCTCAGACAAGGCAAAGGGGAGTGTCCCTTACTGTGTGTAAAACTGTATAGTTTGGATTTTAATAAACAGTTAAGCTCTGGATGTGTAACCCTCAACATGTGTGGATTGTCTCGTGATTGAGGGGTTAAGGGCTGGTTATGGCGAATCTGCAGGCTGCGGGTGCGTTTGGAGGACAGGAGACACAGGTCTGGCGGATGTGCCCAGCAGGGGTACTTGAGGTCCGTCACACTTGGTATGCACAGTTGTAAGATACTCCTATAGATTATTGGTTTGTGAAAGTATTTGGGATTGTTGTATATGAAAAAATACATTACTGGGCACACATTTAAACCCATGTATTTTGAGGGTTTTTGCATCCTCTTTATCAGGACTTTTTACTAATAACACATACAGATTACACTCTTAGTTGTTTAATCTTACAATTAACAAAGCATTTTCTATTTGCAATGACAAAACACATACTGTATATAAAAACAGTATAAAAATAATAATATATAAACTCCATGAAAAAGCCAATGCTTTTTTTGATAACCATCCCTCTGGTTTCATGCTTGCCCCAGGTCAAATATTAATCATGGAGTTACCTTTAGATACTCCGATTTCTCCCATTATCTAAAAAGATTGGCCCATTAATGACAGATAACTTCTGGACCAAACCCAAGCCCAAATGCAGAGTCATCACCTAGGATGAAGCTAATCTAAATAATGAATGTACAAAAAATGCACTAAAAGTTTGTAGGGCTTAAAGAATAGGGTCTGGAGTCTACTATAAAATACAAAACAATATATATAAAAATACTATTATAATATAGGCTAGCCTAGTTCTTTCTTACCCCAGTAGAACCATGACTTGATCTGCTTGTGCCTGATTGACCACAAATTCTTCCTCCAGTATCTCCTGCCACCTTTCTCTTACAGCATTACCATCCTCTTACCCTAAAGCCCCTAGTAAACCTAATTTTGCCTGTGAACCCATCTCCAGTTAAGGGGGCACTGGCCCCTCAGGTAGTGGCCACACAGGTGCAGTTCATGGCATTCCTCCTCTTTCCCCCCTGGACACAGTTATTGGGGTATCCAGTTTGTATGTATGCTATGGTAGCTACTGTGAGTGAAATAGCTGTGGTCCTGCAGTTCACAACTTGGATGTAGAGGTGAACTCAGTATAGAGGTTCATCACACTTGAATTTACCCTTTAAAAAAATTTAATTGAAAATGGCAGTTCACAGGTAATGAGTAAAGCCAATGCATTTGAGATGTACCTGTCCCTTCATCAGGGCTAGTATACAGGGAAACATTAAAAGCAACTGATAAGTATCTCAAGATTTCTCCTTGGGATTAATAAAGTGTTCTGATTAAGGTATCCAGTAATAAATTGTTAGTAACTTATGCATTGATAGAGATCATTTAAATGACAAATAATTGAGGTAAGATAAATACAGTAAAAAAATTACAAAAGGAAACAGAAGCATAAGATCTCGGGCACAAGAAATGTGGTAAAAAGTCAAGTAGTATTATACTGGACTTATAAAGTTCCTGGATAGTTGTATATTGACTATAGTAAAATACATGTATCTAATAGATAATTAAATAAAAAATGTTAAATAAAAGTAAAAATACAGAAAAATAAAATAAACAAAAACACAAGTAAAAATAGAAATAGTCATATATTTAAATTTAGACCAATGGGCAAGAAGGCAGCACTGACCTGTGATGTTGGATGTGGTTGGGACTTAACGGGAACAGAGAATCAACTTGATGGAGAAGGTAAAAATAATGGTAGAAAAAATGGAAAACAAAAAAAGGGGGTGAGGGGAAAAGGGGAGGGAAGGTTTGGAGTGGGGGGGGGGGGTAGGGAGGGGTAGTATAGGGAATAAAAGTAAATGGGTGGGGACTTGATTGTGCTGATATGAATCCCTAAGCTGGGGGAGCAAACAGCTGGGGCAAAAGGAGTGTAAAAACAGTGTTAGAAGGACGGGGGAAAATAGATGGAGACATAGGAGTGTTGGCATGCAGCTGTGGGCTGTGGTTGCAAGCAGCTCAGAGTTGGGCTCTGGATACGAGCAAGAGTGTGATATGCTGACCAAAAAATGTGGAGGCAGGGTCACATGGGTCACAGGGTCCTGCTCCTGAAAAAATGACCGGTTTTAAAACTTTTTTCCATTGATACATGTTACCTGGGGCAAGACCCGGGTTCTCAAAGACGTTTTACGACAATGACTTGCATATTAGGCTTTAAAATGAGCACTTTTGAATTCGAGCGTTCGAGTCCCATAGACTTCAATGGGGTTCTAAATGTTCACGCGAACGTTCGGTCCGTTCGACGGTTCTGGTGCGCACTGAACGTGGGGGTGTTCGGCTAATCCCTAGTCGTTTAGGCACAGGGTGGTAGCTTAATGTCTCATAAAATAAGAAACGAAAAGAGGCCCCATAGCATAATACCATTTAGGAGTAGTGTATTCAACTAAAGCGGAGTTTCACCCTAAATATAAGATCTCCCATGTGATCCAGCATACTGGCGTGGGATTAAAAAAAAAAACCCAGCATACTGGCGCTGACGCCAGTATGCTGGATCACATGGGAGATCTTATATTTAGGGTGAAACTCCGCTTTAAAGTATTGCACTTACACTTAAGCTGAAAAGATCTTGCGGTGAGTAAAAATATGGAGGCATGCGGCGTCTCCTTGAATTTTTGTCCTGTCCTGTCCTTCTCCGCTCTGTATTTTTCCTTTCCTTACAGGTTCATCACATTTTTTCATTTAGTGCTGTACCTTATTATATATGTCGTAAATATAAACCCTATAGGGATTGGCACTTAGAGGCAATTATAAAAGAATATTAGGAGTTGACATGCGGGAAATGAATGTACAAATTTAAAACTGAAGGGGCAATAAATGATGAAAAAGTGAAGAGACATAAAAATATGATATAATATTGAAGAAAAATATGAATAAAAAAAAAATCTGGATTCATACAACCTTGGAACAATGTTGTGGTTGGCCAGGGAATTAGGAAAGCCTACTTATAATCGGTAGGCTGTGACTCCTCTTATGCGCTGTACACACGGTCGGAATTTCTGATGGGAACTTTTCATCGGATATTCCGACCGTGTGTATGCCCAATCTGACTTTTTCCGTCTGAAATTCCAATGGACTTAGATAGAGAGGTCTGTATGGAATTCCGTCACACTAAAAACCAGGCATGCTCAGAATCAAGTCGACACATGCTCGGAGGCATTGAACTTAGTTTTTCTCTGCTCGTCGTCGTGTTTTACGTCACTGTGTTCTTGACGGTCGGAATTTGGTGTGACCATGTGTATGTAAGACAGCTGTATGTAAGAGTGTGTTATTGACATTTTATTATGAGATCCTTCCAGTGGTTGATGTGGATGTACATTAGGCAACATGTTAGAACTGCCAATACACTAAAATAAACAGATATGCCAACACACATCATGCAAAGACCGGCAGTCTTATGTGCCTGCTCAATCTTAACACCAAGCAATCTCTTTCCCTACTCTGCCCTAACAAAGGCATGAAGATTATTCATCTTAACACATGCAATCATGTGCCAAATTTGGCAGCGGATGCAGACTGTCTATGGACCTCCATTCATCAGTGTGATGGATGGAGGTTCCTGCTGGACACAGAATGTGTCAGCGCAGGTCCACACATTAACAGACGCAAATGTAAGGGCGCCCTAATGTCTATGGCCATTGTTAGTATACTCTGTCATTTTTGTTAGACTAGTGAGTTAGAAGTTCCTAATGCTGTTAATGTTATTATTAAATATTAATCCTGCAACTTATATCTAAAGTGAAATTATAATTTTCCTCAGAAATCTCTCAGTAGATTTCAGGTGTAAAGATTGAAAGTGCAACTCCACTTTTTAATGTAAAAAAAAAATGGATTTGGGGGGGCCACTTTTTTTTATAATTTTGCCGTTGAGTTCCAATTAAAATCTATGCCAGACCCAGGCCTGGTAAGGATTTTAGGGGGCTTACGTTGTTTTTTTTTTTTTTTTGGCATGTAGTTCCCCTTAAAATCTGTACCAGACACAAAGGGCCTGGTATGGACTGGGGGAGGAGGGTTTAATTTTGTCATAGGGTTGACCTTAACCACTTCAATACACTGTATTATATACTGTACATTGACTGCACTATTTTTTTTTTGCTAGAAAATTACCCCCAAACATAATAAAAAAAATTTGAACACTCTAGAGATTAAAATGGCGGTCATTGCAATACTTTTTGTCACACCGTATTTGCGCAACAGTCTTACAAGTGCACTTTTTTGGGAAAAAAATCGCTTTTTTTAATTAAATAAGACAACAGTAAAGTTAGCCCAATTTTTTTTATATTGTGAAAGATAATGTAAATCGATATCCAACATGTCATGCTTCAAAATTGGGGCCGCTCGTGGAATGGCATCAAACTTTTATCCTTAAAAATCTCCATAGGCGACGATTAAAATTCTACAGGTTGCATATTTTGAGTTACAGAGGAGGTCTAGGGCATATTAAAAATGACGTATGCATTCTCTTCTGCATGTGAGCTTGTCGGAATGGGGCGCTTTAAAACGTTTTTATTTTTTTCTTATTTTACTTTATTTTATTGATTTTAAAACAGTTTTTCTATGTGTACAACCCCTCTCCCTGCATCTGACAGCTCAGTTTTTTCCATACCAAGAAAGGAGAAGGACCCGATCTCCTCCGTCGCTACTGGCGGCTCCGGTAAGCAGCAGAGGGTGCGGGAGAGTGGCGGGAGGGGGGCCCTCTCCCGCCGCTGATAACGGTGATCTTGCGGTGAATCCATCCACAGAGAGCACCATTATCGTAAACAGAACCACCCCCTGAAAAGATGGATACCTTGGTTGTGGCAGCAGCTGCTGCTGTTATCGAGATATCCATCTTTAAAGTGCCGACGTATATATACAGTGGGCGGTCGTTAAGTGGTTAAACATCCTGACTCGGTTTGCGAGCGTTGTTTCGCAAAATGAGCAGGATTCTAGCCTCTGGGGTGTGCAGTACCGCATTTGGCCAGAGATGTGTGGTCGCCAGTGACAATCCGTTCCCTAGTGTCTGAGTGCTCTCTGATTGTTCCCGAATGTCTCCAGCGCCCCCAACCTCTGTGTACATGCATTAATGCATACACCAGCAGTGCCACTTGAACGGATTATCCATTTCCATTATTTCCTATGGGGAAACTTGCTTTGATATACGAGTGCTTTGAATTACAATGATTCTTCTGGAATGAATTATGCTCATAATCCAAGGTACCACTGTATATATATATATATATATACACACACACAAACATATATACACACACACAAAACTGCCTGCAAGCCACTAACCTGCCTCTAGCTAACGTTCTCTCATTCATAACACTATATATGGCCGCTGTGTAAGCAGCCTTTTATAGTATGGGGCGTGCACCCTGCCTTTGGCGAATCATGACTCTCACAGAAGAGCGTGCTGTGATTAGCCAAAGCATGCAGGTCAGGTGTATGCTTTGACCAATCATCAGATATCAATGCACTGCGATCTCACACAGTTTGATCTGGGGCAGTGGCGGTTCGTCCATAGAGGGTGCAAAGCGTCACCCCCTCTGGCTCTTGCACAGCCACTGAAATACATAGATTCATGCATTGCCTGAATCTATGTATTTTCGCCGCTGCCTCCAACTATTCAGATGGCCGGATGGTTGGCTGTGTGGAAGTGCCTATCAGAGCCAGCAGCTTTCCGATAGGTATTCCGAGTACAGCCCTCAGGCTGTAGTCGGCTCCCGAATGCTTATCCAAGGAACGCATCCCCTGTGCTTTCTTTGGATAAGACTGACAGGCGTCTCAGCCAATAAGGTTCACCGGTTCTGGTTACCGGTAACCTGATTGGCTGAAGCGTCATTTTACAGGGCACAGCGGCGACAATGGGCACAGTGGCATCAATGGGCACAGTGGCGACAATACAAGGGCACAGTGGTGACAATTAAAGGGCACAGTGGCGACAATTAATGGGCACAGTGGTGACAATTAAAGGGCACAGTGGCGACAATTGGCACAGTGGTGACAATTGATGGCACAGTGGCTGCGTTTGATGGCATGGCACAGTGGCTGAATGTGATGGCATGGCACAGTGGCGGCGTTTGATGGCATGGCACAGTTCCGTTTCTGTTTGCGCCCCCCCCCCCCAAAGATTTTGAGCACCAGCCGCAACTGATCTGGGAGATCAAAGTGGTGATAACTTAAGCTAGGTGGTCTGCTAGTACACGACCAAACAGCTTCAGATTGTTATTAATAACTGAAATCGGGCGATAGTTCTAAGGGAGTGTATGATCCTTATTTGGTTTGGGTAAAAGACATATTAGCCTTAAGCATGTCTTCAGAAAATTGATGGTCTTCCAAAATATAAGTAAACAGTTTGGATAGGCGGGGGGCGAGTTCGCCAGAGAATGTCTTATAGTAAAGAACGGAAAATCCATCTGGGCCAGGGGCTTTGGGGGTTTTCATTGAAGCTATTATGTGTGCTTTCGCTTCCGATGAGCATGGAGCATTCAGGGAGCAAATTTGCACATGCGACACATGTGGAAGCGAAAGATTCTTTAACCAGGGCAGGAAGGCAGAACCAGGCAGGGCTGAAGGAGTGGAAGTAGGGTTTTATAAAAATCTGAGAAAATTTGAAGGGCATCTTGAGGGTAAGTTATCTCACGTTGTGGTTCTTGCTATTGTTTGTATACATGTAGTCTATGGAGGAATTGGTTTTGTTTCTTCTGTCTTCCATGTTGTTATACATAATTGCTGTAAAGCAAAAAGCAAGCTTTTGACCACCTAAGTGATTTTTCTGTTTCCTCAGAGAGTATAGTATCTAGTGCAGTGTGTTTAGAGTTCATTTAATTGAGAACGTCTGGGGAGTGCGATGTACCATGTAGATAGTATAGTCTATCTAGGTTGTGCGTGAGGGAGCGAATAACCCGAAGTTTGTGTTTCTCTCTCTGTGATGCTATTTCGATTAAATGACCTTGCATGACTGCATTATGGGCATATATCTTCATCAGGGATTTTTTTCAGGGGGAACTTGGGGGAACTCGGTTCCACCGCCTCTGGCTCAGAGCCTTTGGTGCCCGCTCACCACAATCACTTTGTAAACACAGAAGTATGGTTTCTGTGTTTACAAGTGACAGCTCTGCACTCTGTGTGTAACCCCCCTGAACTCTACACTCTGTATGTAATGCAATCCTGATATTTCATTGCCCCTTTAGGACTCTTCCACTGTTTGTGAAATCTGAACGGGGTCGTGGTTGAGTTCCTGCACCTATTTTCTGAGAAAAAAAGCTCTGTATCTTCTACATCATTAGTATGAAAATACTCCCTAAGGTGCTCTGATAGTTGGTTAAGGATCTCTGTGTCAGTGAGAAGAGTCATTCAAGTGCCAAGTAGCAACTCCTGGGGTAAGACCATGTAGGAGGTATAGAACAATACTATTTGATGGTCTGACCAGGTACAAACGTGGATAAGAGCTTTGGAGGAGTTTGTTAATAATATCAGAGAACAATAAATGTAATCCAACCTAGAAAATCTGTCATGGACTGGGGAGTAGAATGTGTACTCGCGCACTCCTATGTTATGGGCCCTCCAGGAGTCAATAAGTTGGGAGGAGTCCAATCGTCTCTGGGCTGTCTTAGGGAAAGCATTCACATGGCTAACTGCAGTAAAACCTTGGTTTGAGAATAACTTGGTTTGAGAGTTTTGCAAGATGTGCAAAATTTTTTGAGTGCCTCAATGATATTGAGGTCAGGAGACTGAGATGGCCACTCTAGAACCTCCACTTTATTCTGCTGTAGCCAATGACATTTCAACTTGACCTTGTTTTGGATCATTGTCATATTGGAATGTCCAAGTAGGACCCATGCGCAGTTTCCTGGCTGATGAATGCAAATGTTCCTCCAGTATTTTTTGATAACATACTGTAGTCATCTTGCCAACAATTTTGACCAAATTACCTGTGCATTTGTACCTCACACATCCCCAAAATATCAGCAGTCCACCTCCATACCATTCATCATAGGCCTTGTTGACTCCCCTTCAAATGTAGTGTTTATGGTTATGGCCAAAAAGCTTAATTTTGGTCTCATCACTCCAAATGACGTTGTGCCAGAAGGTTTGAGGCTTGTTTCTGTGCTGTTTGGCGTATTGTAAGTGGGATACTTTGTGGTATTTGACTAGTAATGGCTTTTTTCTGGCGACTCGACCATGCAGCCCATTTTTCTTCAAGTGCCTCCTTATTGTGCATCTTGAAACAGCCACACCACATGTTTCCAGAGAGTCCTGTATTTCACCTGAAGTTGCTTGTGGGTCTTCCTTTGCATCGCAAAAATTTTCCTAGAAGGTTGGTCTACCTGTCCGTGGTTTGGTTTCAACAGAACCCGTAATTTTTCACTTCTTGATTAGAGTTTGAACACTGCTGACTGGCATTTTCAATTCCTTGGATATCTTTTTATATGCCTTTCCTGTTTTATACAGTACAAACCTTTTCCAGCAGATCCTTTGACAACTTTTTTGCTTTCCCCATGACTCAGAATCCAAAAATGTCAGTGCAGCACTGGATGAAAGATGCAAGGGTCTGTCAGGAGTCCAGAAACACATTGACCTTTTATACAAACACACTAATTACAAGCAAACAGATCACAGATGAGGATGGTTACCTTTAACCACTTAAGGACTGCCTCCTGCACATATACGTCGGCAGAATGGCATGGCTGGGCACATCCACTAGTACCCAGCTGTGGGTCGCGGGCGAGCGCCCCCGCCACCCGGTCCAAAGCTCCGGGACCGCGGGACACGATCGGTCCCGGTGTAAACACGACTTCCCCATTCTTCCCTGTGGTGGCGTCATCGATCGCGTGATCCCTTTTATAGGGAGAAATTGATGATGTCACACCTACAGCCACACCCCCCTACAGTTGTAAACACACATTAGGGAACACATAACCCCTTGTGTTTAACTCCCAAACTGCAAATGTCATTTTCACAACAATGCAATTTAAATGCATTTTTTGCTGTGAAAATGACAATTGTCCCAAAAAAGTGTCTGCCATAATGTCACAGTCACGGAAAAAAAATCGCTGATCGCCTATTTTGTAAACGCTATACATTTTGCGCAAACCAACCGATAAATGCTTATTGTGATTTTTTTTTACCAAAAATAGTTAGAAGAATACGTATCGGCCTAAACTGAGGAAAAATAAAAAAAAATTGATATATTTTTGGGGGATATTTATTATAGCAAAAAGTAAAAAATATTGATTTTTTTTCAAAATTGTCGCTCTATTTTTGTTTATAGCGCAAAAAATAAAAACCGCAGAGGTGATCAAATACCACCAAAAGAAAGCTCTATTTCTGGGAAAAAAAAGGACGCCAATTTTGTTTGGAAGCCATTTCGCACAACCGCGCAATTGTCTGTTAAAGCGACGCAGTGCCGAATCGCAAAACCTGGCCGGGTCATTTAGCTGACTAAAGGTCCGCGTCTTAAGTGGTTAATAGCCATTCAAACCCCTTTATCTCAAGTTGTGTGCATATTATCAGGCCAAAATCACCAGGGTATATAACTTTTGATCAGGGTTATTTGGGTAGTTTCTATTGCCTTTACGATTTTAACCACTTTCGGCCCGCGCTATAGTCGAATGACGGTTACAGCGCGGACCTGAAAAGTCAAGCCGCTGTCTTTTGATGGCCGCCCCTTTGGACGTTCCCCGCGCGCGCTCCAGAGTGCGCAGCGGGGAAGCTCTGTGTTGGCCGTGTCCCTTGGCCAATCACAGATCGTGGCGAATGGCCAATCAGAGTGGCTGTTCGCTATGCGATCTGCGCGGCCAATGAGAGATGTAAACATATGAGATCATCTCTCATTGCCGTTTTACACAGAGACAGCGTCCTGTCTCTGGAGAGGAGGAGACCGATCTGTGTTCCTTGTACATAGGGACACAGATCGGTCACCCCCCAGTCACCCCCCCTCCCCCACAGTTAGAACACAGTTAGAACACACCTAAGATACACATTTAACCCCTTCCTCACCCCCTAGTGTTAACCCCTTCACTGCCAGTCACATTTATACAGTAATTAGTGCATATTTATAGCACTGATCGCAGTATAAATGTGAATGGCGCCAAAAATGTGTCAAAAGTGTCTGATATGTCCGCCATAACGTCGCAGTCCCAATATTTTGAAGGCGCTATAACTTTTGCGCAAACCAGACGCTTATTGCGATTTTTTTTTTACCAAAAATATGTAGAAGTATACGTATCGGCCTAAACTGAGAAAAAAAATAGTTTTTTTTTTTAATTGGGCTATTTATTATAGCAACAAGTAAAAAATATTGTATTTTTTTTCAAAATGTACGCTCTTTTTTGTTTATAGCGCAAAAAATAAAAACCGCACAGGCGATCAAATACCACCAAAAGAAAGCTCTACTTGTGGGGAAAAAAGGACGTCAATTTTGTTTGGGAGCCATGTTGCACGACGCAGTGCTGAAAGCTGAAATTTCACCTGGGCAGGAGGGGGGTATATGTGCCCAGTAAGCAAGTGGTTAAAAGAGTAAACACAGTCGATTGATAATACATGGCCAAACACTAACCATGAGTGAAAGAAATGTTATTGTGTTATCATTCATATTCTCTAAAATAGAATAGTGAACTATATTGATCAATGCACATAGTCTATTTCTGCAATATGGACTGTATGAAGGACATTTTAATAAAAGGATTATTTTTTCCTGAATTCTAGTTATTTTATACTTATTTAAGAGAATGACAAATTGATGGCCATTAGCGCTTTTTTCACATTATATATATATATATATATATATATATATATATATATATATATATATACGTACATTAATGACTAGATATTCTCCCTCACTGTGGGCGATGTACCTGGTGAAATCAACAGAACTAGTGTCCCAGTCTCAGATACCGGAGTATGAACAGCAGCTGCCATGTTAATGAAGCCAGCAGCAGTTTACCAATATTGTTGTTACATGATATTTAGACAAGTTATTTTATGTTTAGATGAAAGGATTGTCCTTTGAGCTGCACATAACATTGGTTAAAACAACCTCACAATTTTTTTTTCTTCATTTTTAAATAAAAATGGTTTCCTACTTAAAGAGGAAGTAAACCCTTAATTAAAAAAAAAAAAAAACTGCAAAATAAAGACAGAATGAGATAGTATGCACTAGCTTATTATGTATCACTTACCTGCGATCGAAGCCCCTGAAGTCCTCCTCTGTCCCGTCCACCACTGCCGCCATGTCCCCTTGTCGCTTCTTCCTGTTATCGCCGCTCGGTCGCTGTGATTGGCCAGAGCGTCGATGACGTCACTCCCGCGCATGCCATTGACAAGAACGACAAGTGATTCTAATTCACTATCGCTGTTTTTTAGCTGGTCTAAAACCTCTTTTGAAGTAAAGGGGTACTTTTTGGTTGCCATGGACTCAGGTTTTCAAGCAGAAAGAACAGTATATATAACATAAAACTGCAAGCAGGGCACTAGACAAAGCATTAGGGACAAAGGGGAGTTGAAATGATTTGAAACAGTAATGTAATCTATAAGATTACAGTGTACTGAATATATTATGCTGTTTTTCACTTTTTACATTTTGCCCTGGGCTCCGTCCCTGTGTGTCGCGACGCTCACAGAGAACAGAGCCAGATAGTGATAGATCGAGTGGAGGACACCGCTCGCACACACAACGGGAGGACATCGCAGGAGCCTGGGGACAAGGCAAGTAACTTTTCCTGGATCCTGCAATGTAATCCTGAGTGTGTGTTGGAGTTACCAGTTTTGATAATGAAAATTCACCCGAGCCACACTCCCACTAGGGAGGTTAAAAGTTTGGAGACCCCTGACCAGAGGCGGCTCTCTAATTAGGCGGTGGCCTCGCCCCCACAGGGGCCTCGTGGCCACCTAATTTGCCTAAAGAATTGCTTAGAGAAAAAAAAATGGTGAATTCATAGTTCATAGGATTTAAAACTCTTACTATATGCAATGTATACAGTTCATTTTTAATCGCTTGAATTATTTTTCCCATTATGGATGCGAGTATGGCCTCATGTCTCAGGCCTCATAAAGCCTAGAGCCGTCATTGATTGGTCTATACAAACAGCATTACTACAATTACATGTTTAGAAAACCCTTCATTACCAAAAAGCAAGCATATCTCTTCACTCCTGATACATGTACAATAACTGATGAAAAAATGGATTTGGAGCACAGTTTTTTTATTTCCGTGTTTCCATTTTGTCGCTTTATTATCATCTAAGTGCATGATTTCTGTAGATGATTAGGTTGACTACACTGCCACCAGGTGGCAAAATTAAATATTTCTTTGCAATTTAGAATAGAAATAATGTACATAGTATCCTTCTTTTGGTAAATCAGTACTGATGAAATATGGAGACTGCAACAGCTGATCTCTCCTTCTAAAATGCCACTTGGATAGCTGGTATGCTGTATCAATGAAATCATCATTTTCTGTGTCACTGAGCTGGAGCAAGTATGCAGATGAGTGGTTTGTATTTTACTCTCTGTTGCTTAGAAAGTGCTGATGTCAGAGGCTGACAGATAACTTACATTTCCAGAGTAGATCAACAATAATATCCTATGTATTTCCCTGTTTATGGGTTTCCTTTCAAGGAGTCATTCTGTAACTATATGTGTCAAGATTTTTTAGTTTTATTGGTCATTTCTGGGTTTGTGCCTGAACAGCTAGTGATACAGTATTAGAGGTAGGATGACCTCCATAGGCTGAACCTAAGGCCTGTTTAACGCAGGCTTCAATGTGAATAGCAAGCTTTGACAAAGCATTTACAGAGCTTTCAGACACTGTTGAAGCTTTTAAACTATTTAAAGTACCATTCAGCTCCAGTTTTTATATGCTGAAAGCAGATCCTAATGGGAGTGTTGTTTGCAGTGGTGGCCAGTCCATTAGGGGTGCACGGGCACTGACCCCCTATCCATGCGTCCGGCCCCCTGATCTAAGCACAGGAGAGCCAGACTATGGATTCAAATAAGGGGGAGAGTTTTTTTTTAAAGCACGTGATTAGAGCCAGAGGCTCTAGTAGGCTTCAAAAAAGGGTGGGCTCTGTGAATGTATATTCGCTATTTTCACACTAAATCTCCTCCCTGCCAATCAGGAAGCAGATTGTGAGACCCGTTTCCCTATTGGCCAAAACGTCAGGCAATCCTATTGGAAGCCTAGCGCCTAGGAGAAGAGAGTAGACGCACGGTGGAAGCCATGGAGGAAGCCACTGCTCGCAGCCTGCCACCTAGATGGCATAAGTGCCAGACTGACTAGCAGACAGCAGAGCAAGAAGGGGGGGGGGTAGTGCCACACCGCCCGCTGCCCGGGGGGGGGGGAGTGGTTGTTTGATTTGTTGATCAACTTGTTGTCATGTGGCCAAAGTAAAGATACTTAATCTGGTGTTAAAGCTTTGTGAATTGAGACTGTAGAAATTACTTTCTGTTTTAGTAAGACAATGTATTTTGTCATAGTAAAAAGGAGGGTGCCTGGTTCCTGTTAATATTTTCACCATAACCTGGCTAGTTATACTAAATGGAATAAAATGTGTTAATTAAAGACGATCTCTATTACTAACCCTCCCCCTCCAAAACTGATCACTGATGTATTCTTATTGGCTGTCCAGTGTCGGGGTTCTATCAGGATCCAGAAGGAGTAACCTAAGTGCAGGGGATTGCTGAAGACTGGCCACTGCAGAAATATCTGTAGCACTAGTCAAATGGCAGCAGTGAGGGAATCACAGTGTGGACATGAGTGGAGGTGAGCATATCATGCTCCACCAGCTAATAAACAAATATAGGATAGGTTTGGGGGTAGGAAAGGATTAATTTACATAAATACCTGAAGAAAAATCATACAAAAATATTGTTGCAACAAGTTCCACAATGAAAATGTGACAAATGGTTTAAAGCTAATATCCAGGAATTGTTTGTAAAGGAAAACATTTTTTTATCTTAATAGCTTCCTTTACCTTAATGCAGTGCTGTTTTTATGTCCTTATTGTTCGTTTTTGCTCTCAAGTTGCTGTAATCCTTCTCTTATCTCCACACTTCCTGGTTGTCTGTTTCCTGATAACCACAGTACTGGGAGCTTTCTCTCTGTGGTCACTAACTTCAAGGATGTGTGATTACTGTGTGTCTAAAACCCCTCAGCACCAATCATTTTTGTTTTACAAACCATCACTGCCCTGTATTGGCTCTGTGGCTCTGTACATTACAGAAGCAGGAAACAGCATGCAAAGATGATCGGTATGGTGCGTAACACCGCGCTACTAATGCAAAGAATTTTAAAGCAGCTGACACGGCTATTTGATAGAAGCAAAAAATGGAAGAAAGTATAAATAAAGTGTCGCGCTAAACAAACATGGACAGATCATATAATGACATATAGATGCAACAAATGATAAGCAATACAAAGGTAAATAATACAATAATTCATGCACCAAGTGAAAATGTCCACACAGTGAGTGAAAACAAAAGTCCACTGGGATAAACTGTACAAAAGTATAGTTCCAATAGAAAGTGATGATGGTGTCAAACAAGTATCAATGTGACTCCAATGTGAAAATCCTCCACCGATAATGATGCAGGCTTACCAGAAATTTCAGACTCAGGCAAACATATGTTTCATGAGTCAGACAAGCTTGTAATAGACCGATGTCCTAGGGGTCTCTCCAGAGGCAGGAAGGCAACCACCAGTATCCAGATCGACATAGGTATCACAAACAACTTGAGGGTATGTAACTGATTCACGACAGTACTCGCAGTTACATATACAGGAAAGGAAGAAGAAAGAGCAACAGTGTAATACTGTAGCTAAGATTAAAATTTAATAGGCAGATGCACTTACAATTGAAGCAGTACACAATGCATGTAAATACAGATGGCGGCAGTAGAGTCATGGCGGCAGTAGAGTCGTCCCGACGCGTTTCGTGTTAATACACGTTGTCAAGGGGTGACTCTCCACTGCAGCCCACTCATATATATATAGATAAAAGCCCCCTATAGTAGGAGTCAAGCCACCTGCATTGAAAAACGGATATAGCTTCGTAATCAGTGTCCACTTCCTGGTTAGAACAAAATGGAGTCAGGGCGTGCGTTCCACGCCTCGATCTAGGACCGGAATATGCTTTGCGAATGAGGTCATATCCGGTGCGCCGCTACAATAGAATCAGGGCGTGCGTTCCACGCCTCGATCTCGGACCGGAATATGCGTTCCGGATGATGTCATATCCGTTGCGCCGCTAAAATCACTCTTCCACTCAGATCAAGTGAACACAGGATGTAACCTGAATGGTCGGGCGTGCGTTCCACGCTTCAATCGCCGAGTGCAATAACGCGCTTAGACATCCAGCGTCATAGCTTGCGTTCCATGCCTCGATCGCGGGGGAAACTCGACATACATGATGCGGGTGATTTACCCACATACCATAAATTAAAAAACTAGATGGAGTGTACTGGGCACATTTGTATAAAAATGTAAATGCATACAGATATTAAAAACACATTACCAGGAAGTGCATGTGTTCTAAAACATCTCCCATATAATATGTATGGGAAATGTCACAACAACTATAAATTGCTGATAAATGAATAACTGCAATTAAAACGTGTTAAAATATAAAAACTTAAAAAGTACAAAAGTTAATGGTCATACATATAACCACTGAAAAGAGGAAACGTGCATAATCGTGGCAATTTATAGTTGTTGTGACATTTCCCATACATATTATATGGGAGATGTTTTAGAACAGACAGGTTGCAAGTTCAGATGAGGGATTCCGGAATCCTCTGCCACAGGATTTGATACCTGGAGATCCAGCCTTACAGTTCTAGAGCCTTTAATCCAACCCGGCACACTGTAAGGTATTTGTCAGGAAGGGCACGCCAGCAATCAAGATGGCAGCTATGGTCGTTCCTCTGTACCACCCCAATAGGCTATTCAAACTGCCTTACTTCCTTGAATCGGAGCTGTCCAGTCTACAGCGTTACCTGAAACCTCCGATTGTCGTTTACCTGCACTCTGCTCCAGCTAACTTTACCCGGCTTACTCTGACTACCCTGTTTATCTGCCTGCATCTGACCTCGGCCTGTGTTGCCTACGTTCTGGCCTGTTCCTCCTGCTACCTTGCTGCCAGCCTGTTGCCGAACCTGCTTGTATCTGCTCCAGTGTTCACCTGCTTTGGACTTGTGTGTCTACTGCTCCAGTCCATCTGCCTGCACCTGCCTGAGCTCCTAGTTCCAGTTCAGCTGAATAGTTCCAGTCCAGTCTGCTGAACAATCTCTGTGTGTCCTGGTTCCAGTCCAAGTTGTTCCAGTCCGCTGAATTGAGCCTGTTTGTTCCTGGTTCTGGTCCAGCTCGTTTACCAGCAAGTTTGCCAGGCTCTTGTGTGACTCTGCACTCCTGCGCCTCCTGTCTTCCTAAACTACCAGCTCAGAAACCCTCTAAATTTTACATAGCGCCTGGTCATTGGAAGCAGAGCGCTACATGTGTTTGTTGCTGCCCGACAGAGGGACACAGAGCAGCCTATCCTGGGTGGCACGCGAGTCCTATAGGTGATCGCAGGGGCAGCCTAGTTATGTTGCATTGATGGAAAGAACAGGTTATTGATATATGATTCTTCCATTGGGGGAATTGTGGTACTGTGGAACTTGTGTATAGTGTTACAAAGCCAGTTACCATTGCTTCAGCAAGCTATGTCTTCCAAGAGGCATTCTGGGAGGAGTGCTGCAGCTCGGGGCACATGTATTTCATCAGTGGCTCCTGTAAAGGCTTAATGGAACTCTGCTGTAATAGCCTCCCCTGAAAGACCGGATGACATGGGGCAATATGAGCCACTGCGTATATCCGGCGTTGTAGCTACTACCAGCTTCTAACTCAGAGTTTATTACTAAGAAGAATCTGGCATCAGCTTTGGCTGGTTTAGAAAGCAAGATTGATGGGATGATCACTTCAGTCACACAGGGTGGCAGAAAGCGCAACAGATCCTCTTCCCCTATTCCTCCTATATTGTAGCAAGACTGGGTTGATAAGGTAAAAGAGGTAATGGCCGATCCGGCAGCTGATATCCAAAAAGAGGAATCTGCCTCAAGTAATTCAGAGCCTGAAGAGGCACAGATTATATCAGCCTCTCAATCACAATAGCTTCTCATCCATACGCTTACGCAGATAGTTCTACCCGAACTTTGACCCAATAAGATGGAGGCTTACCAGAAAGCCAATGTGAAACGACTTGTGGCTAAAACCCTAGCCTGGGCCTTTAGATCAGCAGTTGGCTTAGATGCCCTGTAGGTCATCCGGATACTTTGTCATCGATGTTAACAAGGAAAGAAATAATATGCCCAAATGGTGAAGTAAGTAGAGATCCAAAGTTTAATAAAAAAAATGCACTTACAAAGGCAGATGAAATAAAAGCAGAAAATGTAAAGTGCTTTTATAGCACCTGAATATAATTATGTCTGGAAGGACAACAAAGAGAGGCAGAGAGTCACGAGGGCAAGCAGGCTCTGCATGTAGAAGTAACGCTGGTGGTGGATGTGGTGCATCCTCTTCAGCACGTGGCCGTGGCCGCTCGTCCTTTTCGGGAGCTGGCCGTGTTGAGCCTCAACATGCAGAGAAATTAGTAGAGTGGATGACCAAGCCGTCCTCATCCTCCTCATCCTCTCTCACACAGACTGATAAAAGTTTATCTGGCAAAGCAGCTGCCAAGGCGTCCTCTTCCCTCTGCACAATGGCTTCACACAATACTTCCCTAGTACCACCATGTCCTCCTGAGGAGTCCCCCGAACTGTTTCAACACAGTGTTGAGTACATGCTGCAGGAAGATGCGCAGCGTTTTGAAGACTCCGATGACGGAACACAGATAGAGGGAGGCATTGATGTGAGCCCAGGGAGAGGGGGTGGCCGAGAGGGACAGCAATCTGGCAGTGATGATGTTCCCCCAGCTGGAGCATACTGCCAGGTTGTTGACAGTGATGAGGAGGGAGGAGATTAGGTCACTGACTGTACCTGGGTGCCTGATAGGAGAGAGGAAGAGGAGGAGGAGGAGGATGACGACGAGGCACAGGCACATCTCAAAAGAGGCAGGATGCCCTCCAGGGGTCAGCTTAAGGTCACACCCACTGCATTACAGCGCACATCACGGTGCTTGTGCATGGCGCTGCTGTGTCTGACCGGTACAGCAAAAGTTCTTTGGTGTGGGGCTTTTTTGAAACATGTCCACAAGATCGTACCTTTGCTATTTGCAACTTATGTCGCAAGCGTATCTCGCGTGGCCAAAACATCAACTTCCTGGGTACCACATGCTTGTCCAGACATATGTCGACCTGCCATGCAGCTCGTTGGCAAGCACACCAGAAAGACCCACACCAAAGACAAAAGCGTACCCCCCTTGCCCTTCTGGGACCTCCAACCCCAGTATACCCCCAGTCCTCTCTAAAGCCTGCAGTGAAGGTGTAGAAATAGGTGTGTCACAAGCTAGTAGTAGCGGTCAATCTACTGATAGTACCAGGCAAATTTCCCTGCCCCAGCTGCTGCAGCGCCAAAAGAAGTACAATCCCAGCCATCCACATGCCCAGCAGTTGAATGCTAGCTTAGCGAAATTGCTAGCACTTCAACTGCTACCTTTTCAGTTGGTAGATTCTGCCCCCTTCCGTGAGTTTGTGCAATGTGCAGTACCTCAGTGGCAAGTACCAAAATGCCACTTTTTCTCACGGAAGGCTATTTCGGCTCTCTACCGGCATGTGGAAGGCAATGTCCATGCCTCGCTGGGGAAGAGGTTTTGTCAGCTCTGCAGGGTCAGGCTGAGAGGTGGTTGACGCCACGCCAGCTAAAGCCTGGAATGGTGGTCAGCGATAATGGCACAACCTCCTCTCTGCCCTGCGACAGGGAAAACTCACCCACGTGCCCTGTTTTGCGCATGTCCTCAATTTGGTGGTGCAGCGGTTCTTGGGCAGGTACCCGAGCTTGCAGGATGTCCTGAAGCAGGCCAGGAAAGTCTGTGTGCATTTTCGGAGGTCATATAATGCCACTGCTCGGCTGACTGACCTCCAAAGAGAATACAACCTGCCCAAGAACCGCCTAATTTGTGACATGCCCACCAGATGGAACTCAACGTTGGCCATGCTGCAGCGGCTGCACACGCAGCAACGGGCCATCAATGAGTACCTGTGCCAATATGGCAGCAGAACTGGGTCAGGGGAGCTAGTTTTTTTTCCCCACGCCAGTGGGCCTTGATCAGGGATGCATGCACTGTCCTGTCACCATTTGAGGAGGCCACGAGGATGGTGAGCAGTGACAGTGCATGCATCAGTGAGACTGTCCCTCTTATTCACATGTTGGCGCACACGCTACGTGGAATAATGGACAGGGCCCTTGAGGCAGAACAGAGGGAGGAAGAGGAGGACTTCCTTACCTCTCAAGGCCCCCTTTACCCAGACAGTGGTCCTGTTTGCCCACCTAGCACACAGGAAGAGGAGGAGGAGGAGGATGATTGTATCAGCAGCATGGAGGTGGAGCCTAGCACTCAGCAGCAGCAGTCTTCAAGGGATCATTTACAGTCCCAAGGAGCACGTGGACTTTTACGTGGCTGGGATGAGGTGCCTGTGGATCCTGTCGTCCTCAGTGACCCAGAGGTCTGTGCCCCGAATGCCTCTGCAAACCTACGCTGCATGGCCTCCCTGATCCTGCAAAGCCTGCGTAAGGATCCTCGTGTACGTGCTATTAAGGAGAGGGATCATTACTCTCCTTGATCCACGTTACAAGAGTAAGGTTGCGGACCTTATGTTGCCATCGCAGAGGGAACAGAAGATGAAACTTCTACGGGAGGCCTTGCAGAAGGGTCTGTGCAATGCGTTCACAGAACCGGGGGGATTACCAAAACCTGGCTCTGGACAACGTCTTGCTGAGGCTTCGGTGAGTCACAGAAGGGGCGGTGGAGAAGGTGGTCGTCTGACCGATGCGTTCAGGCAGTTTTTTAGTCCGCAGCCCCAAGGTCTGACCGGTTCCAGCAACCAATCGCCAGCGTCTGGTTTACATGGTCCGGGAATACCTAGGGGCAAGATACGACTTGGACACCTTCCCCACCGAAAATCCTCTGGCTTACTGGGTCTTGAGGACGGATCACTGGCCAGAGCTTGCCCAGTACGCAATTGAGCTACTGGCTTGCCCTGCATCCAGTGTTCTTTCAGAACGGACATTCAGTGCTGCTGGAGGCTTTGTGACTGATCACAGGGTGCGCCTCTCCACCGGCTCTGTTGATCGACTGACCTTCATCAAAATGAATCAGGCTTGGATCAACACCAGCTACCAAGCACCTGATGCTGATATTAATGTGTTGTTGAAATGTCGGATCCCTTTTAGACTGCGTATGCTGATGCTGAGTGACTATCCTCTTATGCTGCTGATGGAATATCCTTCTCCTCCTCACTTTTCTTGCTGATAGCTAGTAAGAAATGTTGTGTTTCTGGGCTCCGCCACCAGTGCCTAAGGCACAATTTTTCAGCCCCTGTTCAACAGGGGCGCCTAATAATTTTTGATGCAATACTTTGCACGTGGCTCCTTGTTGCGCTCCAATTGGAGTTATTGGGAGGGGTTGCAAGTGTTGTGTTGTGCCCAAGGCCCAATTTTTCAGCCCCTGTTTAACAGGGGCGCCTAATAATTTTTGATGCAATACTTTGCACGTGGCTCCTTGTTGCGCTCCAATTACAGTATGTTTGAGGGGTGCCCTTTTTTCTAAGAATTTTCTTTCACAAAACAATAATGGCCCCCCACCACCGCTAAAATATTCAACATATTGTTGCCACACAGAACTTGCGCAAGTAGTATTAATTACTTTTTTTTTATAGTCCTCTCATGTTGTGCAGGGACATTTCTAAACACGTGCCACTACTATAGACACCCAGCAGGTGTGATATTTAAAGGATTTTTTTTTCACTTTAAGCCCAGGTTCACACTGGGTACGATTTAGTTCGATTTGAGATGCGATTTCACATGTGAAATCGCATCTCAAATCGGCAATTCCTGGCAATGACACCGTCCTAATCGGTGCGACTCCGCATCTGCGGCGCTGCACTGATTTCAAAAAGTAGTTCCTGTACTACTTTTTGCGATTTCAGGACGCGATTTACATTGACATCTGTGCAGAACCCTGCACAAATGTCTCCTAAATCACGCCGAAATCGGAACTGCCAGAGGGAGTGAAATCGCGCGAGTTCAGCTGAAATCGCGCAATTTCACTCCCGCAGCCCAGTGTGAACCAGGGCTAAGCATCATTAAAATGGCTGCTCCGGAAAAAACTGCCGTTTAAAAAAAAAAAAATTCCATTGATACATGTTCCCTGGGGCAAGACCCGGGTTCTGAACGACGTTTTCCAACATTAAATTGAATTTTGGTCTTTAAAACGATCGTTTTTGAATTCAAACGTTCGGGTCCCATAGACTTCAATGGGGTTCGAAATGTTAGTGCGAACCCGCGGTCTGTTCGAACGTTCTGGTGCGAAATGAACCCGGGGGTGTTCGGCTCACCCTAATGACGAGGTATCCGGATGACCTACAGGGCATCTAAGCCAACTGCTGATCTAAAGGCCCAGGCTAGGGTTTTAGCCACAAGTCGTTTCACATTGGCTTTCTGGTAAGCCTCCATCTTATTGGGTATTCTTGTGGTGGTGGCTTTCTTTTACATTTTAGTCACGACTGTTTGTACACACACTTACTGTCTTGCTGAACTTCACTATGTGAGTTTCTATTTTTTGTTATGACCAACTGTTGATGATCCACCTGGAAGATCCCCAGCTCATTTGTTCCCGCTGCTGTCTTATAAAGGCCCTGGCTGGGGTTACAGCCGCAAGCTGGTTATGCTTGCCTTCTGGTAAGCCTCCATTTTACAAGTGTTTGCTGGTGGTGGCATTTGAATCTGCACTGTCTGTTGGACTTCACTTTGTCAGGATTGTTGCCAATCTCACTATGCATGATTGAATATCTGCTCATCCTAATTCACAACTTTAGACTTATTTTGTAGCAATCTGAACTTTGTTCTAAACTGGAGTTACACTGTATTATTACATCACTTATTGTTATTTAGATTTATTATTTTTCTCACAGCGCAACTTTAGCCCTCTCTTGTATTTTTTGGTGTGTATGACACTTGTTGTTGCAGCTCTGTTTAGGTTATATTGTGTTTGTATTCCTAGCGCGGTAACCTTTTTCTTTTTTCAAACTTTGACCCAAACCCGAACCCCATTTAAGTCAATGGGGATCCGGACTTTTGACTACTAAAATGTCTCTAAAAAAGGAAGGGAAAGGGCTAGAGGGCTGCAAATGGCAGAAAAATTTCGGGAAGAGCATGGCAAGTACTCTGAAAATTTGGATAGGGAAATAAAATAACAAAAAAAATAAAAATAAAAAATAAAATCATTTTGACCTAGGAGGACGAGGTCCATATGGAGTAGGAGGTTGAGGTGGCGGTGGATGTGGCGGTGTAGGTGGAAGCGGCGGTGGAGGACGACGAGGTAGCCAACACAGCAGGTTTTTTTTTTATGTAATCTTTATTTTAAAGATATTTGCAGATAAACAGAACATGAGACAGGACAAAAACAAAAAATGTAAGGCCACAATGCATGGGAAATCTATCGCCTGGTACACACAATCAGTAAAGTAGGAAAGGTCTAGGAATATCGCGGGGCGCATACAGTATCTGGGGGAGTAATTATCAACATATAACAACCATGATATAAATTCACACATCTATGGATCACCCCTACCAGCTCTGGTCAGTGCATCCCCGGCGAGGGTGTTAACCCTCTATTCGAGATGAGCATCAGACTGTGTCCCTAGGTTCCGATCGGGTCAGAACGCGGTGACGTAGAACACAACGACGTGCTGAAAAAACAAAGTTCAATGCTTCCAAGCATGCGTTGACTTGATTCTGAGCATGTGTGGTTTTTGGTCCGATGCTTTTGCGTACTAACCATCGGTTTGGTCCGATGGTCAGGCGTCCATCGGTCTGATTTTAAAGCAAGTTTTAAAACTTTGGTCCAACGGATGACGGTTCGATGGGCCGTACACACACTCGGTTTGGACCAATGAAACTGGCCTTAAGGCCAGTTTCATCGGACCAAACCGAGCGTGTGTACGCGGCCAAAGACTTAATGACTAAAACTAAACAGCCTGCTATTGTTTTAAGCCTAGATGCACACAAAAAGCATTTGACCGTTTAAGTTTGTGGTCCTTGCTAGATATGTTTTTTCCGGGTCCCTTCATACAGGACCTGCAGGCTCTATATGGGATTGTATGCAGTTAAAAATAACTCTGACAGATTTATTAAATAAGTAAACTCGTACAACTTTTTTGGATTAATAAAAATTATTTTATTGGCCGTGGGTTTATTGGTATACATATTGATATTCAAAACAAATGTATAATAACTTTTCTTATCCGAATTCATCAATAAACTTTACTTCAATATTTCAATGAAACAACTAAACAAATCAGCTATTAAAGCTCGAGTTGTAATATACAATCATAAACCTAACAAATCGTCCCCCTTCTCATCAGAAAAGGTGACTCAACCACATAAATATTTTAGGCCACGACAGTCCTTAACCACTTAAGGACCGCCTACTGAACATTTACGTCAGCAGAATGGCACGGCTGGGCACATCAACGTATATATACATTGGTTTCTAGTACCCAGCCGTGGGTCACGGGCGCGCGCCCGCGGCACGCTCCCGTGACCCGGTCTGAAGCTCCGGGACCGCGGGACTCGATCGCCGCTGGAGTGCGGCGATCGGTCCCCGGAGCTGAAGAACGGGGAGAGCCGTGTGTAAACACGGCTTCCCCGTGCTTCACTGTGGCCGCAGCATTGATCACGTCATCCCTGTTATAGGGGGACGTGATCGATTACGTCACACCTACAGCCACACCCCCTTACAGTTGTAAACAGACCCTGTGAACACACATATCCTACAGCGCCCCCTTGTGGTTAACTCCCAAACTGCAACTGTCCTTTTCACAGTAAACAATGCAATTTTGTTAGCATACAAGGTTTGTATTATATGAGCAACAATCTACTAGATGTCATTGCTGTGTGCCTATTACATTATATGATCACTAGATGGCAGTGTTACGTTTGGTAGTTCATGTTTTGTCCATGCACAAAAAGTAATAAAGTTCAGTTCCTGTTTCTTCCACGAGCTACAGACTGTCTGCCTGAAATTTGTTTAGCTCCAAAAGTTTATGTCTAACAGGTTATGGGCCCAGAGCATGTTACAGAAGCCCAGGATATAATACAGATTACCCCTGGATATAGCCAGATACAGTGAGCTAGAGCAATTGAGTGCAGAAGACCGCAACAGAAAGACAAACAGCAGTAATGGCAGCTGCCACCCCCTCAGCAAAGTTCTCCATTGCAAATCTGACAAATCAGAACTACCAATCTTGGAAATTCAAGATGAAAATGCTGCTTATAAGAGAAGGTACGTGGAAATGCATAAATGAACAAAGACCTGCACAGCCCACAGAGGAGTGGTTAGACAGAGATCAGAAGGCGCAAAGCACAATCTCCCTGTGCATAGATGATGATCAAATCATACATATATGTAACTGTCAAACTGCTAAAGACATGTGGGAAGAGTTACAGAAAGCACATGAAAGAGTTAATCTCAGCAATAAACTGTATTTAATCAGAAAGCTCTATCAGACTAAGCTACAGAAAGACCAGGACATGCAGGACTATATAAGACAGACCTTAGAGATGGTGGAGAGACTGCGAGGAATTGGAGAAGAGATGAAAGATTTCCATGTTGCAGCGCTATTATTAAGTGGACTTCCTGAAAGTTATGAGACACTTGTCACAGCACTAGATGCACGTCCAGATGATGATCTGACACTGGAATATGTTAAAGGCAAGCTTGTGGATGAATACAAGCGCAAAACTGAAAGCATGAGTACTGTGCGTGTGTGTTCAGAGACTGCTTTAAAGACAAGATACAAAAATAAACACAGTAACGTGCAGCTAGAAAAGCGGGAATGCTTTGTGTGCAAGAAACCAGGACATCTAAAAGCAGATTGTAGAATCTGGAAAGCTAGAATGCAAAAACAAAGTGCATTCCACCAAGCTAAGAATGTCATAGAAACAAAGGAGTATGCATTCGGATCCAAAAATTGTGTCACCTCTGTGCAAGCATGGTGTGTGGACTCAGGCGCTACAAGACACATGACAAATGACCGAAGTTTCTTCGCTCAGCTTGATGAAAGCAAAACAGAAGGGATAACTACAGCTAATGGACAATTCATGAAATCAGTGGGAATAGGAGATGGCTTTCTATACTGTCCTATCTCTCCAGATATCACTAAAAAGATGCATATGAGGAATGTTCTATATGTGCCAGATCTTGAAAGCAACCTTTTGTCAGTAAAGAAACTCACTAACCAAGGCAACGTAGTCACATTTCAGGGTGACAGTTGCATCATAACAAAAGGGGATTGCTTGCTTGCAAAGGCTAAAATCATAGATGAACTATATCAGCTGAACTGCAGTGAAATGGTTAAAATAGCCAAAGAGGATAAACATTAGATATGTGCATTCCCGTTCGTACGAATGTTATTTTCGTACGAAAATGTTCATTTTCGTACCCGCGGGATAATGTGTACATACGAAAACGGTAAAGCACCAAAATACGAAAACGACGGGATAACGGATGAGCCGCATAACGAACGACCGCAAATACGAACGAACGATCCAACGGGAAAAAACGACAAAACGAAAATGGCAAAATAACGAAAATGAAATCTGTATCAAGAGGTTTGCATTGTGTATTTTGTTTGAATCCGTTTTGTGTTCGTTTTCAGTTGTATGTTCATTGTTCAATTACATCTATAACAAAAGAATTTCATTATGTATATTGAATGAATTCCTTTTTCTTTTTTCTGTGTATTCAAAATACTGAAGGCAAATTTTTTGTTATAGGTGTCATATCAACATACGGAAATAACAAAAGAAACGTGTTCAAATGCAAATCTTTTGTTTATGGTTTTTTTAATGGCCAGAGAGTTAGGCTGGCCATACATGATACAATTTTCTGTGCAATTTTCTTTAGATTTACCTTCAACTATGTAGTGCAAGGGCCTGCCTGATTGCATACAATTGAAAGTGTTGTTTAGTTTGACCTCATATATGGTTTTTGGTAAATCTATAAGAAAATTGTACAAGAAAATTGAACATGTATGGCCAGCCTCAGTGACTGAAAGCAGCTTCTCTTTTGTGCAGAATAGTGAGTACACTTGTACAGTAAAGCCTAATAAACTTTTCTGTGGATTTTCATCTGAAGGGAGATCAGTTGGCCAGACTTTTGAACCCCAAAATGGTCTGACCAAGTGTATGGGGCTTAACAATACTATTGTTAAGCCCCATACACTTGGTCAGACAATTTTAACAACAAACATAAAAACGATCGTTTTCCGATCGTTCTCAGAAAATTCGTTAGTTTTTAAACTGCATCAGAAAACCATTTTTGGGTTCAGAAGTCTGCCCAACTGATCTCCCTTCAGATGAAAATCCACAGAAAAGTTTATTAGGCTTTACTGTACAAGTGTACTCACTATTCTGCACAAAAGAGAAGCTGCTTTCAGTCACTGAGGCTGGCCATACATGTTCAATTTTCTTGTACAATTTTCTTTTAGATTTACCAAAAACCATATATGAGGTCAAACTAAACAACACTTTCAATTGTATGCAATCAGGCAGGCCCTTGCACTACATAGTTGAAGGTAAATCTAAAGAAAATTGCACAGAAAATTGTATCATGTATGGCCAGCCTAACTCTCTGGCTATTCAAAAAAAACAAACAAAAGATTTGCATTTGAACCTGTTTCTTTTGTTATTTTCGTATGTTGATATGACACCTATAACAGAAAAAGGAATTCATTCAATATACATAATGAAATTCTTTTGTTATAGATGTCATTGAACAATGAACATACAACTGACACTAACAAAAGAAAAGCATTCAAGATACACAGAATGCAAATTGACGAAAATTCACGATAATTATTGTCTAACAAGAAACGAACATGAATTACACAGAATAACGAATCATCCCGCATGTACGAAAATAAAACGGTAACGGAAATACGAAACGATCGGAATACGAAAAAATCACGTCGTATGACAAACGAACGGGAACGAACGGGAAAACGGGCGTCTTACGAAAAACGAACGGAAACGAACAGACCGGACCATACGAAACGGAACAAAAAAAAACATTTTTTTTTTCTGTGCACATGTCTAATAAACATTCAAACTGCATCCACACTTGGCACAGACGATTGGGGCACAGAAATTCTGATACAATAAAGAAAATAGTTGAGAATAACTATGCAAGTGGTATTAAGATTAATCCATGTGATCACACAATGATTTGTACCAGCTGTATTAAAGGAAAAATGGCAAGGACACCTTTTCCCAAGCAGACCAACAGCAAAGTTCAAAAAACTCTGGACTTAATACATTCAGATCTTTGTGGTCCAATGAAAACTATGACTCCAGGAAAGAAAAAGTACTTCCTGACCTTCATTGATGATTACTCCAGATATATCACAGTATTTCTACTTCACAATAAGGATGAAGTGCCAGAGAAATTAGAAGAGTATCTCGCTCAAGTAAATAATATTTTTGGCAGAATGCCCAGAGTACTACGAACAGACAATGGCTCAGAATATACAAGTGGTAAAACACAAGCCATTCTCAGGAAGCATGGAATTATGTTCCAGACAACAGTTCCATATAACCCGGAGCAAAATGGAGTTGCAGAGAGAATGAACCGCACACTGTGTGAAAGTGGGAGGAGCATGCTATTTGATGCTGATATGCCAACTACATTCTGGGGAGAAGCTATCGCAACTGCATGTTATCTTCAAAATCGTTTGCCGGGAAAAGCAACAACAAAAACTCCATATGAACTATGGAACAAAAGGAAACCAGATTTAAGACACATCAGAATTTTTGGAAGTAAAGCCTATGTACACATTCCAAAAGAAAAACGTACAAAATGGGATGCATGTGCAAAAGAAGGTGTACTTGTGGGGTACAGTGAATCTCAAAAAGGATACAGGATTTTACATCAAGACACGAACAAGGTAACAGTCAGCAGAAGTTTGATTATTGATGAAACCTCTATGTGCTCAAAGTTTGAACAACAGACACAAACTATTCAAACTGAGAAAGAATCAACATCAGTCACTCAAGAAAATAAGGGAAGTGATACAGAAATAGAAATTACTGCAGAAGAATCAGAACCTGAATCTGAACCAGAAATACCTTCAGTCAGGAAATCAACCAGAATCAATAAAGGTGTTCCAGCTGAACGTTTATCTTACATAGCTCGCAGAGCTGTTCAAACTGAACCAGGTTCATGGAAAGAGATGCAGAAACTGCCAATGCATGAGAAACAAGTATGGAATAAAGCCGCTGATGAAGAAATGACATCACTCGAAGATCTTTAGACATGGACACTTTCAGAGCTACCTCAAGGTAAACATGCCATAGGATGTAAATGGGTTTTTAAAACCAAATGTAACTCTGAAGGGAAAGTCTGTCGGTACAAGGCAAGGCTGGTTGCTAAAGGTTACTAACAGAAGTTCGGTGAGGACTATGATGCTACTTTTGCTCCAGTTGCTAAACAAAGTACTTTCAGAACACTAATGACAGTGGCTGTCATGCGTACAATGATTGTGAAACATCACGATATTAAGACAGCTTTTCTTAATGGTGATATTGAAGAAGAAATTTACATGTCACAGCCAGAAGGATATTTGAAAAAGGGACAAGAGCATCTTGTCTGCAAGTTGAATAATTCTCTTTATGGCCTTAAACAATCAGCTCGAGCATGGAACCTGAAGATTAATCAAGTTCTACTGAATGAAGGATTTACAAGAAGCAAAGCTGATCCGTGCCTATACGCTAAACAAGTAGACACTGAGTGGATGTATCTGCTAATTTATGTTGATGACCTGATCATTGCTCACAAAAATAACAATGAAATTGCAAAATTAACAGGAGTACTCAACAAGCACTTTGAAACTAAAGACCTAGGTGAAGTGACATATTATCTTGGAATTGACATCCAGCGTGAGAAAGATGGAAGTTTCCTGTTGAATCAGAGCGCAAAAATTGAATCTATTCTTCAGCAATTCAACATGACAGAGGCGAAAGGAGCAAGCACACCTATGGACACAGCCTATCCAAAGTTAGAAGGAGAAGATGATCTTCTCACATCCAATGAACAATACAGACAAGCAGTGGGGGCACTTCTCTACATTGCAACCACTACACGTCCAGACACTGCAGCCAGCATGTCTCTTCTTTGCAGGCGAGTTGATAAACCACGTCTAAGAGATTGGAATGTGATCAAAAGAGTTATGAGATATCTGAAACAGACAAAAGACTTAAATTTGAAACTGTCAGCAAGTGGTGATTTAAACCTTGTGGGATATGTGGACTCCGATTGGGCAGGTGATCACAGCACACGCAAATCCACAAGTGGTTACTTAATAAAATTGGGAAACAGTCCTATATCATGGTCCAGCAAGAAACAGATGTCAGTGGCATTGTCCTCTACAGAAGCTGAATACATATCTGCAGCTTATGCCAGTCAAGAAGTTGTGTGGTTACAACAATTACTCAAGGATCTTGGAGAAGCAACATCAGAACTTACTGTCTTATTTGAGGATAATCAGGGTTGCATTAAGCTTGCAACAAGTGAGAAGATTAATGGAAGAACCAAGCACATCGATGTCAGACATCATTACATTCATGACTTAGTTGATCAGAAAGTGATTGAACTTGTGTATTGTGAATCGGAAAAAAATGATTGCTGATGTTTTTACAAAACCACTAGCTAGAAACAGATTTGTTGATCTTAGATCAGAAATGGGATTGACATAGATAGTAGTTGTTGAGTGGGGGTGTTAGCATACAAGGTTTGTATTATATGAGCAACAATCTACTACCGTGTTTCCCCGAAAATAAGACACCGTCTTATATTTTTTTTCCCTCAAGAAATCACACTATGGCTTATTTTCGGGGGGTGTCTTATTTTTATTACAGAAAATAAAGGTTGCCTACCTGAACCACACTTGCGCTTCTTAGCATTTCCTCTGTCCACCTGTAGACTGAGATTATCGTATTCTGCACGCCATTTTTGGACCATTTGGATATCCAACTTCTTCTCTTTGCAAAAAGCCGTAAGATTCTTGCCTCGGGAGTCCTCCACAATTCCTTTCTTGTACTCAACAGAATAACTCTTTCTTTTTGCACTCATCTTGTCTGGTTGTACGAAAAGATAGGCCAGCAAAGCTGATGTGGAGCACAGTGGAGCTGGGGTGATCTGTTTGTGTGGGGTGAGAGAGGGGTTTGCTGGTCAATGCTGGGAGAATCTTTTTGCTTTACAGAGTGTTCTTCTCCTCACAGCTCCTGAGCACCAGTACAGTAACATACACCTATGACGTGTTGTTTACCGCGCCGCGCCGCATACGACACGCCTATCACTACAAGATTCGACACTACATCTTATTTTCGGAGATTCGACACTACATCTTATTTTCGGAGATTCGACACTACATCTTATTTTCGGAGATTCGACACTACATCTTATTTTCGGAGATTCGACACTACATCTTATTTTCGGAGATTCGACACTACATCGCTACGTCTTATTTTCGGAGGGGTGTCTTATATTTCTATCTTGCGTCGAAATCCCGCTACGGCTTATTTTCGGAGTACGTCTTATTTTCGGGGAAACACGGTAGATGTCATTGCTGTGTGCCTATTACATTACTGTATATGATCACTAGATGGCAGTGTTACGTTTGGTAGTTCATGTTTTGTCCATGCACAAAAAGTAATAAAGTTCAGTTCCTGTTTCTTCCACGAGCTACAGACTGTCTGCCTGTAATTTGTTTAGCTCCAAAAGTTTATGTCTAACAAATTTAAATGCATTTTTTGCTGTGAAAAGGACAATTGTCCCAAAAATGTGTCAAAATTGTCCGAAGTGTCCGCCATAATGTCGCAGTCACGAAAAAAAATCGCTGATCGCCGCTATTAGTAGTAAAAAAAAAATAATTAATAAAAATGCAATCAAACTATTCCTTTTTTTGTAAACGCTATAAATTTAGCGAAAACCAACCGATAAACGCTTATTGCGATTTTTTTTTAACCAAAAATAGGTAGAAGAATACGTATCGGCCTAAGCTGAGGGGAAAAAAAAATTATATATATTTTGGGGGGATATTTATTATAGCAAAAAGTAAAAAATATTGCATTTTTTTCAAAATTGTCGCTCTATTTTTGTTTATAGCGCGAAAAATAAAAACCGCAGAGGTGATCAAATACCACCAAAAGAAAGCTCTATTTGTGGGGAAAAAATTACGCCAATTTTGTTTGGGAGCCACGTCGCACGACCCCGCAATTGTCAGTTAAAACGATGCAGTGCCGAATCGCAAAAAGGGGCAAGGTCCTTTAGCAGCATTTTGGTCCGGGGTCTTAAGTGGTAAAGGATGGGCGGGAGGGGAGCACCGCCGATGATGACTCCTAAGGCGACTGGCAATTTTCTCCTCAGGGAACTCTCTTTATATAGGTGTCTCTCAGGCTTCTAGAAACTTCCAAGCCCTACTCTATGGGTTTTGAGGCTCCCCCATTTAACTGTTTCTAGGTTCCCTGACCTACTTATTCCCAGGGGAGTCTTGAAACCCTTTAACTGCCACAATCCCATTAGAAAAGGGGCCGGGGGAACTTGAAACCCCCTATCCCTTTTCCTTTCAATTCTAACCCTACCTCTTAGGTTCAGTTGTCCTCCTATGTGTTGCAGCATTTCACACATAGAAATGACACCAGACAGGGTGACCTTCGTCACCCCAGCCATGATTAAGCACTGTTAAAGTGTGAAACGCGTTGGATGTCCTCCTTTGTGGCTGTGCCCTGTTTGCATGTAGATTTTTTACCAATAAAAGACAATCCTTTTTGGATTTTTTGAGTGCGGCTATCCAATATTTTTTCCTACTAATCATGTTTCATTTGTCACCCCTGTTGTTTATATTGAGTCTCGAACCTCTTGCACTGGCTATCAGATCTTATCCTGATATTCAGGAAGTCCAGCTGCAACAACAAGACTATAAGCTGTCACTTTTCGCTGTTGATATCTTACCGACTCTTACCCATCCCGACATCTTCCTTGAACGACACTTAATCCATCTTTGGTTCCCTATTAGGGTTTAAAATTAACCTAACCAGTCAAAAACAGAGGACCTACCCATTAACATCTCTTCAGACTTGCTAAGCTCTTTACAAGACAGATTTAAATACTGTTGGTGCTCATCTACACTAAAGTACTTAGGTATCCATCTCACTCCCTCATATTCATCCCTCTATTAAGCCAACTTTCCCCATTATGTTCACAGAAATAACCAGACTCCTGAACCTCTGGACCCCCCTCCCTATCTCCCTACTTGGCAGAATCAACCTTCTCAAAATGTCAATACTTCCCAAATTATTGTACTTATTTGAGACACTGCCAATCCTGGTCCCAATGTCGCAACTGAAAAGCCTCCAAAGAAGATGACTTAATTTTTTATGGAATAACGCCTCCCATTGGATTGTTCGATCAGTAGTTTTTGCTCTCAGAACTAAGGGAGGCCTGGCTGCACCGCATATAATTAAATACTACTATGCCTCACACCTCAGGGTACTGATTTCCTGGATTTCTAGGAAAGCTCCAAATAGATGGGCTAAAATCGAAATGGAGATCACTGTCCCAGCACATCCTTGCTATATGTTATGGCCTTCCTCAATTAAAGTTATGCCTCAATTGCGATCCCTTTGCTTGGCCCCAATGCTTTTCACTCTATTTGGAAGAAATGTTTTTATCCCCTTGCTCTCAATTTCTGAATGTACTTTTTAATCCGAATGTACCTGATGGAATGTCCTACATATGGATATTCCCATGGACTCAGGCGGAAATCTTTCAGTTTCTTCTGGTACACCCGGTCAGACGTAAACTGCTGTCCTTCCCAGATTTACAAACAGATTTTCTGTTGTACTCGTACATACAATTCAAACATTTTTTTCTCGCCAATTCTCCCTCGCTATCCTTAGAGAAACCCACAGATTTCGAGATTCGCCAATAACCCATATGAACCCAAATAGATCTCATCTACAGTATATATAAAATTTTGAACGAGATTCCCTATAGTAGCTGATATTCATAGGATGGAACATCTGACTGCAAATATCGAAGGAAATCTACACTTTTTTGACAGGATATGGAAAGCTTGGGATGATTGTGTATACGCTAGAACCCAATAATCATACATCTTCCTGTTCCTCCTTGAGCTATCCTCTGTGTATCTTTTACCCTTTTGTTCGGAATTAACACGTACGTTACTTTTTATGTTTGATATGAGATACAATATAAAAATCTATAGATAAATCCCATGACTAAGTCTTTTATGACGAAACATGTTGGGGCGTGGCTGTGCGGCAACCATCTGAAGTGAACGTGTGACGTATCAAGGCCAATCAAGGAAGAAGAGATCCAGGAAGGAACAGAGGGGAGGTGGTGAGCGATCAGTTGACACCTTGGGCCTGCTGTGACCAATATACTCGGTTTTCGGTTAATCGCTGAATGAGTATTTGCTGTGCAGAGTATTGCTCTATTTTTAGAGATTCATGTGAGTGCTATATTTGAAGATTTAAGTGTGGTATTAAACTGATTTCACAGTATCACGCTATTCTGAGCACTTGTTTTATTTACATGCAGAGCTTTTTGGCAGTGAATTGGTTGGAACTGGGATTATCTGCTACACCTACCAGTGAGGTCTTTTTGTACACGTTTACACGCCAAACACGAGAGTGTAAGGCAATTTGAGTTGGTGAGTTTTGCATCTGAAGGGAGAGGATTCACTGACACCGGGTGTGGTGGAAGATTGGAAGCTATTATCATTTTTTTTTTCACAAACCTACTTGATGTGTTATATGGACTTATATTTAATATTTAACCACTTCAATACCGGGCTTTTATACACATCTCCATACCGGGCCTATTCTGGCACTTCTCTCCTACATGTACAAATCATCATTTTTTTGCTAGAAAATTACACAGAACCCCCAAACATTATATATGTTTTTTTAGCAGACACCCTAGGGCAGGGGTGTCAAACTGGCGGCCCTCCAGCTGTTGCAAAACTACAAGTCCCATGAGGCATTGCAAGGCTAACAGTTACAAGCATGACTCCCACAGGCAGAGGCATGATGGGACTTGTAGTTTCGGAACAGCTGGAGGGCCGCCAGTTTGACACCCCTGCCCTAGGGAATAAAACAACGGTCATTGCAACATTTTATCCTGCACGGTATTTGCGCAATCATTTTTCAAACGCCTTTTTTGGGGAAAAAAATCGTTTCATGAATTAAAAAAATAACAAAACAGTAAAGTTAGCCCAATTTTTTGTAAAATATGAAAGATTATGTTACACAGAGTAAATAGATACCCAACATGTCATGCTTTAAAATTGCGCACACTCATGGAATGGCGCCAAACTTAAGGAACTTAAAAATCTCCATAGGCAACGCTTTGAATTTTTTTTAGAGGTTACCAGTTTAGATTTACAGAGGAGATCTAGTGCTAGAATTGTTGCTGACACGCTAACGCACGCGGCAATACCTCACATATGTGGTTTAAACAGTGTTTACATATGTCGGCGGGACTTGCGTGTGCATTCGCTTCTGCACGCAAGCTACCGGGGAGCTACCGGGGACAGGTGCGTTTTATTTTTTTATAAAAAAAAATTTTTTTACATATTTTTTTTTTTTACACTTTTTTTTTAATTTTATTTTTTTATTATCACTTTTATTACTATTACAAGGGATGTAAACATCCCTTGCAATGGGAATGTGTGTGACATGTCCTCTTTATGGAGAGATGCGGGGTCAATAAGACACAACATCTCTCCTCAAGGCTGGAAAGCTTGAGATCAGTGAAAGCAAATTAACCGATCTCATCACTGTTGCTTAGTAGCCGCTTTGAATACTTATGGGGACCCGGGCGTGACGTCATCACATCGCGCCCGGGTCCTCTGACGGTCATAGAGATGACTGGTGATGTCTGTGGATGTCATATGACATATGGCCAGGTATTGAAGTGGTTAAAGACATTTATATATTTTTTGAAATTTGTGCACATATTCACTTTTGTCACATGGTGATGTTTATGGACATTAGCATTATTTTTAAATACTTGTGAAAACTGATATTTCATCTTACATTGTTTACAGCGCTGCTTATATTTTTTTACACTAATTTTTGGGGTTTTAGAATATGTTTTTCACAGATATAGAAATCTAGCTTAGTTGATCCAATGTTGTAAGAAGTTTTTTTATTATTCGCCCATATTTGTATCCCCGCTAAGTTTCACTTGTTTATATTTCAACTGGTTTGTACTTTCTACAGTTGAAATGTCTTTCTTTTTGTATCACATGATGCAATGTTTTAAACTTGTTATAAATAAACAATAAAATAACATTTGTAATAAAGGATTACATTACATTAAAGAGTTACAGTGCAGTTCACATTGACATTCTGTCACAACCTCAGCTGTTCACACAGTTGCTCAGCTTAAACTGAAAATCTATAACCATTGGCCCTTACCAGAAAGACTGCTTTGTTACTCTAGTATAGGGAATAAGCATATACTGTAAATCACTGGTTGCAAACATCTAAATCATTGGTTATCAACATACTTGATGAAGAGGACTTCCAATATGGCTCCAAGCATTACCAAATAGCCATACATAATATTCAATGATGTAATACTACCAAAAACTGTCAGAAACTGCAGACATGCAACATAAGATGATCAGAGACTATGGGGTAGAATGGGGGAAATCTCGCGCCAAAATACAATGGGGGGGGGAAAAAAATATATATTAACAGTGTGAACTAAAAGCTGCTCCCTTAAATAATACAGAAACCTGGATTATACGAGTGAACTAGTGAAGAAAAAAGGGGCGCTAACTACTAGTATATTGAACATATGGTGTGCAACATAAAAGTGAGCAATAAAATATGGAACAATAGAGAATAGTGACACAACAATATGAGCAAATAAATAACATACAAGTGAATACTATATAACGTGCAAATAATTTAAGTTATATTAGACAGTGGATGTCTGTGCAAAGTCCATCAAATGGTAAGATGTGCATTGATGTGCTGAAAAGCAATGATAATCTTATAAAGTGCTTTGTGTAGGATCATCCAAATATAGTAATCCACCTTCACCAAAGTGCCACCGCAAGTGAGGATAGATGGCTCCTTACCCGATGTAGTTGACCTATTAATTAAAATAAGGTCAAAAAGAGCTCGAGTATCAGCTGCTGTCCACGGGGGACTCGATACCAGACCCAGTTGATGCGATTTCATATAATGAAAGAAATAACTTCCATAGTGTAAACCTTTTATTTTAAAATGTGCTCAAATCACAAACAGCCAAATGGCCTCTTACTTGATGGGGTGCCCGTGTGCCCGGCACTGAGGCTGTAGGCTGTGGATAGGACGGGATGTGGAGAGAGAGATGAGGTAGGCTGGTAAAGCCGGCGTGCGTTCCACCGCCGTAGGCTTGAGAACCAGGAAACCGGAAGTGGCTAGTATTGCGTGCCCGGGCACACGGGCACCCCATCAAGTAAGAGGCCATTTGGCTGTTTGTGATTTGAGCACATTTTAAAATAAAAGGTTTACACTATGGAAGTTATTTCTTTCATTATATGAAATCGCATCAACTGGGTCTGGTATCGAGTCCCCCGTGGACAGCAGCTGATACTCGAGCTCTTTTTGACCTTATTTTAATTAATAGGTCAACTACATCGGGTAAGGAGCCATCTATCCTCACTTGCGGTGGCACTTTGGTGAAGGTGGATTACTATATTTGGATGATCCTACACAAAGCACTTTATAAGATTATCATTGCTTTTCAGCACATCAATGCACATCTTACCATTTGATGGACTTTGCACAGACATCCACTGTCTAATATAACTTAAATTATTTGCACGTTATATAGTATTCACTTGTATGTTATTTATTTGCTCATATTGTTGTGTCACTATTCTCTATTGTTCCATATTTTATTGCTCACTTTTATGTTGCACACCATATGTTCAATATACTAGTAGTTAGCGCCCCTTTTTTCTTCACTAGAGACTATGGGGTGCTACAAGAGATGACCAGAGACCACGGACATGCAACAGAAGATGGCCAGAGACTGCAAACCTTCTATGGGAGAGGAAGACCAAGGACATTTGGTTCTATTGCCCTAAACCCCATTCAGATCTCAAAAATACCTTTGTCTAGCTGACTTCCCAATAGAGGGCGACTATATACTTTCTCCATGGTCCCACTCTGTGTAGGAATATAGCCATCCTCTCTTGCTTGCTCCTAAGATGAATTACAAACTATGAACTATGAAATTTATAGAGTAGTGCAAATGACTGGAGATAACATGCACTACACTACTCGTTACAAACAAATGGAACTGAGGGGACAAAATAGGGATTTGGGAGCTCACAGTGGACATTACAAGGAAGCAGAAAAATGTAACAAACATAATTTCATTAAAACTAGTTTGTAGGGTGATTAAATAGTGGATGTGGATGGATTTGTGAAGAAGTAGGATACTGTTTTTTTCAACTTAAAGGAGTTGTAAAGGAAATTCAGATAAAACACTTTCTGTGTGCAGCAGCCCTCCTAATATTTACTTGAGATCCCTCTCTCTCCAGTGATGTCCACGAATGTCTACCCGAGATTCTCCTTAATTGGTTGAGACACAGCATCGGCGCCATAGGCATCCACTGCTGTCAATCAAAGTCAGCTAGCCAATCAGTGGAGAGAGGGAGAGGAGCCGGGTCTGGGCTCCATGTCTCAATGGATACACAGAGCTGTGCCTCAGCTTAGGGGGCCCCCATAGCAAGCGGCTTGCTGTGGGGGCACTGAACAGGAAGGAGGGGCCAGGAGAGCCAAAGAGGGACCCGAGAATCAGAGGATTCAGGCTGCTCTGTACGAATCCACTTCAACAGAGCAGGTAAGTATGACATGTTTGTTATTTTAATAAAAAAAAACAGACTTTACAATCGCTTTAAAGAGAGAGTCATAAACTGGTGATACATTGCATGAGATTCCTAGAGATCACTGCCATTACAACCCCTTTACAGATCAATGCTTCATTTGTGCTCCTTACAGCCCCCTAACAATTACTTGGGCCACATCTGATATATCTCTCAGCAAGATAATCACAAATGATTAGAGAGGAGAAACAAAAAACACAAAAAGAAAAAAGCCCTTCTGTAAATTAACTCCTGGACATCAGTCTAAAAAATATTTAAAACTGGCCATACACTGATTGAAGTTTAGCCAGTTTTGCAGAGACTGGATGAATTTTGATCAGTGTGTGTCTGTCCCTTTTCAACAGAAGTCTATTGTTTGATGGACTTCTGTCAAAGGGGGGGTGTGGCCAGCCAGAGAAGGACATGGACGCCTGAACTCTCAGCTCCTCAGCCAGGGGAATAGATCCAGCATCATCGGGCACCATCGAGCACACATATGCACCCATTCTTGCTCCAGACATGTCGGAGATCCTCCTCAGCATGTCCAGGAAGAGATTCCCAGAGTACCAGCTGCAGAAACTCACAGAATTTGCCTACAAGCCAGCGATGCAAAATGGCGATATCCAAAATGGCGCAGGCCAGGCCGGGCCACGAGACTCCTACATGGACCTCCTGGATGAAACACCGGAGGAATCGCCTCAATCAGGTACCGCTACTGAACCTTCCCACCCCCAAGAGAGCGACCCCCACTTCCGCAGCCCAGCAAAAGCCAAGATACGGCTTGATACGCAGTCACGGCTGCTCCACCCGCAAACTGAGGCCCAGGCCTTCAACCCCCTCCTCTCCAACCAGGCCTTACACTCCTCCATGGCGTCCTTCCCCACCTCAGGCCAGCAGGTTATGGACACTACCTTGAAGGACATCCTCCTTTCGCTACAAACCTCCCTCATGACAGACTTCTGTCAAAGGGATATGTTAAAAAGTCTGTCTTGATCAGCGGCCCCAGCATATCCCCCTTGCTTGTGCGTATATTGAAACGTTTGTTATGTTTCTGTTCAATTTTGCCCCTCCCCATATGCTAATAATAAAGATTAGGGTAAATGCTGAGTACAAACTACAGATCTCTATACCATAGTTCCTAGGATCACCTATCTTTCATTGACACTGAAAATTAGTCTCTCTTTTAATTGTAAATTTAGGAGAATTCAGGAGTATTTAGACATCTGCTGCAATAGGAGGTATGGAGGAATACAAGGAAACCCAATCATTAGCCACGACTGCCATCAATTTACTAAAGTCATGACAGTGAATCAATAAATAATTAAATGGGTGTAATTGATTGAAGCAATCTTAGAATCTCAGTCAAAGGCATTTTTAGCTATGTGGCTCAGGTGGATTTAAACCATCTGTGAATTCTCAATTATTTTTTTCTTTGGGTTTAAGAGATAGCAATATAGGTGGATTCAATAGGTAGGCTTCAGAAGTGCTCATGCATAGTAACAGAACTCAGCAGTTTCCTTGCCTGAACAACACAGTCAACGGCTTACATATGCACATTTTTTATTTTATTTTTAGTTTAGGATGGAGGACAGTATTTGAACCCCTGTTGGCTCGTACTGTTTCCCAGTGCTTTATTAGAATGTATTTCCCTTCCCTTACTGTCAGTGACAATGGTTTCACAGAACATCAAGTAAATCTAACTCAAGCTTTCTAAAACAGAGTTCAGAATATTCTCCAAACCAATGTCCCCTCCCCTGACTTCTCCATCAAGATCAATAATGTGACTATCGGGGAGTGGCCTGGACGGGCATGCGAGTGGTCGCACTGCACGGAGCTCCCGCTAACGATCCTCATCCGATCCTGTTCCCGGCTACTAGCGGTGCTGACGATCGGCGAAAACACACTGCCTTGCTGTGCCGGCCGTAGCGGAGGGTGAATCGGCGGTTACCGAGGCCTCCGATGACCCGCAAACCCAAGCGGGGAGCCGCAGCGACCATGGACATCCAAGATGGCGCTGGATCCTCTCAGCAGCAGAAGGCAGCACGTGGGGCAGACAGGCAGCCTGAGCTGGGAGGTAAGGCACCCAAGGCACCCAAGGCACAGAAACAACAGGGGAAAGAGCCACCTAAAGACATGCTGTACTACACCCAAAAGCTACAGGGCTCCACCAGCTCCCCCAACCCACCGCCGCTGACATGGTACAAGGGCAAAATGGCGACCCGGCCATGTACAACACGCTGCTATTGGAAAACTCTGCGGACACTATGCATGATATCTTTGCGGAGCTGCAGGAAAATGCCCCACAGCCCATACTAAGTGAAATTTTGCATGCTGTGCAGAAATGCCCGACTACTGTGACAGCCTCTGTGGATGGCTTGAAAGTACGGTTTGGGGAGCTCACGGAGGCGGTGTCCCTCCTGCGGCATGACCTCCAGAAGATCAGGAAGAGGACCACGGCCGTGGAGGGTCGCATCAGTGAGGTGGAGGACCTTCTGGCACTAGGGATGAGCCGAACATACCCGCGTTCGGTTCACACCAGAACGTTCGAACAGACCGCGGTTTCGCACGAACATTTAGAACCCCATTGAAGTCTATGGGACTCGAAGGTTCGAATTCAAAAACGATAATTTTAAAGACCAATATTCAATTTAATGTTGAAAAACGTCTTTCAGAACCCAGGTCTTGCCCCAGGGAACATGTATCAATGGAAAAAAAAGTTTTAAAAACTGTCGTTTTTTCTGGAGCAGCGATTTTAATGATGCTTAAAGTTAAAAAAATGAAAAATTCCTTTAAATATCATACCTGCTGGGTGTCTATAGTAGTGGCACGTGTTTATAAATGTCCCTGCACAACATGATTACTCTCAGAAAAAAGTAATTTAATACTGCTTGCGGCTTTAATGTAATGTTTGGTCCCTGCAATATGGATACACATCATTGAAAAAAATAGCATGAGTTTCCCCACCACCACTCCCCCCAGGTCATTACAAGACCTAGTGCCGATCCTGACTTTCCTGGGGCCCTGAGCAAAATGACATGGCACATATAAAATGAGAAGCGGGGGTCTCTGACAGTGACATGCGACATGTGACAGCTAATGCGTTTAGGTGCTAGCAAACAGCAAACGTGCAGTTACACCAACTGCATTTAGGTGCTATTAAACAGCGAACGTGCAGTAACAGCTGATGCGTTTAGGTGCTATCAAACAGCAAAGGTGCAGTTACACCAACTGCGTTTAGGTGCTATTAAACAGCAAATGTGCAGTAACAGCTAATGCGTTTAGGTGCTATTAAACAGCAAACGTGCAGTTACACAACTGCGTTTAGGTGCTATTAAACAGCACACTCGCAGTTACAGCAAATGTGTTTAGGTGCTATTAACCACTTAAGACCCGGACCAATACGCTGGTAAATGACCCAAGGTGTTTTTGCGATTCGGCACTGCGTCGCTTTAACAGACAATTGCGCGGTCGTGCGACGTGGCTCCCAAACACAATTTGCGTCCTTTTCTTCCCACAAATAGAGCTTTCTTTTGGTGGTATTTGATCACCTCTGCGATTTTTATTTTTTGCGCTATATACAAAAATAGAGCGACATTTTTGAAAAAAAAACACTATTTTTTACTTTTTGTTAAAAAAAAAATCAAATAAACTAAATTTTAGTCAAACATTTAGGCCAAAATTTATTTAGCCACATGTCTTTAGTAAAAAAAAAAATCGCAATAAAAAAAAATAGCTACCTAGCGGGAACAGCGACACTAATACAGCGATCAGAAAAATGATCGCTTAGTGACGCTGGCAATAGGGAGTGAAAGGGTTAACTAGGGCGGTGATCAGGGGGTTAAAACTTTATTAGGGGGGGTTGGGGGGCTATCCTGAACCTAACACTAACTGATTTTACACTGCCTGTCACACTGACACTAAATGCAGTGATTAGATCACTGCATTCAGTGACACTGTGACAGGGGGGTGGGGGGCGATCACAAGGGGTTAATGTGCCTATGTGAGTGTGTGTCAGTGTTGTGTTGGTGCACACTTACTTGTGATGTCTTCTCTCATCAGCAGCGGTGGGAAACACTGCTGCGATGAGAGGTGACATCATTTCCTCCTTCCTGTGTAAACACAGGAGGAGGAAGTTACACGAAGGGGGAGCGCTCCCATTGACTGGAAGCGATCGCGGGGGGGGCGGGTAAACGCTGACATCCGCCCGCTCGTCCCGGATCGCTCCCGGAGCCAGGGGGACCCCCGCACGCCGCGGAGGGGGTCCCGATGGGACCCCTGAACCGCACTTAGAGGCGGGGACGTAAATTTACGCCCTTGTGCCTGTACGAGCCATTCTGTGGCCGTATATGTGTGTGCGGGGGTCCTTAAGTGGTTAAACAGCACACGCGCAGTTACAGCAAATACGTTTAGGTGCTATTAAACAGCACACGTGCAGTTACAGCAAATGCGTTTAGGTGCCATTAAACAGCACACACGCAGTTACAGCAAAAGCGTTTAGGTGCTATTAAACAGCACATGCGCAGTTACAGCAAATGCGTTTAGTTGCTATTAAACAGCAAACGTGCACTAACAGCAACTGCGTTTATTGCCAAAAACACAGCAAACCTGCAGTAAGAGTGACTGCGTTTAGGGGCTAAAAAACAGCACACGTGCAGTAAGAGCGACTGCGTTTATGTGCAATTAAATAGCCCACGTGCATTAACAGCGACTGCGTTTATGTGCAAATAAATAGCACACATGCAGTAACAGCTAATGCTTGTATGTGCAATTAAACAGCACACGTCCACTAACACTGAGTACTACGTTTAGGTGTAAACTAAACACTATGGGCCAGATTCAGGTAGAGTTATGCCGGCATATCTCAAGATACGCCGCGTAAGTTGAGCCGGCTTATCTTTGCACCGTACCCACAAAACTAGATACGCCTGAAAATAGGCTTCCTCCGACCGGTGTAACTTTCCTGTGCCGGCATAACTTAGGCTCATATTTACGCTGGATGCATCTTGTGGCCCATTGATTTCCTCTTCAAATATGCAAATGAGGGAGATATGCCGATTCGTGAACGTATTTGGGTCCGGCGCAGGCTTAGTCCGCTGAGCGTAAGTGTTAAGTCCGGCGTAAAGTTATTCCTACAAATAGCTGGTTTATCTTTGCACCTGACGGCACAGATCAGCTGGAGAACCGCTCCAGCAGCACCGTTATACCCAGGGCAGCCATCAGAAATTATGGGGCCCCTTACACAAAACCTCTGGCCCCTTTAATAAAAAGAAAAATATATATATATATAAAAAGAAATAAAATAAAAAATAATAATATAAATATATAAATAAAAATAAAAGAAATAAAAAAAATATAAACATTTTTTTTATATAAAAAAGGGGGGTTGCCATCTGGGGCCCTCCAGCCCTCTAAAAAAAATGTAAGAAAAAAAATTGGCCCTATAATAAAAACTAAAATAAAAATATATTAAAAAAATATATATTTTTATAAAAAAAATAAAAAAGAGGGGGTTGCCATCCGGGCCCCTGGGGACCTCCGGGCCCCTTACAGGTGTACTGCCTGTACCCCCCTGATGGCGGCCCTGCCGTTACCGACAAACTTAGCAAGCTGAGCAACCCCACTTGCAGGACAACACACATCTGTCTGCCGACATGCCAGGGGCAGCCGTGGTCATAGCCAGGGCTGCCATCAGGGGTTACAGGCAGTACACTTGTAAGGGGCCCGGGGGCCCCCCTTTTTTTTTTAAATACATTTTTTTTTAAATATTATTATTTAATTTTTTTTATTAAAGGGCCATTTTATTTTTTAGCGTTCTGGAGATTCCCAGGGCCCCAGATGAGAACCCCCCTTTTTTATATAAAAAAAAAATTTTTTATATATTTTTTTTATTTCTTTTATATATATAAATATATATATATATATAAATATATATATATATATATATATAAATATATATATATATATATATATATATATATATATATATATATATATATATAATAAAAAAAATATATAAAAAATATTTTTTTATATATATAAAAAAAGGGGGGTTCTCATCTGGGGCCCTGGGGATCTCCAGACCTCTAAAAAAAAAATGGCCCTTTAAAAACAAAAATATTTAAAAAAAAATGTTATTTAAAATAAATAAAAAAAGGGGGCCCCTTACAGGTGTACTGCCTATACCCCCCTGATGGCAGCCCTGGCTATGACCTCGGCTGCCCCTGGCATGTTGCCAGACAGATGTGTTGTCTTGCAAGAGGGGTTGCTCAGCTTGCCAAGTTCGTATATATATATAATATTATTATTATAGGGCCCAGAGGTCACCAGGGCCCCCCCGATGCCAACCCTTTTTTATACAAATATTTTACATTTTTTTATATTGTATTTCTTTTTTTTTCTTTTTTTTTATATATAGATATATTTTTATTAAAGGGCTCAGAGGTCCCAAGGGCCCATGTGTCAAACCCCCTTTTTCTTTTTTAAATGTTTTTTTTTTTTATTTATATATATTTATTTTTTATTAAAGGGCCCAGAGGCAAATTTGCACCGGACGGGAGCATGTCTGGGCTTATTTTTAGGCTCGGAATAAGCCGGTTGGGCCGACATATCTCAGGAAGTTGGGCCGGGGTAGTTGTGAGCATGCTCACAGGGAAGCGATCAGACACCAAGGTCGCTGAGCATGCTCCGTGGATGATAGACCGGGCGTAAGTGTCAGATCCAGGCTTAGACCATCATTTGCATTAGGTCACACCCACTTCCACTTACACCTACTTGCGCCTTCACATTTAAGTTGTGAGCCCCTTGCGGCTTTGGTGATGAACTGCCATGCGGTTCGGGGCTTCAGATATGGTGATATGCATGAAAAAATCATGCTGTATGTCGATGATATGCTCCTCTTTTTGGGGGATGCAGATGACACACTGTTGTAGGTAATGTTCCTTATCACTGACTTTGGCCGTTTTTTGGGTCTCACCAATTAATTGGACAAAGTCAGCCCTAATGTTCCTGGATGAGACGCCTGTAACTGGGGGGAGCCTTCCTTGCCCTGTCCCTGTCATGTCATCGTTCAAATATTTGGGCGTCTGGGAGTCCCCTAAAGTAACAGATTTTTTCAAATTGAATATATATCCCCCGCTGACCAAGTATAAAGATATAAAACTATTTTTTTTGTGAAGAATCAACAACAAGTGGGACACAATCATGAAGTGGAACGAAATTTATTGGATATTTCAAACTTTTTTAACAAATAAAAAACTGAAAAATTGGGCGTGCAAAATTTTTCAGCCCCTTTACTTTCAGTGCAGCAAACTCTCTCCAGAAGTTCAGTGAGGATCTCTGAATGATCCAATGTTGACCTAAATGACTAACGATGATAAAAATAATCCATCTGTGTGTATTCAAGTCTGCGTATAAATGCACCTGCACTGTGATAGTCTCAGAGGTTCGTTTAAAGCGCAGAGAGCATCATGAAGAAGAAGAAACACACCAGGCAGGTCCGAGATACTGTTGTGGAGAAGTTTAAAGCCAGATTTGGATACAAAATATTTCCCAAGCTTTAAACATCCCAAGGAGCCCTGTGCAAGCTATAATATTGAAATGGAAGGAGTATCAGACCACTGCAAATCTACGAAGACCTGGCCGTCCCTCTAAACTTTCAGTTCATACAAGGAGAAGACTGATCAGAGATGCAGCCAAGAGACCCATGATCACTTTGGGTAAACTGCAGAGATCTACAGCTGAGGTGGGAGACTCTGTCCATAGGACAACAATCAGTCGTATACTGCACAAATCTGGCCTTTATGGAAGAGTGGCAAGAAGAAAGCAATTTCTTAAAGATATCCATAAAAAGTGTTGTTTAAAGTTTGCCACAAGCCACCTGGGAGACACACCAAACATGTGGAAGAAGGTGCTCTGGTCAGATGAAACCAAAATCGAACTTTTTGGCAACAATGCAAAACGTTATGTTTGGCGTAAAAGCAACAGCTCATCACCCTGAACACACCATCCCCACTGTCAAACATGGTGGTGGCAGCATCATGGTTTGGGCTGCTTTTCTTCAGCAGGGACAGGGAAGATGGTTAAAATTGATGGGAAGATAGATGGAGCCAAATACAGGACCATTCTGGAAGAAAACCTGATGGAGTCTGCACAAGACCTGAGACTGGGACGGAGATTTGGCTTCCAACAAGACAATGATCCAAAACATAAAGCAAAATCTACAATGGAATGGTTCACAAATAAACATATCCAGGTGTTAGAATGGCCAAGTCAAAGTCCAGACCTGAATCCAATCGAGAATCTGTGGAAACTGAAAACTGCTGTTCACAAAGGCTCTCCATCCCACTTCACTGAGCTCGAGCTGTTTTGCAAGGAGGAATGGGCAAAAAATGTCAGTCTCTCGATGTGCAAAACTGATAGAGACATACCCCAAATGACTTACAGCTATAATCGCAGCAAAAGGTGGCGCTACAAAGTATTAACTTAAGGGGCTGAATAATTTTTCAGTTTTTTATTTGTTAAAAAAGTTTGAAATATCCAATAAATTTCGTTCCACTTCATGATTGTGTCCCACTTGTTGTTGCTTTTTCACAAAAAATTACAGTTTTATATCTTTATGTTTGAAGCCTGAAATGTGGCAAAAGGTCACAAAGTTCAAGGGGGCCAAATACTTTCGCAAGGCACTGTATGTGAAGAAAGGAAGACATATGAACATCCTAAATAAAAGGGAGTCAGAGTACCTGGTGGCCGAAGCTACAAAAACGCCAGTAATCTACCAGGTACCCAAGATACATAAAAGGCAGGTGAATCCGCCTGGAAGGCCCATGATTAGCAGGATTAATTCTGTTTTTTCAAGAGTACCTTGACCAATTCCTTAAACCATTAGTACCCCAGGGACGGTCTCACCTCAAGGATAGCACACAACTCATCAATGAACTCCAAGATATCACAGGTGCAGAGCAATAGCTATTGGCCACCATTGGCCACCATTGATGTGGAGTTCCTGTATACGAGTATAAAACAACTGGACGGTTTGAAAGGAGTTGAAAAGGCTCTACACAAACGAACGGATATGAGACAAGAACAGATTTCTTATATTTTGGAAGGACTTCAAATTGCCATGCAAAACAATCATTTTTGGCACAACAGGGAATACTTTGTACAGACTACAGGTGTAGCCATGGGGGCCCGGTACGCCCCCAGTGTTGCTAATTTATTTATGGACATGTGGGAAGAACAATACGTCTACAACCGCAATATTCCCCAGATGAAACTATATAGAAGGTATATATATATGACATCATCATTCTGTGGGAGGGAACATCCACAACACTTATGGTATGAAATTTACTGGCAAATGGCATGAGAAAACCATCGAATACCTGGACCTCGAAATCTTCAAGTATGAAGATGTACTCTGTACTCAAACAAAAGACAGACCGAAATGGGTACATCCCTACATCAAGCTGCCATCATCCTAAGTGGATATCCAACATCCCAAAAGGAGAGCTCCTACGGATTAGGAGGAATTGCCACAGGATTGAAGATTTTGACAAACAGGCAGATGTCTTAATTAAGAAGTTCAAATAAAAGAAAAAATACGGCAATCAGATAGACTAACCCTGTTAAGGAAAAATCAAGCTGAAGTCAAAAGTAATCCTAGTAAATTAGCTTTTATCACAGGATACAGTACCCAACATCTCCAATTAGAGAAGATTGTGAAAAAATACTGGTCTATCTTAAGAAAAGACAGGACTTTAGCAACGCTCTTGCCAAATAAGCCCAGTTTCATTTACCGGAGGGCACCAACTCTGAGAAACCACTTGGTACACAATGTGGTTAACCCACCAAAAACTGTGGAATTATGCCCAGAACTGAAGGGTTTCTACAGGTGCCAGAGGTGTCTCCCGTGTAAACAAAGTAAAAAAAAAGCTAGAAGACGTCTTAAGTTCAAATCCAATACTAACCACAAGGAATTCCATATAAAAAACTCATTACCTGTAACAGTACACACGTCACGTATGTGGTGGAATGTCCATGCAAATTACAGTATGTGGGTCGGACAACGAGACCCCTTAAAGTCCGGATACAAGAGCATATAAAGAATATACGAAAAGGATTCCCCAATCACAGCCTATCCAAACACTTTGTTGAAGTCCACCACCAAGATCGTTCTCAGATGATCTTTTATGGAGTAGATATCATACAGGATCATTGGAGAGGAGGAAAAAAGAAGATAAAAGTATCCCAGAACGAGACAGAATGGATACATCGATTGGGGTCCTTAGCGCCCAAGGGGTTAAACCTCGATATAGACCTCAATTGCTATATCTAATTACTAGTACTCTCTCTAGGCTTTTTTCAGGGCAACAATCTAAAATCACATTAATATAGGTATATCTGGTCCCCCCCCCCAGACACCCTTATCATAATCTTGTTTAGAAAACACAAGATCTTCAGCATATAGATATATGGGGAGCAGAGCTCCTCCAGACCTTCTCCAGTGAACCACCCATTCCACATGCATCTAGTACTGGGTTTCCTACAGATTATTTCTATGCCAAGGGGCTACTCCATTATGGGTCCCCTGTTTGGTAGTGGGATGCCAACCCCTGGTGGACATGGTGTCGTGGCAATTTGGGGGTGTGCAAAGCACACCGCCATCTTGCCATGTGCTCTAAAGCACATTCCCCATCTTAAATGAAATAATGCCATGTTTAAGCTAAAAGATTTACTCACCATCCATTCTATGCCCATCCATACAAATCAAGAGACATCACAACAGCTTGCTCTCATCCATCGCTCACCAGGCATCACTGGCTGCCGACGCCCTCTACAGGCAGTTTTATTAACACAATTGTCTTCACAGACCACCTCTGATTGGACGAGATCACAGCATGTGATCATAGGAAGTGATGTCATGCATGTGACCTCCTCTACAGGAAGCGATGTCAGCACAGATAAACCCTTCCAACAGGGATTACAGTAATAACACAATAATAACACACTATGATAGTACAACAACACAGTATGATACAGAAATAATACAATAACTAATGAACACAGTTCCTGATAAGGGGAGCCTATATGCAGCTGTATGCTCATACCATCATATTTATGTTGATCAGACACAGAGATGGCAAAAGCACACATCCGCTAAACCAATAGTGTGCCTGCAGAGTGACGCGTCACACTTGCGAATATCTGTGCATCACACAGGGGCCCTTGCGCCGGAGACACTCACTCTTCAAACACCCGTCTCCAAGTCAGGAAGTGCATCTCAACCAGCCTCAGACTGCCCCAATCAGTTCTAATTAGAGCAGGTTGGGGAAGTGTCAAGACTGGGTGCCAATATGGCAACAATACATATTAAATACATCTTCAAATTTCCACCACAATGGGTAGGCCCTGGATAATGGCCTTTTCCCAACATATGTTAGTATAACTTTTTAGTACTATCTTTTAGCATCAAATTAGATACATCATCCCTCTTAGCCGCACTCTCCTGTTCCTCCACACTATTAAGGGAGGGGTGGGACTGACAGATGCCACTGCCTGTTGAGTACTCTCCTCCTAATATAGGAATTTCTATCTCCATAGTTCTAAATTAATATGTACATTTTTGCAATGACATCTTCCTGCACATATACATATTGGTTCTACTACAGATTTAATGTGCGTTTTATATGTCCTGTGATTTAACTTTATATGTACATTTTTCTCCATTATTGCAAACCAACACTGGGATGGCGAGATACTTATCTTGATGGTCACGCCTTCCTTACTGATTTATTATGCATCTATATTTAAATGAACCAACTAGCTTCTCTTTATCCCCCAATACCCTTTTAGGGTATGTCACTTTCCTATCTTATTGATATACCCCCAGGGAAAGATACCAATTGAAGCAATTAATTTTTAATGTACTTTTAATTAAAATTGACTCGGTGCAGGACACATATTACATTATTGCTGCTTCTAATAGGCATCCGAGACCCAGATAACAAATTATTGGGGCTTGTCTTCTTTCTGTGACACAATTTATATTTTCCGCCCTATTTCTTATACACATCTCCTTGTCTTCCTTACAATTGGCCGGATTCTTAGGAACCTCAGTCATTCTGACTCTAAATTACGCATCCCCTTTCTCCCTTCCTTTCTTTTTGATCTGGCTTCTTCTTTCTTACTGGATGGGGAGAGCACACCCACAAAGGAGGGACACGGATGCCGTTTAGACTATATTACTATGGAAGACGTGGAAAGCGGCAAACACCTTTGACAACGTTGATTGGATGAAACGCGCCAGTTGACTTGGCCGCAATACACGTCATACATTACATGTCCAGCGTCAGTAGAAGTTCCGGGATAGTGAGCGCATTGGCGGTGGAACGCAAGCTGACCATCGTAAACTCGCTATTGCAGCTCCGACAACACAACCCAGGACTTAACTGCTTGCCGCTCGGCTACTGGTTTTTACTTATTTTTTATTTTTACTTTATTGTCTTTTACCTCGCCTGCGAGCAAGCTTTTTATACTGGATATTGGCTTGGCATTTTTTTTACAATAAACAGCCTAGCTTATCCGTACCTACCACTCTATGGTGTTTTTTTCTGTTTCACCGCACACCAACTTCTTCACGTTGTTTCCCGGGGCACGCCAATGAATTCCATCTACTGAGGACATCTGCTTGGAAGCTGCCAACATCCCCTACATATCGCGTAAGGCCCAATACCCCCTGGAGGGGACTACTATCCGGTGAGGGGGAACACGGAAGCTGTGGTGGAGATCAAGATCTGGAGTCATATGCACTTAGCTCATTCATTAGCTTCGATGCATGAATAATTGGACTCATTTGTTTGGTTTCTTGTTGTACTTTTTTCATTTATATACTATATTTACATATTTTCTACTTGAAATGTTGGGGCTGCTTATGTAGAATACAGCACACCTATCTTCTCACGCTCCTAGTATTCAGTTACCAGGACTGGTACATTTAGTCACATTTATTTTCTATTACTTTTTGAGGTTATCCTTATCCCAGGGCAGCTCGTATATTTAGATTGCTACCCTATTTATTCACACTAGTTTTTTTTTTCATATTTTATTTTTTATCTTCTTTTATATATTTCACCTATTCACCATTTCCACTGGTGACAATAATTAATTTACCTCATACCAATTACCACGTTTCTAATGGTGGTTGAAATGTTCTAAGGGACTGGATGTTCCAGATTCTTATTTATGGTATACACAGCATATTTTTTGCCATTTGCACTTTATTAATAAGGGCATCACCAATTAGACTTGGAGGCTCTTCACCCTTTGAGCCCACCGCATTGGGGAGCCCAACACGTGTGTAATTCATGTAATCACTGGACTGTAATCACTATTTTACTAATTATCTAGGTATCGGCACACTAACTAGAAGTATCTAGCATATAGCAATTTATTGTCCCTACACCTAGGCAGCGCCACCACCCTAATCACACCTTTCTATTTATCAATTACTCCTCTTCTGGGGGGCAACCTAGGGGGCAGCAGCCCATACACCCAATCCGTGGCGCAGAATTAATATCATAACTTAAGAGCAACTACAACGCCCAAAGGAGGGAGGGGGCCGTGCCCTGCCCAATCCCTGGATACATTACTTGGCGGCACAGCTTCAACACCTGATAAGAGACATGGGCCCATTGCCCAGGGCTTCGTCAGCCAGGCTTTTGTTGCGGGGCTCAGGGGCTGACGCGATACCTGAGGGGTTGGAGGCTCAGCACTTTCAAAAACCCAATAAACATATGCCCACCTACTCACTCATTCAGAAGGTATGGAATAAGGCCAAGCAGCTCCAGAATGTAACAGGGTTCACAGAGTACAGCCCCCTATGGGGTAATGACACGTATGAAGAACTGGCCAAGATTGAGCAGGGGCCCAAATGGCGCCCTTTTGGGATCACACACTTCAGACATGTCTTCCACGGTGGGGCCTTGCTGCCGTTTAGTGAGCTGCAGTCTAGATTTATGCTCCCTCACACTATGCAGTTCTACCACTTCGCTGTTAGAGCCCAGGGAGAGGCGGTAGACTGGGTTCAGTCCCCCACTCCAGTTTTCCACACACAACGAGCTGCGTCTGATACTAAGGGTGCAATTTCCCAATGTTATAACATGTTACTGGCATCTTTTCTGGAGGGGCATCCGGTGAGGGTAGTGGGTCAGTGGGAGGCAGAGCTCGGGCCCATTGAGGGGGACTACTGGGAGGAGGCACTACAAGCAGTTAACATTTGTTCCCTTAATGCAGTGTTTCTCAATTCCAGTCCTCAGGCCCCCCCAACAGGTCAGGTTTTCAGGATTTCTCTCAGATGAAATGGCTGTGGTGATTACCAAGGCAGTGAAACTGATCAAATCACCTGTGCAGAATAATGGAAATCCTGAAAACGTGACCTGTTGGGGGGGCCTGAGGACTGGAGTTGAGAAACACTGCCTTAATGTCTCACAGAGGATGTCCCAACTGTTCATTTTACTAAGAGCGCATTTCACCCCGGTGAAACTCTTCAGAATGGGTCGGGGCCCCGACCCACTGTGTGGACGGTGCAGGGCGGCACCGGGGGACCTGATTCACCTGCTCTGGCGCTGTCCCAAACTCCACAGATACTGAACGGAGGTCCTGGATACACAAAATTCAGTGTTCCAGACCACTGTTGCACTGGAACCACTTGGCAGCTTGCTGGGGGTCCTGGAGGGGGCGATAGTGGAGGATGTGAGCCGAGTGGCGTTTTCCAGGGCATTGTTCCAGGCGAGAAAGATCATTCTTCTTAACTGGAAGTCGGTTACACCGCCCAAGGTCAAAATGTGGATACAGCACATGGGCAGAACGCTTATAATGGAGAATTACATTTATCAGCACAGGGGGAACACCGGGAAATTTTTCAAACTCTGGGACCCATGGCTAGCTGTGCCCGGTCTGAACCCCCTGGAACTGGTTCAGATTAGACTGCTAGGGGGTGTGTAGACGCAGAGGATGATGGTAGGGACACTTGGTTGGGCACTTGGCATGACTTTTGGATGGATGGGGGGTGGTGGGTGGTCAGAGAGGGGGTTTTAGCAGAATATGTTACCCTTGCAGTGGTTATGAGCAAACTGTTTGTTTTCCTGATTGTGTGTTGTACTCCTGGACTTGTGATTTGTTACTTCAACGTTAGAATATGATGTGCAGTATTTCATATTTTCACATTTTGTATGTTTTGTGAGCAATAAAAACCTTTTTGATTCAAAAAAATAATGTGACTATCAGTCCTTCCTTCATGCTGGGATACTAGGTTTAATCCTGGACTCTGACCTGTCCTTTCAGTCCCAAATCCAATTCCTGTTCAAATCTTGTAGACTTCACCATCTCCAAAACAAGCCTCTTTTTAACCGATGAAAACACTAAGCAACTCAAACACCCTTATTATCTCTCTCTCGACTATTGTAACCTTCTCCATAGACCTACCTCAACACAGGCTTTCCCCCTTTTCAGTCTATCATGAATGCTGCTGCCAGACTCGTTCACCTTACTAACCACTCAGTATCTTCCACTGTATTCCGATTGCCCAACAAATATGTTGTCAGATGCAATATACTACCAACAACTAACAAAGCCATTTACAACTCAGCCTTAAAGCAGAGGTCCGACGGTAAAAAATAAATAAAATTAAAAGTCAGCAGCTACAAACACTGTAGCTGCTGACTTTTAATAAGCACATTTACCTGTCCAGGTTGCCCGCGATGTCGGCCGCCCGAGGCCGAGCGATCCGTCCCTCGAACTGGGTCTCACCGACGCCATCCTAACTTGCGGCTTCACTGCCCGTTTCCTACTGCACATGCGCAAGTCGTGCAGCTTTTTGTAAATGGGCACACTGTCCTGTGTGTCCCACAAGGCAGCGTGCATCCATTACCCAGGAGGCAACATAAGGAGGAAAACACAGAACCCTTTTGGCTATTTTTTTTTTTTAGGGTGGACCTCCACTTTAACCACTTAAGACCCAGACTATTATGCAGGTAAAGGACCTGGCCAGTTTTTGCAATTTGGCATGGCATCGCTTTAACTGACAATTGCGCAGTCGTGCGATGTGGCTCCCAAACAAAATTGGCGTCCTTTTTTTCCCACAAATAGAGATTTCTTTTGGTGGTATTTGATCACCTCTGCAGTTTTTATTGTTTGCGCTATAAACAAAAATAGAGCGACAATTTAAAAAAAAAATTCAATATTTTTTATTTTACTCTAATAAATATCCCCAAAAATATATAAAAAAACATTATTTTTTCTCAGTTTAAACCGATACGGATTCATCTACCTATTTTTGGTATAAAAAAAAATCGCAATTGCCATTTATCGATTGGTTTGCGCAAATCTTATAGCGTTTCTAAAATAGGGGACAGTTTATGGCATTTTTAAAAATATTTTTTTTTACTACTAATGGCGGCCATCAGCGATTTTTTTTGTGACTGCGACATTATGGCGGACACATCAGACAATTGTGACACATTTTTGTGACCAATGTCATTTTCACAGCAAAGAGTGCTATAAAAATGCACTGATTACTGTGAAAATGACAATTGCAGTTTAGGAGTTAACCACTAAGGGGCGCTGAAGGTGTTAAGTGTGACCTCATGTGTTTTTCTAACTGTAGGGGGTGGGGCTGGACATGTGACGTCAGTGATCGTCGTTCCCTATATAAGGGAACAGACGATCGCTGACATTGCCACAGTGAAGAACGGGGAAGGTGTGTTTACACACACCTCTCCCCATTCTTCAGCTCCTGTGACCGATGGCGGGACACCGGCGGCGATCGGGTCCGCAGGTCGCACGGTCACGGAGCTTCGGACCGGCGGCTGGGCTCTTAAAGGTGACGTACCTGTACCTGCCTGTGCCCAGCCATGCCATTCTGCCGACGTATATCAGCGCTAGGCGGTCCTTAAGTGGTTAAGCTACATCACCAATCTTATCACACATCACCCAAACCGTCCTCTCCACTTCTGCTTTCTAGTTCCCTTGTCTCCTTCACCCATGCTTGCCTTCGGGATGTCTCCAGAGTCTCTCATGCTCTGGAATGCTCTACCCCAAATGTTCTGGCTTTCTCCTTCTCTGTCCACTTTTAGGCAATCCCTTAAAACTCATCTGTTCAGGAAAACCTATCCTGCCTTTAGCTAAAACGTAATCTTTTATTTCTCCTATGAGCTCATTTCTCACAGGTATTGCCTTTATTCCCACTTGCCCTTCCCTACTAGATTGTAAGCCCTCAGAAGGGCCCTCCTAACTCTGTTGTATTGAATTGTGTTGTTACTATAGTGTCTCCCTTTATATTGTAAAGTGCTGTGCAAATCGTTGGCACTATATGAATCCTGTATTATAAAAATAATAATTAACCTTGGGCACTGAATGGCTGTATGTTATTTACACTTGAACCTTTGACCAATAAAATCGTTATTGACAAAAAAAATAATTAAGAAATAAATTGATAGTGCCACTGTTTTCTTGCTATTCGTGTCCCTGTTGTGGATTTTTTTTTCATATCCTGTTTGATGAAAGTGTTGTTGTGACAGTAACTGAGGGGGAATCTCTAACAAATTAAGGATACCAGTAAAGACCCATTGTGGGGCCCTGCCCTTCCCCACGCTTTCAAAAAAAAAAATAAAAAAAAAATTTGTTTTGGCTGCAGATACACTTTCATTTTTATTTTGACTAGAGTGTGAATTCAATAGAAAAATATTTTATATTTGTTATATTTGTTAACTCAAACAAGAAATGGTGAATGGTAAAAATCTTGCTTCTGTTGTGGACTGTAAAGATGTCCTGACTGATTTCCTTTTAATCTCCTGTAGGATCATGCGGATATTGAATGGAAGTTTGCCAGGACTAAACTGTGGATGAGTTATTTTGATGAAGGCGGCACTCTGCCACCGCCGTTTAACATTATCGCAAGCCCAAAGTCTATCTGGTACCTTTGCAAATGGATCCACTATAAGTTGTGCCCACATAAAAAACGTGAAGAGGAACTTCAGAAGCAGCATGAGAACCTAAAAACCTTCACGGTAAAGCCTGATAACTGACATTTTTCCCCTTATTTTTTTAAATAAGGTCTTCCAGACCGCTTAAAGTTCTGCCCTCCAGAGATTCAGCTGGGGATCATGGAAATGATCTTTGCTGAAACATTATGCTGATACATGCATAATTAATATATTCACTTTTAATTGCAGGAGCGGCACGCTGACAACCTGATTCAGAATCAGCACTACCAGGTAAGAATACTTCTTGTAATAACAGTCTTGATAAGGATTGACTCAAAACAGTTCATGACAAGCTTGAAGAGCAGAATATATTCTGTGATAAAGCTCCAGCAATGACACTGTAAAATATGTATGACTTCTCTGCAAATGTTGGCAAGTCCTTTTTTGCCATTTCTCCTACTTATGTCCAGACTGAAATAAGGAAGCTACCATAGCTGACTTTCTATTCATGATATGTGAATATCTGACTTAGAACACGTATGTTCTTATCGGGTGTCCCCACTGTTTATATGTTGATACTTATATCAGTTCAGTAACTTATCAACAAATGAAGACACAATGAAGTAGTAAGCAATGGTAGCTTTCATTTTTCATGTTTTATTGTGCCACGAAAAAAAATAAAAATACAATTCCGCATACATGAGGGATTAGGTTCAAAAGAGATATTGCAAAAGAGACTACAAACTTAATGTAGGATAATCAGATAGTATAACTGGGTTACAATACCATGTCTAAAATCAAGCTGAACATGTTTCCCTAAATGAGCATAAAAAAAGGCATGATGGCAGATAAGTACAAAAGAAGAACATCAACAAAACAACATTTTGCATAACCTTTTGAGGGGGAGCAAGCTCGGGAGTGTCAAGCCATGCCTGCTAGAAGAAAATTTATGGTTGTCATTTCTGTGTGGATAGGTACATTTTTTCCCATATGAGAATAAAGTTAACCTGATCAATCCAGTTTTTTTTTTATAATGTTTAGTTAATTATGTGGAGATAACTAAAAATGGGCAATCTGTTTGTGGGCAATATAAAAAAGCCTGACTTCTGCCATGTTGGCCAGTGCAATGGAAATGTCCTTATACACTGAGCCCAGTAAACTATAGGGTCCAGTAGGACCTTAATCATATATACTGCAGATAGTATCGGTTACAGCCTTCCAGTACCAGAATAATGTTGGCCATCGCCACAGCAGTTGAATTAGGAGACTCTCTTCTGTCCAATCAGTAAAGTTGCACTGGGGTGCGATAGGTCCTGTGTACCAGGAACAATTGTGATAATTTATTAGGGCGAAACTGAAATAGAAGGGATGGACTGTAAACACATCGCTCAGGTCTCTCCTCTAAAATCTCCCAATTCCTGCTCCCATCTATGCCTACAAGGCAATTTTGGCATACCCTGTATGGTCAAGAATAAGGCAGAATAAATATGAGAAATCATGCCTTTCTTGTTATTTTAACATGTTATTTCACGCAGTAATGAATGGTTGGTTAATAATGGTGAGCATGAGCCTGCAAGGCATGCCTCAGTTGAAGATGCAAGTAAAACTGTTGTGTAGGCAAGTTTAAAGAATAATTTAAAGATTTCAACATGTTTTGGTTGTATAATTGAGATACTGTACATAATGGGTACCTGCATCCTCCCAGAACTGAAACCACTCTAATGTATTTCGGCATACATGGGATTACTCCATTGCAGCGTTTCCTGCAGGAAGCCTGACAGTTCCAAGCTACTTATAACTGTGGACCAGAGCTTCCTCAAAAGAGACACTGTGGGACCAATAACAGAGATAAATAGAAACCAAGTTTCCAACTTGGCCACATAGCTCAAAACCCCAAAAAGCAAGAGCCTACCAATTGGGTCAGAATAATCAAAGAGTCCCCACCCCCCAAGAGCTGGGAGGCCAGGAAATACAATCTGGGATTGGGTACTGCGAGGCCCCCTTGACCCCTACTATACTGCAATATAGATAATCGTATCCTAGCTGTTTTTTTTTCTGTCATATGAGGTCTCTTAATAGGGTATCAATGCACACAAACATCCTAAGGGGTATCTATTGTGGGGAATTGTAAATATAACAATTGTGAAGGCCATACTATTTTGATTAGGTTCACTTTGTCAATTACCGACAATGGGAGCTTGCACCAGGTAGTGCATTTGGTATTGCTTAAGTAAAAGGAGTAGATCTAATTCTAAGTACTTAGAATGGTCAGGAGTAATCTGAACTTCCAATCATTTTAATGAGTCAACTAGCTTGAGAAAACAGCTTTCATATTTAAAAACAATTCAAACTTCCTGGAGATTGCACTACTGGATAATTCTACCTTTGAACTTAAAAAGTCAGTCATTTGACATCACCATGCATATAAGAAATATTTAAGTAGGGCTTTTTTAATGTGCAGTAAAATGTGTGTATGAGGTATGAGCAAATACTTAAAAAAAAAAAAAAAAAAAAGTGCAGTTTTATTTTTTATTGCTGTGCACTGGCAACCAATTCCAAGTTAATGGACTGTTTAAACCCACCTCGCTGTAACCCACTAAATATAATTTACTGAATTTTACGTGCTTGAAGCAACCCACAGCAACAAACAACTAATTTTGTGAAACATGTAAAACGGTAGACTCTTTGACTTATTGTATAAATGATAAACACATTTACAGAGAAAATAGAGAATATAATAATTCTTCAGCACTACAAAATCTTGTTTACGATCTTTATTTATCCTGCAGGCAGGATAAATAAGGTACACATATTGTTTATACTAGCTAAGCACATTTGGGACTTTTAGTGCTTGGATTTCACTTACAAAACAGTTTTAGAATGTTCATATTTGCTTCCTATGGGCTTTGTATTTTATTTTATTGTGCCTGTTACATGATGCCAAAAAACATGGGAGCATGCTGTAAAGTAATGAATAAGAGTTTTATAATGTTACTGTACACAAAGCACATTGTTTAGCTGTGCCCTTCAGTACAAATATGCAGCACGCACAAGAAAGCATCTTTAATATTTATTGGTACCCTGTAAGTCTGAAAATTTGTTGGTGGGACATTTACTTTAATAAATTATGGATGCGACCAACATATTTTAGTGTTTAGGGCCCAGATTCACAAAGCTCTTACGCCGGCATATCTCGAGATGTACGTCGTTTACGTAGTACTACGTGAATAGGGCTGTGCGTAGGTTACGTTCATGGATTTGACGTATCTTAGGCCTTTGTCCCGACGTGATTCTGCGCATGCGTACTGGGATGCGTCCAAGAGCCGACGCAGGCGCCGTTCATGCGGCCCTTCATTTACATTGGGGCCACGCTTCATTTAAATGGAACATGCCCACTTCCTTCCTACTTTGAATTACGCCGGCTTATACCTATAAATTTACGTTACGCCGGCGCAACGTTGGGAGCATTTGCTTTCTGAATACCATGCTTGCCTCTCTGAGTTGCACCGGCGTAGCGTAAATGAGATGCGCTACGCCGGCATAAAGATGTGCCGATCTACGTGAATCTGGGCCTAGATGTTTGGATTAGGCTCAAACAATATGATCCTCAAGACAAACCGACTTGGCACCCTTTTTTTCACACAAATAGAGCTTTCTTTTGGTGGTATTTGATCATCTCTGCGGTTTTTATTTTTTGCGCTTTAAACAAAAATAGAGCGACAATTTTGAAAAAAATTCAATATTTTTTACTTTTTGCTATAATAAATATCCCCCAAAAATATATATAAAAAACATTTTTTCTCAGTTTAGGCCTGTACGTATTCTTCTACATATTTTTCATTAAAAAAAATCATAATAAGTGTTTATTGATTGGTTTGCGCAAAAGTTATAGCGTTTACAAAATAGGGGGTAGTTTTATGGCATTTTTATTAATATTTTTTTTTTTTACTAGTAAGCGATCAGCATTTTTTTCCAGTACTGTGACATTATGGCGGGCACTTCGGACACTTGACAAATTTTTGGGACCATTGGCATTTTTTTAGCGATCAATGCTATAAAAATGCATTGGATTACTATAAAAATGCCATTGGCAGTGAATGGGGTTAACACTAGGGGGCAAGGAAGGGGTTAAGTGTGTTCCTGGGTGTGTTCTAACTATATGGGGGGTGGCCTCACTAGGGGAAATCACTTATCTTCTGTTCATACATCGTATGAACAGAATATCAGCGTTTCCCCCGCTGACAGGACCGGGAGCTTTGTGTTTACACACATAGCTCCCGGTCCTTGCTCTGTAACGAGCAATCGCGCAGTAAAATGACGGCGGCAGGTCAGCAAGCAGTTAATCAGCATGATCAAACTGTGTTTTATATCATGTAAAGCTAAAACAAATTTAAAAGTTGTTTCTAACTTGCAGATAAATTTGGACTGTACAGATATATTTGAAGGAAAATTACCTTTTCATGTAATATTCAGCCTCTTAACATTGCACAATATCTTTTTCATTGCAGGAAGTTATTAGAAATTTAGTGAAACGATATGTTGCAGCAATGATCAGAAATTCAAAGACCAATGAAGGACTAACAGAGGAAAATTTTAAGGTATGTAGCAAAGGTTAAAAGTCTGAGGTATCAGTTTTTATTTGTATTTATTTATTAAACCCCAAGATTGGAAAAAGCAAGTGGTCATAAGCACTGCAATTTATGAACTAAAGTGGCCTTGTAATAGTGTCCTTGAACAGTAATTGCACTGTCGCTAGAAACTAGCAACACGGAGACTTGCCTTTCACTCAAGTTCAGTGTAAGTAACTACAGAACACAACACTTACATACATGGAAATGCTCAGTACATGCAGGTACGTGTAATCTTACAACCAACGTCTCCTAAAGGCTGGTTTAAAGTGCCAACCAGCACTTATAGAATATAAAATAATAAAACAGAAAGGCAGAGGGAGAAGAGAGGAGAGGGAATAATACAAAAAAAACGGGAGGGGCAGGGGTGGAGGGGAGAAGGGATAGAAGAAAAAGATGTGAAGCGCAGTACATCCCTGAGGCCAAGAGGGGCCCTTAGGTCCGGATCAGGCAAAACCGACCCCACAAAATGGGGTCTGCCCCTTAAATACCCTCTCCCCGAATGCACAGCGGGTTGACCACGCCCTCTGAGTCACTTCTGTAAAAGGAGTACATAATACATTCAACCTGTTGCATTTCCAACCTTGACCAATGGTGACAGGGACACCTACTGTCAAGTGGAAAAAACGTGCAAAACCCAGCTGAACTGAAGCAGAACCACAATTTAAATACAATCTTTCTGAGCCAAACTATTGAGCAGACAAACTATAATTTTAACATATAGCACCCACTCATTGGGAGCAGGTTGCTACATGTATAAGTGAAGAGAGTAGTAAAGAGAGTCTATTTGCCAGTATTTTAGTGAAGATTGTATAGTCATAATTTAGGAGAGCAATGAGGGCGATAACTGTCTGGTAAGGATAGGTCTTTGGATGGTTTCAGTAAATTGAGAGTCTGGGTCTGTGGACAGGCAGATATATAGTTTCCGGTAGAATTTACCAAAGACTGTGGACATGGTTTGGGGGCAGTAGGTGGGGTTACCATCAGGTTGCATTAGGAAGTCAGGGAAAGAGGCAGGGGACAATGGCTTCAATTTATTGACCAACATTCTATGGGGCTTGTTAGCATATTCATAAAACTTTTGCTTGGACCACACAGCATGGTTTTAGAAAGTCTGTTCAGGTTCAAAGACTTAATACAATTATGCAGGGAGATGACAGCATGGAGCCGTACCATTGTGGGGGAATTGAGTAGACATTCCTCTGCCTTCTATAGTCCAGTCAAGAGACAAACGTTGGAGATTACTATCTCGCTTAAGTCGAGAGCTGGAGGAAATGTACTCGCCCCTAAAAAAGGCCTTGTGGACTTCCCACAGAGTGGAAGCCTCAAAAACTGAACCCTCATTAAGTTGTTTAAAATAATTCAGTAAATTTTTGCTGTAGATGAAGTAGAACAGTAGGTGTGGTGAGGGGAGACTCATTAAGACGCCAGTGACACTTCCTAGGTGTAGGTGCAGAAATGAGAAGATCTAACACTATGGGCACATGATCCGACCAGGTTATCGGGTTAATTTCTGAATTAACCACATAAGTCAAGAGGGGTGCCGAGACAAAAAAATTTATTTGGCAATTGGACGTTTCCCCCTTTAAGTGTCAAAAACATTATGAGCCTGAATCAATTTTCGAAATGAGGAGGAGAACTTTTGTACTTGGAGAGATGGGTTATTTTGACATAGGGCAAATCTGTCCTTTGTCGGGGACATGCATAAAATGAAAAAAAAAAATCGGGTTGAATTCTCAACAAAAAAAAACTTCCAAAAACCCAATCTGTCCCTAATTGGGTGCATATACATTAGCAAGGGTAAATTAACCATTCTTGTGATCACAGTTCAGGAGAACATTCCCACCTTGGGGGTCTAGGTAAGAAGATTTGACACGTATGAGTAACGTCAAAATAAAATAGCCACTCCCGCTTTACCCAGAGGGGTCAGAGGTCACGAAATCGGTGGAAACATGCTTGGAAGGGGGCGGAGCCGGCAGCCAGAGCTGATGGATGTGTGCTAGGTGAGCTCTGACACACCGGGTCATAGAAAGCATCTCACAGCACACAAAGACACGCCAAAAAGCACCTACGATGCACGGCAGAAGTAGGGGAACACCCCCGCTAAGATGTTCAAGAGAAAGGAGAGAGAGGGACCCTGAAAACTTACCGATTTCTTCCCTCCAGCCGGGAGCCGAGAAATCCAAGATGGCACCGGGAGCCGCGCTCGGGATCCCAAACATGCGGCTGCATCGAATCCCACACCATCCTCGGGTGAGTCAAGCTCCCATGGCCATCCAATGCCAGCTTCCCCCTTTAGTAGCCCTGCCAAGCAAAAACTGAGGATTGGGGAGGCCTCAGAGACCCGGGATGACACTAATAATGCACTAATATCCTCCACATATGCCCAGCTGCTGGATGCATTCCCCACCTCAGGGCACCTCAGGGCATCCCATTATTGACACTACTATGAAGGAGATGCTGCAAACCCTGAGGGGGGCCTTACAGTGTGACATGGCAGCATTCCAGCAAAATGGAAGTCTCTGTAGTCAGCAAGAGAGTGGAGTATGTTGAGCAGAAAATGGAGGAGTTTACATTAGCACACAATGAGCTGGTGGATGCTCACTTTGAGGTGGAAGAGGAAATTAAGTCTATGCGTCTCAAAATGGCAGATTTAGAGGACAGGGCAAGGAGAAACAATATTAAATTCCGGGGGGTCCCTGAAACTGTCAAACCTGCAGAGCTTACGCCATATCTACAAAAGCTGATGATGGCAGCCATTCCGACTCTGAGCCCGGCCGACATCCTTATAGATAGGGCCCACAGACTGCCCAAGCAATCCTTCCTGCCTGACCAAATCCCTAGAGATGTGATGGCAAAAATCCACTTTTATCACATTAAGGACCAGCTTATGCGCTACGCCAGACAACACCCTGCACTACCTGATCCCTTTGCTGGAATCGCACTCTATGCTGACCTGTCGCAAGCTACACTGGCTGCAAGACACAACCTGGTCCCCATCACCAAGATACTAAGGAATCACAAGATCCTCTACAAATAGGGCTTTCCAGCTAAACTATTGGTGGAAGTGAACAACGAATCGCACTCGATCACGTCGCTGGATAAAGGTCTCAGCCTCCTCCGAAAATGGCGTCTGATCCCTGCTGAAGGTATCCCTGCTGAACCTGATCCTTCTCTCCAAAATCGCAATTCCCAACAGCAGAACAGGAGGAGTAAGTAACTTTTGTTTGCAGGACTGCTATACTGTCTGATGCTTTCTTCTGAGAACTGCCTTCCTTTGCTCTTCAAGAACTGGTATCAATTTTTTGTTTTTCCCTTTCTCTTTTTGTTTGCATTTTTTCTCAGCCATGTATGATCCTGGTGTCTTAGATGCTATTTTCCACTACCTATATGGCACCCGATGTTCGGCTGTTCTTATGTTTCTTTTCCCCATTTTGGTTACGAGATGTTTTCCGTAACGTATTTGCCGCACAACAAGCAGCCTGACTGCTCTGGAATGTTTTTTGGTTCAAAAGTTTTTTTTTTTTTCCGTTCTATGCATTCTGAATATACCTAGACTGATCCTGTTAATACTCAAACCTGCCACTAGATGGCGCTGCAACTCAACGTACCAGAAGAATGACACTTAAAATAATGTCACACAACGTGAGGGGACTCAATAGCCCATATAAGCGCAGGGCTCTCTGGAAATCAGCTATAGATGCCAAATGTGATGCGTTATGCGTACAGGAGACAATTTTTTCTAGTACAAATCCCCCGAAATGTACGCATATCAAATTTCCGCACATTTTTACTGCCATGAATGGCTCAAAAAAGAATGGGGTCTTGATAGCTTGTAAGGACACATTAACCTTTTCTTTGTTGCAGGTCTATGCTGACACTTATGGACGCTACCTCATACTAGTTGCAGAAATTAGAAATTGACTCTTTCTAATGGCACACGTCAGGGCTGCCCACTGTCCCCTATCATCTTCTCACTAGTGATAGAACCATTAGCGGAATACATTAGATCCAGTGATAAGATAACAGGAATAGAAACTGGCTCTGAGAGTCATAAGATAGGGCTGTTTGCCGATGATATTCTTACTATCTCCAACCCAGTTCAATCCCTGCCTATGGTCCAATCATTATTACATAGTTTTGGTCAGGCCTCCTTTTACAAAGTCAATGCAATCAAATGTCACGCTTTAACTCTGAATCTATCTAAAGACGAAAAAGCTCATCTTCAAAATAACTTCCCCTGCAACTGGGACCCTCCCTCAATTACCTACATGGGTGTCCAACTAACGGCCTCCTCAAATAAAATGTATGCCAGCAACTTCCCCCCCCTACTATCTAAAGTGGAGGCGGAACTTACTCAAATTGGAGCTCTACACCTCTTGTGGCTAGGCAGGATAGCTGCATACCAAATGCAAGTTTTCCCTAAACTACTGTACCACTTTAGAACACTGCCAATCCAAATTCCACAGAAATTCTTCACACAGCTGGAAACCTCCCTTAGGAAATGTATCTGGGGCAACAGAAAGCCCAAAGTTGCGTTGGCACAGCTCTACAAACCCAAATCTTTAGGGGGGGTTGGGCTACCCGACGCCCAATGATACTACAGAGCGGTGGTCTTAGACCAGATGCGCTACTGGTTCTCCTGCCAAAACGACAGCCGATGGTCTGTAATCGAGCATGCGGTCACGCCTGGTCATGACCTCCCTGCACTGGCGATAGCTGCTAGTCTACACCACAATCCGAATACTCCGCCATATCCGACCATTCAAGCTACTATTAACGCATGGTCTGCCCTCACTAACATACGTTTTACTGATGTCCCTATCCAAACGTTAAACATCCTGCTGGCAGCATACGAATATCTTATTCCTAACTTTGCGGTCAAAACATTGAAGAAGGTGGGGGCGCACTACTCTACGCCCCTTCCGAAATGAGCAAAATGCTGTAGATAGGTACAGGATATTCCAAATACGGCACTACACTAAAGACAACAAAGGAAGGCCCATCGAACTCCCGCAGATACTTTGGGATTTTCTACGGAGAAAACACTCAAACAAAAAGGGATATCCCTATTCTATAAATTTGCGTCTCCCTTATATGTTCAAAATAAGAGCCCTACCATGTTGAAATGGGAACGAGACCTGCAATTAGAATTTCCAGTGCACCAATGGCACGAAGCAATAAAATATAATGGGAAATCCTCGGCTTGTGTGGATCACTGGGATAATGCACAGAAATTATTACATAAATGGTATTTAACCCCTGTCCGGTTACATAAAATTGATGTACTATCATTCAGGGATTCTGGAAAAGGGTACAATCGCTTATTGTGAATGTTACGTCAGTAAAATACACGCTCACCCCTGCATTTCCTTTACTGAGCCTGGGCATTGAGAATTTTCCACCGCTTATGAGAAAAGTGGTTGTGCATATATTATTTTCAGCTCGTATTTCAATAGCAAAGGAATGGCGCTCCCAACAAGCCCCAAGCATTACAGAAGTGATCTCAAGGGTGAACTCACAGTACACCATGGAAAAAATGCTAGCATACACAGAAAGGAGATCTCCCAGCTTTCATAAGCACTGGGAAATATGGAAAACTTCTCAATATGCCCCCTCACACTTGTGACCCTCACACTTGTGACCTTGACGCTATTGTTTAAAGTGTAAACATCCTGACATCTAGTGGTAGGACCCAGAAACTAGGTATGTCCTTGATTGCTTGCGTTAGACTACTGACTGTCATTGTTGACTTGTTTCATAGTTTGTTATTGTTCTTACTGAGTTCCGCTGCAATTAGGAAACGCTTACAAAACGGAAATGCACCATGGACCCTCATCAAGGTCCTGGACAGGCTACATACTGTTACCCTTGCACTTAGCCTGCTCACAGTTTGTACCCGGAAGGGGTGACAGGCCTAACCTCCTACGGAGGTCAACCCATAGAGAAAGTATGTAGCTAATATGCTGTTTTATTGCAAGATGTTTTCCTCTTTATTGCTTTGTAATTCTTAAACTGATCCAAATGTACTATCTTTGTATAACATGGCAATATCTCAATAAAAATCTATTGTTTAAAAAAAAAGAAACATGGTTGGAAGCAAACTCTGAGCACTCTGCCTTAAAATGCGTCCACTGAACCATGATCACTTCTGCGTTAGAGGATTTGAACTCCTTCAACGCTAGCCAGCATTTACAATGGAGCTCAGTCCCTTAACATTACATTAAAGTATACTAACAGCCATAACTAAGCCGTAGAAACAAAGCACAAAGACAACAGTCATAAAACAGAGAAAATCCATATACCATGATGTATGGAACGAATACAATATCAATAATCAGATGACAGGCAGGTAATGTCCACCTAGTGCTCCGCACCTATTGAGACTTAGCAACCGAAATAATACAAGCTGAAGACGCTCTCTACATTAAAACGATAACCGGCAGATAGACATTACTCTCAGACACATAATTATATGATGTACGGCGTAAAAAAAATCAAAACTTAAACCAGCAAATGTCCCTGAAGCGCTGATGAGAGCTGCAAATAAAATGGCTGCAGCATCTTCCCCCCGCTCATCATTACCTCGCTCACAGAAACTCAGACAACTTATGATATTGAGCCTGAACCTGAATTTGACCTCAGTTTGAACCTGAATATTCTACAGGGTACTACACCCAATTCAGACCTTATCTCCCAATTTGAAAGAGTCCTACAAAGGGCACTGCAAAACACTTCAGATACCATTACAGCAAAACTGACATGAGAAATCCATGAGGTGGGAAGACGAACATCTGTACTGGAACAAAGGATGGAAGAAATAGATGAAATAACTGCAAATTATAATGATGAATTGGAACTACTTAAGGAAGACAATAATTCAATTAATAATTGCTTGGAAGAATATGAAAACAGAGCTAGAAGGTCTAATCTGCGAATCCGTGGTGTACCAGAATCTATAACAGATCTCCTTCCCGCAATTACTACACTATTTCATGAATCAGCTCCTGCAATTCCTGAGGAAGGCTTGGAAATGAATAGGATCCACAGGTCACTAGCTTGCAGAAAAGAAGATGGCCCCCCAAGGGACATTATCATTAAACTTCATTATTTCAAAACTAAAGAACAACTTCTGGAAGCAGCCTGCAATAAAGATGCTTTGATCTTCTAGGGACAAAGACATCAGGTGTTCCAAGACCTTTCACAGCAAGCCCTAACCAAAAGAAAGATGATGAAACCACAAATACAAATTCTTCAATACAACCACATTTCTTACCGATGGGGCTTCCCCTTTGCTCTTCGTCTTAATTCCACAATTCGTGAACTTCGTCTTTCCGTTCCTGAAAATACATCAGAAGGCTCCAAACAAAGAGCAGCCCCAGGAACTCCCTCAGAGCAACATGCCATTTCTACTCTTCAAACTCATCCCAGCACTCAAAGGGGAGCCGCTTAATTGCCCCCAGCAAGCTACTGTAGAACAAATGGACTGAATCTCATCCGATTGGTGATATAAATTGTACAATCATATATAATTGACTATGTCTGTTATAAGGACCTCTGAGATAGAATATTTCTCTGTCTCAGTAGATCTCCTCATTAGTAGATTCCCCTAAAAGTTCTAGTTCTATACAAGATTAATACCCTTAGACAAATTGTTATAAAAATTAACTTATATTTATGCTGTACAGATTGATGAGTCTGGGCTCCATGTGGAACACGGTCTGTTGGATTTTTCCATCAGTTAACCGATGAAGATGACTGATGGTCAGTTGTGCCTACACACTATTGGTTAAAAAAACGATCATGTCAGAACGCGGTGACGTAAAACACAACAACGTGCTGAAAAAAAAAAAGTTCATAGCTTCCAAGCATGCATCGACTTGATTCTGAGCATGCGTGGATTTTTAACCTAAGGACGTGCCTACAGACGATCATTTTTTTTACTATCGGTTGGGTATTTTTTTAACCGATGGATAAATAACAGATGGGGCCCACACACGATTGGTTTGGTCTGATGAAAACGGTCCATCAGACCGTTCTCATCGGTTTGACCGATCGAGTGTACTCTTTTTTTATTTTTTTTTATAAATCCCATTAGTTCTACATGATTTGTACGTGTTATTTAAATAACCCTGACTCAGACAAGGGATTCTAACTTTCTAATATCCTATTGATCCTAAGGAATATCTAAATACGTTATTGTTTCATTTACTTTTATCCCTTTAAAACTTGTTCAGTTCTATGTGTTTTTTACAAAGTTTTATAGGATGCTAGGTTCTCAGACAGTCCACTGCACCTCACACTCTATCCTTGCGTGCTTGGTATAATATACCAGACATCCTTTGGATGTCACAGTACCCATTGTGTGGTAATTAATACCACACATTGGATACTAGCTCCATTTTGGAGCAAAATGTAATACTTTCTATATTAAAACTTCTCTCCTTCATAAAACTTAGGTTTTAATTTGTACCACCACCCCCTTGAATCTCTATCAGACCTATATTTAACCCTTACTCCCCATCTCCCTCTTTTTTTCATTCTCATAGCCAGAGTATTTATATAAATCTCCTAACATACTGTATATTCTCTTGTACCACTTTGATTTTTGAACACAACCTCACTAAATGTACTTACACTTAATGTGCAGGGTCTCAACTCCACCCCAAAAGAATGAAAGACTATCAATGTTTCTCCTCTATTTTAGCACATGTTGTGTGCTTACAAGAAACCCATTTTACTACTCAATCCTCCCCTAAATTCTGCCACCGTCGATATCCCCAAATATTTAAAGCCTAATGCCGTGTACACACGATTATTGTTCGGCATGGAAAAAAAACAACGTTTTTAAAAACGTCATTTAAAATGATCATGTGTGGGCTTCACATCGTTTTTCATCTTCTGCATTTCTTCACGTCGTCTTAAAAAATGTAGTTTTTCGGGTTGTAAAAAATGATCGTGTGTGGGCTAAAACTATGTTTTAAACCCGCGCATGCTCAGAAGCAAGTTATGAGACGGAACGCTCGTTCTGGTAAAACTACGATTCATAATGGAGTAAGCACATTCATCACGCTGTAACAGACAAAAAAGCGCGAATCGTCTTTTACTAACAAGGAATCAGCTAAAAGCAGCCCAAAGGCGAATAGAACTTCCCCTTTAGGCTGCGTACACACGATCGAATTTGTCCGCTGAAAACGGTCCGATGGACCGTTTCAGCAGACAAATCCGATCGTGTGTACGGGCTAGCGAACAGGTTTGTCCATCGAACAAATTTCAAAGCATGCTTTGAAATTTGTCTGCTACAAACCTGTCCGTTGGATATGTCCGCTGGTGAGTACACTCACCAGCGGACATATCTGCCTGCACATGCGTCGAATGGATTTGACGCATGCGTGGAAGTTTTTTACTTCCTGGTGTGGTGACTTGGCGGCATCAACGTCACCACCACGTCACCGCGCTGTCTGCCGGCGGGGATTTTGATGCGATGGTGTGTACACGCCATCGGACCAAAATCCGATGAGACATGTCCGCTCTAACTTGTCCGTCGGACAAGTTTGAGCGGACATATCTCATCGTGTATACACGTCCTTAGAGTGCCGTTGTACGTGTTGTACGTAACCACTCTTTGTTCATAATTTTTTTTAAACGATGGTGTGTGTGCAACATCGTTTTTAATGATAAAGTTGGAAAAACTTTGTTTTTTGGACATGCTGAAAAACTAAGTTTTTTTCATGCCGAAAAATGTTCGTGTGTACGCGGCATCAGCCTCTACAAAACAAAGAGGTGTCATGATAGCGTTCCATCACACTACTCCATTTACCCTTCATGCTGAGATAGAAGACCCATAGAGTCGATACTTGCTACTTAAAGGTTTACTGCTGGATGCTAAAATAACCATTGTAACTTATTATGCACCAAACAAGAATCCTCTATTTTCTTTCACATCTGTTTACTGTTGTAGACACACATGAAAAAGGGATGCTTATAATGTGTGATGACTCAAATCAAGTGATTTATCCTTTCTTGGATAAATCCCCTACACCTTCTACAAACCTTCATCCCACATACCAACACCTTCTCAGCCAGCATTCACTTTTAGATACTTGGCGTGAACAACACCCTAGGAAAAGATAATATACCCACTGAGAATTCACCCCCACAAACAATTCTCTAAAATTGATAATTTATTTACCAATATTAATTCCGCACAACTTATCTATCTGGTCAGACCATGATGCAATTATTACCACCTTTTGCTCCGTTGTCCCTAAACCCAACTATCGCACTTGGAATAAAAATTACAATCTTTTCTACCTATAGACAAACTATTGAAAATGCCATTCAAGATTATACTACAATCAATTCTCTGCCTGAAATAAACCCACTGACACTCTGGGAAGCCCACAAACCTACAATAAGAGGGGTTTTCCTTAGCCAATCAACCCATCTCAAAAAACCAAACAAAACACAATTAGAAGAGACATTCTACAAAGCCTTGGAGGACTTTCAAACATACCGTTCCCTAAGTAACAAATTGACATATGACAAAGCTAAGTTGGAATTAGATGTCTTTTTAACGGATTTGGCAGAAAAAATCCATAGGAATTCTAGACATACACTATACATGAAAGCAAACAAACCTACAACCTTTTTAGCCTTAACTTTACGTAACGCAGATCACATCAGGAAACCAATTCGGTTACAAATTACAAAAAAAAACTATTCTAGCAGTCCACTGAAAATAGTAGAAGTTTCGTAAAAAAATTGCTGATTTATACAAAAGACACCCAAAAATGTGATCAAAATAAACTAACCTTTTTATCCAATATCCAACTTCCCTCTCTCAACTCTCATCAACATGACTCTCTTGAAAAGTCCATTACAACAGAAGAAGTACCATCAGCTATAAAAACCTTGAAAATACATTAACGCCCTGGCCCAGATGGCTTTTCAGACACTTATTACAAAAGATTCTCCACATTACTTTCCCCCCTTCTAACAGAAGCTTTTAATTCTCTCCTCTCAGGGCATTCTTTTCATCCAGAATCCCTGCTAGTATCTATATCAATGATACCAAAACCAAACTCTGATGACACATCCTGGTCCAATTATAGACCCATTTCTGTACTAAATTTAGACATTAACCACTTAAGGACCACATATATGTCGGCAGAATGGCACGGACAGGCACATCAACGTACCTGTACGTGCCTGCCTAGACGTGGGTCGGGGGTCCGATCGGGATCCCCCCGGTACATGCGGTGGTTCCTGTGGTTGTCCGAGCGATCCGGGATGAGGGGGCGGCTGTTCGTTTTTGTCGACCCCCTCCGGATTGCTCCCAGCCAATCCGCGCGCTCCCCCTGCGTGTCACTTCCTCTGCCTGTGTAAACACAGGAAGAGGGAAGTGATGTGATCTCTCCTCTCAGCGGTATTTTCAACCACCACTGAGGAGAGATCACATCACACAGTGATTCTGCACAACACTACACTGACACCAGTACACGCAGGCACATTAACCCCTTGCGATCACCCCCACCCCCCAGTGAATGCAGTGATCATATATGTACTGATCACTGCATTTAGTGTCAGTGTGACAGGCAGTTAGTGTTAGGTCCAGGGTAGCCCCTGTATCCCCCCTAATAAAGTTTTAACCCCTTGATCACCGTCCTAGTTAACCCTTTCACCCCCTATTGCCAGTGTCACTAAGCGATCATTTTTCTGATCGCTGTATTAGTGTCTGTTCCCGCTAGGTAGCTATTTTTTTTTTATTGCGATTTTGTTTACTAAAGACATGTGGCTGAATAAATTTTGGCCTAAATGTTTGACTAAAATTTAGTTTATTTGATTTTTCTTATAACAAAAAGTAAAAAATATTGTTTTTTTTTTTTTAAATGTCGCTCTATTTTTGTATATAGCGCAAAAAATAAAAATAGCAGAGGCATCAAATACCACCAAAAGAAAGCTCTATTTGTGGGAAGAAAAGGACGCAATTTTGTTAGGGGGCCACGTCGCACGACCGCGCAATTGTCTGTTAAAGCAACGCAGTGCCGAATTGTAAAAACCCCTTGGGTCATTTAGCAGCATATTGGTCCAGTCCTTAAGTGGTTAAAATACTAGCTAAAGTTCTGTCAAATAGACTTTGTTGTGCATTTTTAAGGTCATTTTTTATTCACACAGTAATTCATTTTAAATTATTTTCTAATGAAGATATTTTTAAATACAAGTCAATCTATATGACAGTCTATAATATGAAACTTATTCATGGAGACGTATGATCATACAAAATAGCTAATTTATTGGTAGACAACATATGAATATTTACATGAAATTAAAATACCACTTGCGTTACATGAACGACTTAAAAATCAATAAAATACCCCCCAACATGGGCGTGCAGTACATTTGATCTGTGTGCCATGGTAAGTTCTCAAAATAACTTTATGTATATGACAATGAAACAAAAGCATCCATTTCACATGCCCAACCATTACTATACTGCAGGCAAGTAAATGGTTAACAATGTGAAATATATTGGACGTTTGTTTTGTCAATAAAATTGGAACTATGTAAAAATATAATTAAAATTTGTACTCTTTAAGGAAAAATATAACAGTTATTGGTTATGAGAACAAACCATAATTACAAGATATACAATGCTTCATATTTTAGATAACAACATCAATATTTCAACATTTTATCGAAACAGCAATAGATTCACGATGAAATCAATAATGGCATAGTTACCAATTCCAAAATGACTATTTCCTACTGGCAAGTGACCAGAGCTAAAATGGTTGCAGTCTATGTATCTTCATTGGATAAGGATATGTCTTAATGCATTGTGCTAGTGTGCCCCTCCTAATCGGAGTCAGTCCTGAGTCATCCCTGCATCCCTCATCTTCAGTCATTGCTCCATCTTTTCATGGGGTCATCCTATTGATGGGGTCTATCCTTAGGTTCTTCCCTTTTTGTTCCTGTCCTCTGATCCTTTTTACCCGTCCGGACAATAAGACCATGAAAATTACACCAAGTTCTGCCCAGCTGATCTGTCCTTCACTCATAGGTTCGTGGCCCATATGGGAGTTCCAGTCAAGACATGTCTGGTTTCTATTGGCTGACACTTAATGATTAACTGTCCCCTGGGCTTTGAGGATCCTTAAGTAATATCACTTTCAACCACCAGGTGTCTCACCTTTATCGTGAGTAGGGATGAGCTCTGCGTTTGTTGTCTGTTCGTACGTTCGACGAAATTCGAACAAAACGGGTCGTTCGCGCCAAATTTGAGTGACGCGCAACAGCCCAAAATTCACTGCGGCATTGCGTGCTGATGATTGGCCAAACATGCACTATGACCCTGCATGCTTGGCCAATCACAGCGCGCAAAAAACGGAGAGCCATAATTGGCCAAAGCCAGGGTGGCTTTGGCCAGTTATGGCTCAGGGCTTTAGCACACGCCCCACACTATATAAGGCCGCCTGCTGGGCGGCCTCGTGTAGTGTGTTGCGGTTGTTAATGAGAGCAATCAGAGAGACAGAGAGATAGTCTTTTTATAAAGCTAGATAGAGCAGGCAGGCTAGTCAGTTTAGCTTAATTTACAGTGTGTAGAGGATATATATATATCCCTAGGAGTTGTACATATATTTATACACTGTATAGCTTAGCTAGATCAGTTTTTCCTAATTTACTGGCAGGCAGGTGATTGTGCTACTTAGTCCTGCTCCTGAAAAAACGACAGTTTTTTAAACTTTTTTCCATTGATACATGTTCCCTGGGGCAAGACCCGGGTTCTCAAAGACGTTTTCCAACAATAACTTGAATATTGGTCTCTAAATGATCGTTTTTTAATTCGAACGTTCGAGTCCCATAGACTTCAATGGGGTTCTAAATGTTTGCGCGAACGGTCTGTCTGTTCGACGGTTCTGGTGCGAATGAACGCGGGGGTGTTTGGCTCATCCCTAATTGTGAGATTATCTATACGTTAATATTTATATTATTGGGGAGACTATCTACACATATATATATATATATATATATATATATATATACACACACACATATACAACTCTGGTAACTTTATATTTCATAAAATACAATTTGTATACTTTTGCATCCTACATAACATGCTTCTATTCCTTTATAAACGTATATCTTTTGCAAACAGTTTTTCTAAATATGTATAGGTTATATCTCTCAGTCAATACAAAATAATTATCAATGTGGATACATGAATCATTTTGATATGTGTTTGATGGATACGTGTTACAGGTTAATTTACATTTTTTATAATCACAATTTGATATCTTTCATAATGTTGGTTAGCTTCTTTAAAACACTTCTATTTAAACTCATATTCCTCATATATCTCTTTCTTCTAACACAGTTCTAAATTAATGGATATGATGGTCATATATTTCCCTCAGTCCTAAGATGTCATTGATAATCTAAACATTATTTTTCATTTATTTCATGTTAACATATATTCTTTTAATATCATGTGTATTTTTAATGCAAGTCAACTTCGTATATTGGTTTGTGAAGATTAAGTTTAAACGGTCTCTTAATTAAGACAGGATACTAAGACTAGCTGTGTAAACAATTTCTTCTCAGGGACTCTCGTTGGCCCACAAGCCATTGTTTTTAGGACAGCAAGAGTCAACGTAATTGTCCATGCAAATTACCCCCACAATGGGCCAGATTCTCAAAAGAGATACGCCGGCGTTTCGTAAGAAACACCGTTGTATCTCTGTTTTTTTTCTGAGTATCTATGCGTGTGATTCCTAGAATCACTTATGCATAGATACACTGAAGAACCGACAGGTGTAAAACAATTACACCGTCTGATCATAGATGTAATGACATCGCTGGCCGCTAGGTGGCCTTTACGATGATTTCTTATTTGCCTATGCAAATGAGCCTAATCCGACGATTCCCGAACGTTTTTACGCCGCCCCGTCGTCGTTTACGTCGTTTACATAAGCGTAAACCTACCCCTGCTATATGAGGGGTAGGTTTACGAAGTTCTGTCGTTGCCATGTTAAGTATGGCGTCGGGTCAGCGTCGTCTTTTTCTATCGGTTACGTTGTTTTACTAAGTTGTTCGTGAATAGGGATTTATGTAAACGACGCTCACGTCGGCTTCATTCATTTTTTCCGACGTGAGCTGGAGCATGCGCACTGGGCTATTTTTGAGGCCGGTGCATGCGCAGTTCGATCGACGCGGGGGCGCGCTTAATTTAAATACAAGCCGCCCCCTTTGAATTACGCGGGGATACGCAGAGCCATTTACACTATGCAGCCGCAACTTACGGAGCAAGTGCTTTGGGAATACGGCACTTGCTCTGTTAAATTGCGGCGGCGTAGTGTAAATGGCTTAGGCTACGCCAGCGGCAATTGTACGAGAATCTGGCCCAAGGTGTATATCTCCTTACTTGAAACCAGTTCAAACATCTTGATGGTGAGAAAGCTATTATCATTGTTCCAAACTCTCTGCTTGAACACGGGAGTTGTAAAAATGTACAGATAGCTGATGTATTGGGCACATGAGCTAAGGGTTTATTTTCTTCTTTTCTGAAAGGTCCCCAAAGGGACTCATGGTTCATGTAAGCGAATCTCACAAATATGTTCTGGTAAATATAAAATATAAATTTTTCCGGGAAAATCTACGACAAAAGACCAAACAGGCTTCATTCCTTCTAGACACACAGGAGATAATATAAGGAGAGCAACCCTCCTTGCACATATGGCGCGTACCCGCCTCATTCCTTCCTGTTTCCTCTCTATCGATATACAAAAAGCCGCGGAACACATTGTTAAAGTCTATGGGAGAAATATAAAGTGCTCATTTTAAAGGCTAATATGCAAGTTATTGTCCTAAAAAGTGTTTGGGGACCTGGGTCCTGTCCCAGGAAACATGTATCAATGCAAAAAAAAGTTTTAAAAACGGCAGTTTTTTCAGGAGCAGTGAATTTAATAATGCTAAAAGTGAAATAATAAAAGTGTAATATTACTTTAAGTTTCGTACCTGGGGGGGGGGGGGGTGTAAAGTCAGCATGTGAAAAAGCGCATATTTCCCGTACATAAAACTGTCACTGCACAAAGTGTCATTTCTGAAAGAAAAAAAGTCATTTAAAACCGGCTTTGCGGCTATAATGAATTGTCGGCTCTGGCAATTCAGAAATGATTCATTCCTAAAAAATAAAAATAAAAAGCGTGGGGGTCGCCCCAAATTCCATTAACAGGCCCTTCAGGTCTGATATGGATATTAAGGGGAACCCCGCCGTCAATTTAAAAAAAAAATTACGTGGGGTTCCCCCCAAATATACATACCAGACCCTTCAGGTCTGGTGTGGATTTTAAGGGGAACTCCACCCCAAATAAAAAAAAAATGGCGTGGAGTTCCCCCAAAAATCCACATCAGACCCTTATCCGAGCACGTTAACCTGGCCGGCCGCAGAAAAGAGGGGGGACAGAGTGCGCCCCCCCTCTCCTGAACCACACCAGGCCACATGCCCTCAACATGGGGAGGATGTCCCCATGTTGATGGGGACAAGGGCCTCATCCCCACAAACCTGGCCGGTGGTTGTGGGGGTCTGCGGGCGGGGGGCTTATCAGAATATGGAAGACCCCTTTAACGAAGGGGACCCCCAGATACTGGCCCCCCCTATGTGAATTGGTAATGGGGAACACTGTACCCCTACCATTTCACGTAGGAAGTGTAAATAGTTTAAAAAAAAACACACAAACACACAAAAAGCACCCTCGGCTACGTCACTGGGAAAGCCCGGTCTTTCCCAGTGACGTAGCCAAGGGTGCATCAGAGGGGGCGGGATCACGTGACAGGGGGCGCTTCCCCTATATAAGAAATGTCAAGCTCCGCCGCGTCATTGCGGAGAGTGGAGCTCGCCTGCTGCGCTCTGGACGGATGGATCTTCTCATCGCTGGACCGGACCGCTGATCACCCGTCGCTGCAGAGATCATCCATCGCTGGATAGAAGACAACGTTGGAGCAGGGAGCCGCATCGGGAGTGGATTACCACCGCTGGATTTTTTATTTTTTTTATTAATAAAGGATTTTTTTCTACGGTGTCTGTGTGTGTTTTTTTTTTTTTTAACTATTTACACTTCCTTTGGGAAATGGTAGGGGTACAGTGTACCCCATTACCAATTCACATAGGGGGGGCAGGATCTGGAGGTCCCCTTTGTTAAAGGGGTCTTCCAGATTCTGATAAGCCCCCCGCCCGCAGACCCCCACAACCACCGGCCAGGGTTGTGGGGATGAGGCCCTTGTCCCCATCAACATGGGGACATCCTCCCCATGTTGAGGGCATGTGGCCTGGTGCAGTTCAGGAGAGGAAACAGGAAACATGCGTTTTTTCACATGCTGACTGTACACCCCCCCAGGTACGAAATTTAAAGTAATATTACACTTTTGTTTCACTTTTAGCATTATTAAATTCACTGCTCCCGAAAAACGCCTGTTTTTAAAACCTTTTTTTTTGCATTGATACATGTCCCCTTGGACAGGACCCAGGCCCCAAACACTTTTTAGGACAATAACTTGCATATTAGCCTTTAAAATTATCACTTTAGATTTCAAATGTTCGAGTCCCATAGACTTTAACAGGGTTCTAAAGTTCACACGAACATTTGGTGTATTCGCAAGTTCTGATGCGAACCGAACAGGGGGGTGTTCGGCTCATCCCTGCTATCCACCATCTTTAGCACTACCCTATTACCATATCCAACAGTAGCCCTATTGAACAGTAAACCCCAAAACATTAATATTCAACAATTTAAACTTCTGTTATATGTAACAACAGCTGCCAAGCAATCAAGTGCTGCAGCATGGAAAACTTCCACTTTATGTATTGTAGCGGCCAAACATAGAATTAACCAGGCAATGATTCACGCTAAAACAGAAGCGATTTATCTGGACAAAATTTCTAAATTTGAAACATTATGGAGCCCATGGATAAATCATCACTTACCTCCTTTTCCAATATAATCACATTATTATCATCACCCTCTGGAGTATCCCCATTTCTACCCCCCATTTTTTCCTCCCTATGAATTGAATGAATGAATGAAAAACGTATATAGCGCGACACATGCAAACTAAATCGCCTCTGGGCGCTAGTTGTTCCTGTCTCTCGACATCAAAAGAGCAGAGTTTTAATCCGTCTTCTGAAGGTCAGGTGGTTTTCCTCCAACCGAATGCTGGTTGGTAAAGCGTTCCATAGTCTGGGACCTTGGAAAGCAAACCTTCTTTCTCCTTTGGACTTGTATCTGGCTTTGGGTACCTTGACCAAATTTTGGTTGGTGGATCGCAGAACACGATTGGGATTGTGGGCTTCTATTTTTTCGCAAAGATATTGCGGGGCTTTCCCATGGATGCACTTATGAGTCAGGCAGAGTGCTTTAAAAGCAATTCTGTCCTTTACTGGCAACCAGTGAAGGGATCTCAGTGAAGGTGAGATTGATTCCCAGGGTTTTTTCCCAGTCACAAGTCTGGCGGCCATATTTTAAACAACTTGCAGCCGAGTGGTTTGGTACTTAGGGAGTCCGAGGTAAAGGGCATTTGCATAGTCCAGTCTGGAGTTCAAAATTGTTCCCACCACGACCGCTACATCTTCTTTGAAAATAAATGGAATAAATCTGCGTAGTAGGTGCAGCAGATGGTGAGATCCGCTGACTACTGACCCTATTTGTGTGTCCATTGTCATGTAGGTGTCAAAGATGACCCCAAGACTTTTGACTTTGGAGCTAGGGGTGATGATCTGGCCCAGAATGGGCGGAGGTGTCCAGGTTGTTGCCAGTTGACTCTTGCGACTGGCATGAAACAGAAGTTCTGTTTTGGAATTGTTGAGTTTGAGATAACTCTTTGTCATCCAGTTTTCTATCAAGGAGAGACAATTCTCTAAACTGAGATGATGATCCTTTTTATTGCAGATGCGAAAATACAGTTGCATGTCGTCTGCGTATGAGTGATAAAGTAGTTGTTGACTACTGATGATTTCAAACAGAGGGCGAAGATAGATGTTAAAGAGCACTGGTGACAAAGGGGATCCTTGGGGGACTCCGCATGACACTGTGCGTTTTTCAGAAGCGAAAGGTCCCAATTTCACTGTTTGTGATCGGTTTTCCAAAAAGGAGGAGAACCATGGTAAATCACCTTCTGTGACTCTGGCTACCTCAGCCAGCCGAGTCAGTAAAAGTTTGTGGTCTACTGTGTCAAAGGCTGCGCTTAGGTCCAGCAGAACCAGGGGACAAGATTCTCCTTCGTCTGCGGCCTCAAGAGCGTCGTCCCATATTTTGAGCAAAGCTGTTTCCGTCCCGTGTCCGGGACGGAAGCCCGATTGGTATGGATCAAGTAGATTATGGGTATCTAGATGCTGTTGCGGCTGTTGTACCACTACTTTCTCCATTACCTTGGAGAAAACGTTTAGCATTGTTATGGGACGGCGGTGAGTTGGGTCCTTGGGGTCCAGGGTGGGTTTCTTCAAGATGGGCTGGATTGTGCCCTCTTTCAGTAGGGAGGGCACTATGCCTTCCTTAAATGACTGGTTTATAAGCTGCGTGATGGGAGGTGCCAGGATCGGCACATTCATTCAGCAGTTTAGTGGGGATTATATCATTGGGCGATGTGCTGTTACGCAAAGCGCCGATGATATTTTCTGTGGCATCGATGGAGATGGGTTCCAGAGCGAACTTTGTTGGCTGTAGAAAGTTTCTATGGGTGTTGCGTGGTTGTTCGGGGGGGGGGGGTCGAGGGGGGTATTGTTCTGCTGAATGCTTTCCCGAATTCTCTCAATTGTATTGATGAAGAAATCCGACAATTCATTGCAAAAATCTTGGGTATCTGAATTGGGGGCTTCAAGACAGCCTGGATTCATGGTCTGCGTGACCAACTTGAAGAGTTCACGGGGGCGGTTTAGGGCGCTGTTGATTGCCTTGGAAAAATAATTTTTCTTGGCTTTGAAGATTTCTTTGTGGTATTTTCTTGTTGCTACTTTGTAGATGGAGAGGTTTTCCTCAGAAGCGCTTCTTTTCCAGACGGCTTCTGCCCTTCTACGTTCTTGCTTCAGTAGCGACAGCTGGTTGTTAAACCAGCCGGCCTAGTTTTTCCGGATAAGGGCTTTGCGTTTCGGCGCTACCAAGTCAGCTGACTGTAGTAGGGCTGCAATTATGGCATCCAGTGTATCTGAGGCTGTTCGGAATGGTTGAATTGTTTTAATTTTATTTCCCAAGGTAGATTTGAAGAGTTCCGAATGGAGCTTCTTCTGAGATCTAGTCCAGTGTGTTGTCACCGGCTTGGTTTTTTTTTATCAATGGGGGAGTTTTGGAAATTATGAATTTAATTGCATGGTGATCTGTCCATGGCAATGGTTCATTTTCCAAAATACTTATTTTCAGATTTTGTCTGAAAATAAGATCGAGTGTGTGACCTGAAGCATGTGTGGGCCCACATACTAGTTGCTGTAGCCCTAATCCTTCCAGGTGGTCAATACAGGCGTCGGCAATGGGATCTTGTGAGGAGTTGGCCCAGAGATTGAAGTCCCCGCAGCAAAAGGTGTTTGCTATTAAGGGTGTAAGTGGAGATAAATTCCGTCAATGATGGTAAAAACTGCGATTTTGGCCCGGGTGGCCTATAGCAGAGAAGAATGTGGATGGTCTCCTGGGGATTTGTTTGCAGTTGCAGAGTAAGGGTTCCATAAATGGAAGCGAGTACTGAAGGGCTGGTTTAGAGATCACAAGGTGAATCTTGTGGATCACCGCCAGGCCTCCTCCTCTTTGCCCTATTCTGTTTTCAGTGATAATACGGTAGTTTTCTGGCACCAGTTCTCCTAGAATGGTGTTACAGTCGGCTGTAAGCCAGCTTTCTGTGATAAAGAGGCAGTCTAAATCGTGTTGTAGAATGAAATCATGGATTTCTAATCGGTGCCTTACTGCCGATCTTGTATTTATCAAAGCACATGATATGTGCTTGGGTTGAGGTGGGTGACTGAATTTTTTGATTGTCGATCGTCGATCGATCCTCAAAAGTTGCTCAATTATTAGGGCCTTTTTGGTGACGGCTGGTAGTATTGTGGCAAATTGCCTCAGGTCCCAAATGGTTTCAGCAGAATACTGCCGATTAGCCATAGTGGCCCGTCACCAGGTAGGGGGGGGGGGGGGGGTTGTTGGTCAGATAGCGGTGGGGATAGGATTCCTTGAATCCGCTCTCCCAGCTTTATTTTTAGTCCAGAGGAAGGCAAAAAAAACCTGGCCGAGCTATGCCAATGTGCTGGGCAGGGAAAAAATTCCTTCCTGATCCCTAAGAGGCGATCGGTTGAGACCCTGGATCAAATGCTGATGAGTTGTGAGGGGATAGGGTTAAAGGTGTTTCTAAAGCTGGGGGGTGGTGTACCAAGATGACCGCCTGCCTGACACAGGGCCCAGGCCGGGGGGCTATCAACTGGCTGGAAACAGTAGAGAGGGGCTGGTTGAGTGAATCGGAGGTGTATGGGGTCTTCCTTGGGTGAGGGGGGGTATGCTGGGCGAATCTGGGGGTTATCCAGGGCGTTGATGCGGTGCGCCGCTAGGCCGCGGTCTTTCCTTAGCCGCGGCTGCCGTGGACCTAGCATAGGCTGGCGCGGACCGTCAAAAAAGACGGAAACCAGCTGCGGGGAGGGGCAGCAAGGGGGGGATGCCTCGGTTGTGGTCTGGGGTGACGGTGGTCTGATTCCTGGGCTCAAAAAAGCTGCGGCTAATCCTGAAAAGGACGGCCACCCTTGATCCCAGGGGGACAGGCAGGTTTTACCTGTCAGATGGTGCTCAAAGGAGGGGATAAAATTCTGCTGGAGAAAGGCTGGAGGAGATCCGGATCCAGATGCAGGCTGTGCTAAGGCTGGAGCTGGAGTGACCCTGCCTGCCTGCCTGCCTCCTACGCCTGCCTGGAGCTATGACACACACGTTCCTACTCCTTAAGCAGATATCATACAGATTTACATAATCCATTACTATTTACTTGATTAGATATACTCACATCACAAACAATACAAGTTCTTATGATTCTACCACTTGTGGATTCAGTTTGCTTTTCATACCTGCATTCTAGACAGTTGATGACCTTTCTCTTCACTTCAGGGCGCGCCAAGCCACCTAGTCGGATCTTGGACCCTGTTATGCTATAAGCTGACTGTCCCCTGACAGTTTGTTTATTTAATCTGATTTATCTTACCCTTTGCATGTCTGAAAATTATACTATAATTTATAAGTACACAATTAGTATTTCTTAAATTATCTTATTTCATTATTATTCTATTTTATATATTATATTTATTTATTTTGATAAAAATGTCTGGTCTAATACTTGTTTTATATTTCCTTTTACACAATTGTAGAGAAGATAAATGTTATATATATATATATATATATATATATATACACAACTAATTAATTTAAAATTTGTATAACCAATATGTATTATATCGGGCAATCTTCAATAAAATATTTGAACCAAGAAACAGTGAAAACACAGCGACACGCCTGGTGTGGATCAAAAAGGGATCAAAAAGGGATCCAATATACAAAAAGGGATCCAATATACAAAAAATTTGCAGAAAAAATAAAAAAAATACAAACCAATCAGGTGGAAGGCCTGAGGTAAATGAACAACTCAGAAGGTCATGGCCATATTTCAAGACCATGTTGAGAGGACATGGTAGCCCGCAATATCAGACACATAGGCCTCAGCCTAATCCAAATAGCAGACAACAACAGAGGTAAAATTTAGACTTGGAACCCAGAGTCACAAAACACAGAGGTGGAGATCAGGACTTCTGTGTAAAGGTAAGATGTGGCGGCAGTCCAGAGTTCAGTCTCAGATGGGGTCTTTGGACGGTGCAGCTCTTGAGGGGTGACAGGGGCCTTCTGTGTTCTCTGACGAACCGGGGTCCAGATTTTCCCAGGGGTAGAGAGTGCTCTGGGAGCAGGGATCTGCGGCTGCAAGTTCTCCTCAGGTATAGGGGGAAGGCCCATATTCCGGATGAAGGTCTTGCATTCCTGTAGGTCTCATGGAATGTTGTGACAGATAAGCGGAAAAGAAAGCCCCAACGGTACAGAACTTTATTGTGCTGTAGATGGGTAGTAACTGGGCACAGGGTGATAGGTGATAGATCACTGAAGATTTGGATTTTTGCTCCTTTAAAGTCTCCTGACCTGTTACGAGTGACAATGGACAGAGCCTCTTTGCTTTCATAAAAATGGGAACGTGCAATGATGTCCCTGGGGTTGGCACTTTGAGCAGGTTTGGGAGCCAGCGATCTATGTGCTCTATCAAGGCGCCAGTCTATATCGGGGATGTAACCAAAGAGAGAAAATATGGGATGCCCACCTAATTTTGAAAAATGTAGTACTCACCGATATTATCGGGGGGTGCAATCCAAATTACAATATAACACAACAATAAAAAACAAAAAAGAAAATAGACTGCTGCACACCTTTGAGGCCTCGTACACACGAGCAGACAGATTTGTTCAAATCTGTCTGTCCGACAGATTTGAACAAATCTGTCTGCTGGGATTTTGGTTTGCTCGCGTGTACACACGAGCAAACCAAAATCCCCGCCAGCAGACAGCGCGCTGACGTGCCCGTGACGGTGACGTTGACGCCGCCACGTCACCGCACCAGGAAGTAAAACACTTCCGCGAATGCATCGAAACCATTCGGCGCGTGTGCGAGAAGACATGTCTGCTGGTTAGCATACTAACCAGCAGACATGTCGGGCGGACGGGTTCCCAGCCGACAGATTTCAAAGCATGCTTTGAAATCTGTCGGGTGGCCAAATCCGTCTGTTAGCCCGTACACACGATCGAATCTGTCTGCATTTGATCGTGTGTACGAGGCCTAAGAGTTAACTACAAAAATTTTATTCAAATAAATATCAAAAAAGAACACACGTATGTCAGGTATAAAAACTCAGGTCCACTATGATATGGTAGACCAACCCAGGGATGGTCCCCCTGGATGCCCACTCAAAAACGGCTTATACCAGTAACTAATGCTCGATCATCCCAAGGGGAGATCAGAGTTTACAAAAAAATAGCGCCCCCACCCTCCACATAACACACAGAGGTCCCCCCCACACACAAAATTGCACACCTGAACCCCAACTCTTGGCAATATTTCCTAATGGTTCCCACAAATAGCAGTGATTCCCTGTAATTCAGGTGAAAAGATCACTGGCTAGATGATGGAATATAACATAATTAAATACCTGGAAAAGGGGACATGAAAAAATCCACTGACTAGTGGTAATAGTAGCACTGATCCAATAGAGACTGATGATGAAGAAAACAAAAGGAAGGATATTGAGCCTAATAGCTCACTGAGAAAAGTTCTCCCGTTGAACTCGCCATACCAGGCTTAGTATTATTTCCTTATAAGTATATTTTCATTAGTGAATAGATGTAAAGGATATATTCAGGCAGAGACACTGTAATGTTTATCTTCACGATAAAATTCACCTGAAACACAATGATATTGCCATAGATAGTGGGCAAGTTCCCATAGCATATGGGTAGTGTCCATTCAAAGCTTCAAAGCAAATATATCCATATAGTGGGCACTAATCAGAGGAATTCCCACTGGTCAGTTTCTCAGAATTCATAGAAACTGTACCCAATTAAAAGATTTTAACAAAGAAAGTAGAGAATTGGGTCAAAGATTCGGTAATATTGTACCTTGAGCAGATATACCATCAATTAAAGGATGCCTTATGGAAACATGAAAAGCACACCCTGAGGACAATTACAACACTTGGCTTCCAGCCATTGTCTTTGGAGATTGAATAATTTTATTTGTATTTTCATTCTGGACATTGCAATCAACAACTCATTATCAGAGACGCTGTACTACCACTGTCCCACCTTGGACACTATCACACCGATTCACCTGATATTGCTACCTTTAGGAATAGCGCTTCAAGCTTCATGCATAAATGGATGGTCTGGCTGCAATCCCTTTGAGCAGTGCGTGATTGGAGAAAATAGCTTCTACTTAGAGCTATGAATGACAGCAAAACCGTGAGTAAACCCTGCACTAACACTGCTGAGGAACATTACTACAACACTGTCATCTACAAACTAGCATATTATATGCCCAATCACCTATCATCCATCCATAATAGCTGATATAAATCTCATGGAATGTGAGCTGCCTAATAGGATGAATAAGCACTATATGGATATATTTGCTTTGAATGGACACTACCCATATGCTATGGGAACTTGCCCACTATCTATGGCAATATCATTGTGTTTCAGGTGAATTTTATCGTAAAGATTAACATTACAGTGTCTCTGCTTGAATATCTCCTTTACATCTATTCACTAATGAAAATATACTTATAAGGAAATAATACTAAGCCTGATATGGCGAGTTCAACGGGAGAACTTTTCTCAGTGAGCTATTAGGCTCAATATCCTTCATTTTGTTTTCTTCATCATCAGTCTCTATTGGATCAGTGCTACTATTACCACTAGTCAGTGGATTTTTTTCATGTCCCCTTTTCCAGGTATTTAATTATGTTATATTCCATCATCTAGCCAGTGATCTTTTCACCTGAATTACAGGGAATCACTGCTATTTGTGGGAACCATTAGGAAATATTGCCAAGAGTTGGGGTTCAGGTGTGCAATTTTAGACTCTGATCTCCCCTTGGGATGATCGAGCATTAGTTACTGGTATAAGCCGTTTTTGAGTGGGCATCCAGGGGGACCATCCCTGAGTTGGTCTACCATATCATAGTGGACCTGAGTTTTTATACCTGACATACATGTGTTCTTTTTTGATATTTATTCTAATAAAATTTTTGTAGTTAACTCTTAAGGGTGTGCAGCAGTCTATTTTCTTTTTTGTTTTTTATTGTTGTGTTATATCAGGGATGTGGGGCACCAGGGTAACAAAAAGGGTCAGAAGGTAGGGCTGGATTTCCTTAATCGAGATGGATTCAGGGACCCCACAGATGCGTAGGTTCTGGCATCGTTCCCTATTCTCAAGGTCTTCTTGTTGCATTTGAAACTGTGAGACTGCATTTTTCAGATTTGCATTTTCTTCCTCCAGGACATGAACATATTGCATGTCACCAAATTTAGATTCCAAGGTATTGGTGCGTTCCCCCAGCTGATCAATTTTGCCCCTGAGTTCATGTGCGAGATTGCCAACCTCTTTGGTAATATTTTGGGTGAGACTGAAGCAGGGTCTGTGGTCCGATATCCAGTACCTTCACAGTCACTAGCGCTGACATTGCAGGGGGGATCGGATGTTGTGGCTTGTGTGAGGGGTTATGAACAAATAAGGAGGGATCAACTAGCGGGAGAGCGTCTATTGGATCCACAGCAGTCGCGGAAGTACCTGAGGCCAGGGATTGTGGCCTACGCAGGTAGCGATCCATAAGCTAGGAAGGCTGAAGCATGGCCTGTGGAGTTTGCCTCTGATAGATACTTCTTTGATCTCCAATCTTACCCATAAAATGATCGCGGGGTAGCTGCGCAATTCCCAGAGTGGGTGAGAGGACTCCCGGAGCTGTATTGATGTGGAGTGGGAGCTTCGGATAGATGAACGGAGGCCGGAGCTCTGGTCTTAAGAGTTCGCCATTTTACGAGCCGCGAATGCGCCTCCTGGCTTTATTTTCTTTTGGCTCCTTTTTGCCCTGTGTGTTCTCTTCGTGGACTTCACGCTGTTCACTTCTACCACTATAACATCCATAGACTTCTCCACAAGCCGCTCTTATTTCTGTGACCCCTTTCTGGTGTCCAAGCTTTCTGCTCACCCAGTACTTTTACTGCTGAATACCTCCCTTCATTTACTGACGAAACTCTACGGTTGTTCACCATGCCTATGAAACTCCTCTCTATTAATGCCAAGGGATTGAACCATCTGGTTAAAAGAGCCTTGCTGTGTAAATTTGCTCTGGAATCTAAATAAGACATTCTTTGTGTACAGGAGATCTACTTCCTCGCTTCTTCACCACCTTCTTGCTCAAACAAGCAAGTTCCTCATAAATGCAGGACAAATGCTCCTGATAAGAAAAAAGGCGTACTACTGGCAAATAAACATTTTGTTTGATCTCAGTTGCATGATTACATCACAGATTGGGAAGGTTGCACTTGCTTCAATATCCTTCTTTTTACTTTTAATAACTCTCGCTAAAATATAGTTAATGTATAAGCCCCCAATGTCCAGCAAGTGTGGTTCCTCAGGAAATGCCACAAGAAAATTAAGACTGTCCAATCGGGCTCTCTCCTCTTGTGCAGGGACTTTAATATAATTCTGGACTCTCATATAGACTTTTCTGCTTCACACAGGCCCTCTTCTGCAAGAATGTAATCTCCACTGTGTATGGAGGTGTCAGCACGCTAGTAAGCGTAACTACACCTTTTTCTCTGCATGTCACAACTCTTACTCATGCATCGATTTATTCTGATTGGACCAATGGACTCTCATCCTAGGATATCCACTCAATCACCAGGTCTGACCACTTACCCGTAAGCATAACCATTGAAGATAGTTCCAGCTCCCCCTTTACCTATTTATGGAGAATGAATACTCACCATTTGCAATTCGCTCCTCATGCGGAGGACTTGCATATATGAGTACATCTGGGTGACTTCTTTCACCTTAATTTGGACTCGTTTATGGAGCCCAATACTCTATGGGCTGCGCACAAAGCTTGTATGTGTGGCATATTTATTCAATTGAGTGATAGTGCTAAGAGGCAGAGAATGCAGTGCATTGAGAGCTTACTTACTGAAGCAGCAGATACCTTAAATGAGCAACAAACCTGTCGCTAGCTCAAGGCTAAGCTTAGCTATCTCAGATTGGAACTCAATTCCTTTTGGAAATGTTTTAATAATCACAAAAAGTAAAAAAAAACATTTTATGCTTTAGGTAACAAACCAACGATAAAAGGCCATCGCCATAAAACACATGTCCCCTACTCGTACCACGAATTTACCAATGAAAAATTAACCAATCCACAGCTATTAGCATATTATAGCTCTCTTTGTAACCTTAGAGATGAGACCCTAACACAGGGATCCTCAAACTATGGCCCTCCAGGTGTTGTAGAACTACACATCTCATGAGGCATTGTAACACACTGACATTCTCAGACATGACTAGGCATGATGGGAAATGTAGTTCCTGAACAACTGGAGGGCTGTAGTTTGAAGACCCATGCCCTAACAGAACAACATTTTCCCTCTGCTAACCAAGCTTTCATGGATGCTATTCGTCTTCCAAGATTACCTAATGCACAATCACAGAACCTCAACTCCCTGTTCACTAGCCAAGAAATAGTTAAAGCTATTAATTCCTTTCTGATTAATAAATCAAACAGCTTTCAGACCGTACCAGACGGCTTTGTACGCAAATAAAAAATTCAAACTCATTCTTGTAGACCACCTAAACTCTTTTCAAAGCTGCTGTAACCTCCTCTTCTTCTCCTGAAGAAATGTTGAACTTGTTGATAATCATCTTACCGAAGGAGAGATCCTACTTCTCTGCAAAATTGCCATCCAATTTTACTGGCTGATTGGGATTTACAAAAGGGAGGCAAATTTCAGATGCCACACATCGCACGAATAACATCATCCACTATGCCAAATGCGAGGGAGTACCTTCTCTGCTTCTATGTCTGGATGAAGAGAAAGCATTCGATAAGAGTCCATTGGAAGTATTTGTGTTGACTCTTCAGAACTTTGGCTTCCAAGGGCATATTCTGTCAGTGATCATGGCTCTATACTCTTGACCTTCAGCCCAGGTTTATTTTGCTCAGCCATATTGTCTAGGGCATTTCGAATCACTAAGGCCGTGTACACACGATCTAACATGTCCGCTGAAACTGGTCCACAGACCAGTTTCAGCGGACATATCCGATCGTGTGTACCGCCTAGCGGACAGGTTTCCAGCGGACAAAAGTTTCTAAGCATGCGGACCGAAATCCCCCGCATGAGTCGAATTGATTCGACGCATGCGTGGAAGCCTTGTACTTCCTTGTTTGCGCAATGTCGTGGCATCAACGTCACCGCGTTGTCTGTCCGCTGGGATTTTGGTCTGATCGTGTGTACACACATCAGACCAAAATATCCCAGGAGGCATGTCCGATGAAAACGGTCCGTGTACCATTTTCATCGGACATGTCTCCTCGTGTGTACGCGGCCTAATGGCACCAGACAAGGTTGCCCTCTTTTCCCCCTTATTTTTAATCTCCTAACCGTTAGAACCGTTAGAGAGCATTAGAGCTAAAACAAACATTTTGGGGTTTCTTATGGTGAGAGAGAGCATAAATTAAATCTGTTTGCAGATGATGCATTTCTCATAACTAAACCTGAATCTTCCTTGGCTTCGGTACAACGCACGTTATCAGCTTTTAGTTCTGTCTGGTATTATAAAGAAACAATACAAACGTTATTCTTTATTTAGGGTTGCAACCCTCTTTAATCCAAATATTGAGAGAGCATTATCCTTATGCCCGGGCTGAGAACGATATAGTATATTTGGAAATAAAACTAACTAGATCCGTATTCTCTTTCAAGCCAACCAACTCCTTTTTGCACTCCCTGCAGCAGGATCTTACTATTATGTCATTACTAATAAGCACACTCTATCCTGGTCAGGGTGTTTAACTATGTTTAAAAAGTTGCCGCAATTATTGTACCCATTTCGATCCTTGCCTATCCTGGTACCGGTGTCGTACTTTAAAACCCTTAAATAGCTTCTATGTCATTATGCATGGAAGGAAACAAAATCCTAATTAAACATAAACTGGTGGGGAAATGGGTTTTGTTGATTTTCGAGATTACTATAAGGCCACCATATTATCCACAATCAAAGCCTGGTTTGTTCCAGCTCAATTATGCTTCGAGAAAAAAATCACAACAAATCCCAGGGGAAATTCTTTACAACTGGTTACTTAGTAACACACAGGCCCAATTCAAAAACAGGCTTCTTTCTCCAAAATGATCTGCCTCTGCAGCGGCCTTCAAGTACTTTCTTCAGAAAGCTCCACAAGTAACTACTCTGTTTAATCTTTCGCTCCCTATCACGATCCTCCAGCTACTTATTCTAATATCTCCCTCTGTATATGGCTTAATAACAGTATCACAAAAGTGTCGGATGTATACTCCCAACAGCTTATTAAGTCACTTCTCGTGCTCTTCACCCCTATGCAAACTTCAATCATTATACCAACATTTATATTTTAGCTTCCCTGAATAGGGAACAACCAAAAACCATTTCCATTTACCATTTTAGACAATTATGTCGGTGTATATATATATATATATATATATATATATATATATATATATATATATATATATATAAAAAAGTGAAACCCTTATTCCCATATCCTGTTACAGACTTTTGTCCCAACAGAGCACTATTTATATTAATCAGAGAGGCGAAATTGGAGTTCACCCATTTTTATATATATATATATATTATGATCCATATTTAGGGAAGTCAGCATAAATGGCCGAAAATGATATAGGGGAAAAAAGTACTATTTATATTGCTTAAGGAGAGGAGAGACCCCCTCCACCCTTTTTTTTTTTTGCTGGATTGAATATAATACCTTACCCTTAGTACCCACCCAAACCACGGTTTGCAGTTAACATTGTAAGAGCCTCAGAAACCCTGGAGTAATATGGCTTAGAAAGGAGAAGGAAAGGAGAAAGAAAAAGGGAAAAATAATGGATCAGAGAAGGCATATGGAGATAGAGGTTGGAGGATGGGTGAGGGGAGGGTTTTTTTTTTCTTCTTCTTTTTCTTCTTTTTTCTCTTTCTTTCTACCTTCCTTTTATTACATGTATATTTCTTTTGGAAGAAGGGTGAAGGAAATTACGGGACTGTTGGGATAAAAGTTTGTAACAGGACATGGGAATACGGGTTTTACATATTTGTAGAACTTAAATGGTGGTATAATTATATAAAGGGTGATGTATGAAATAATATATGAGAATGGTATATAGATACAAAATCTGAAGGTGTACCTTTTTTTTGGGGGGGGGGGGGGGTTGTGGGTGAAACCGTTTGAAATAGGATATGGTAATAAGGGTCTCACATACATTTTTATTTTTGTATAGTTGAGATAATAATTATATAAATAATGGTAGAAGTGTATGAATTAAGATGCAAGAACAGGGTATATGGACACTTAAGGCACTACCTACTCCCTTTTTGTTTTTAATTTTGTGGAGAAGGTTGAAATTAATTATTAACACACTGATATAATTGTTTAAAATGGTATATGGAAATGGTTTTTGGGTGTTCCCTATTCAGGGAAGTTAAAATATAAATGTTGGTATAATGATTGAAGTTTGCATAGGGGTGAAGAGCACCATTTGTATGAATCAGAGGTAAAACAGATTTTTTTTTTATATTATATATACAGTATATATTTTATGATCCCTATTTATGGAAATCATATTAATAGTCAACATAATTGGCCGAAAATGATATAGGGACAAAAAGTACTATTTATATTGTTTAAAAGGAGAGACCCCCCCTCCCCCTTGTATTTACTTTTTTTGGTAGATTGGCTATAATACCTTCCCCTCAGTACCCACCCAAACCACGGTTAGTAGTTAACATTATAAGAGCCCCAGCAACCCTGGAGTAATATGGCTTAGAAAAGAAAAGGAAAGGGGGAGGGGAGGGAGAAAGGGAGGGGGAAGGAGGGAAGAGGAAAGGAGAAAAAAAAAAAGAAATAAAAGGGGGTTGCAGGGACCACATATATTGTATGTGAGGTATCTATATGTGGAGGTGGTTGGGTATTAGGGAAAGGGAGGGGGGCTATAGTAGAGAGGAAAAAGTCATGCCCCTACCTGGAGGTATTTGGGGGTGAACTAGGGGTGGAGTGATAATGGGGGGGGGGAGACTACTAACCTAATATCCCCACCCGATGCAAACCAAGGGGGGAACATATAAGGGTCCCATTATAAAGGGAGCACGTGGTAAAGGGGGGGTAAAAGGGGAAAACCCGGGGGGACGTAGAGTAATGGGGGCGTAAAGGGGTGTTTACCCGGTGGGTCAAGTCCGATATACGGGAAACGAAAATCTGCAAGATTGCAGAAAGGTGGAGAGGTCGGCGAGTGGGAGTATACCACCCTGCGGACAACTCTTCCGATTAGGGGGTAACCCAAAGGAGAGTACCCGTTTAAGGGAAGGGAGGGTTGGGCATGAGGACATTTTTTTGTCCTTATTTCTTTTGGGGGAATTTTCTTTTTTTTTGGTTGTTTTGTTTTTTGCTTTTTTTGTTTCTCTCTCTCTCTCTCTCTCTGCCTCCCTCTCTTCCTCTCTCACATGGGCAGGAGAAAATAATAGAGATAAATAGCAGCTAGTAGATTAAGCGTTTTGAATACATAAAAACTAGTGATGGCAGGGCCAATAAAGGTAATAACATATAATGTTAGAGGTTTAAATTCACCCCAGAAGAGAGGCCGTCTTTGGCAAGAGCTATGCCACTATGCAATAGATGTGGTCTTTTTACAAGAAACACATTTCTTGAAAGGGGCCACACCAAATATGCCCTTACACTTATTTAATCAGTGGTTCCATGCCCTGTCCCCGATCGCAAGGGCAAGGGGAGTGACAATAACATTTAGAAAGACATGCCCAGTTATTGTGACATCCTCACAAATAGACCCCGAAGGCCGTTACCTTTTCTTAAAGACGGAATTGAATGGCTATTGCTACACTTTTGCCTCAGTGTATCCGCCAAACACAGGAACTGCAAATTTCCTGATTTTGGGGGAGATTTTAATTTAGCAATAAACCCAAGTATGGATACATCACCAGGGAAAACACCCATATCATTTAAGGCCCTAAAACATATAAAACAGCTCTTACGATCTTCCCACTTGGTAGATGGATGGCGAGTAATGAACGAGGGGATAAAGGACTATAGCTACTACTCCAAAATACACAATATGTACTCTCGTCTAGATCTTTTCTTTGTGGACCAGTTCTACTTGGAAAAGATCAGATCATGTACGATAGGACCAATAACGATTTCAGACCACGCACCTATCATTATGACCTTACACCTAGTCTCAATAGGCCACCTGGAACAAACATGGCGGTTAAATGAGACATTGTTAGATGATAGTCCCATTGTGGAGGATTGAACGATTACAATTAAGGGGCATGGTCTGGAGCTGCATGTAGCAGGACGTGCTTTGTGAGAGATTCGCTGGAGACTCATCCTTTCTACCGATCCTAGGGGACCCATTCCCTGCCAAAGACTGCCTTCAGGCTCCGGACACCCTCCTCATCTGCAGACTACCATATCGCCTCCTAAAAGGAGCGGGGCTATCGCCAAACTGGCTTAATTCCGCCACAACGACCAGGATCCTGAGGAGGAAGATGGCGCCGGCCCACCTGGTGTGGACGGGGCTTGGGCCTCTGAGGACACAGCCAGGGTGGTCGAGGCGATCGCCCTCTGCCAATCCACCCTTACAACCAGAATTGAGGAGGTGAAAATTGATATCTCCTTGATCCTGCAGGATATTCACAAGCTCCGCGAACGGGTGACTGAGACTAAGTGCCGGGTCGGCCACATGGAGGAAGGCCTTCACCCCCTCTAGGTTACTACAGAACAGCTGCAATACCAACTGAACGCTGACCTGTCTAAGCAGGACGACATGGAGAACCGCATAAGGAGATGTAATCTGCGCCTCGTGGGCATCCCTGAAATGGCGGAGGGCGCGGATCCCCCTACTTACCTTGAGAACCTGCTGGTCAAGTCGTTTGGTAGAGAGGCCTTCTCTTCGACATTTGTGCTGGAGCGCGCACATCACCTTGCTGCAAAGCCCCCTCCCACTGGAGCCCCACCGCGCACATTCATTGCTAAGTTCCTCAACTATCGTGACCGCCATGCAATTCTTAGGCTCACCCGTGAAAGAGGCAACATCAATGTGGCGGTTTTCCCGGACCAGGTCCAGAAGAAGAGGGCACGTTTCACAGGGCCAAGCGCCAGCTCTGTGCATGCCATCTTCCCTACGCCATGCTCTTCCCGCTCTTCCCTCTCCTAACTGGAACACCGTGCGGCTGCTGAACAAGCCCCTGCCTAGGCCCTCGTTGCCAAGTCTATCGTCTCCATCGCCTTGCCGCAGCTGGGGCCTTCCTATGTTTGGTTGTCCTGCCTACTTGAGGGTGACTCGTTTGCCCATGACCTCCTACAAAACCGTGAGTTATCCCATGACATTGTTCTGTCCCCCTGCCCATATATTCCTTTTCCCCCCTCCTCGGCTGTGCTCTGGTGATTGCCTTGTCCCCCCTCTGGCCTGTGTCGTGGGATGGTGTTTCCCCTTCTCCCCCGTCTCCCCCCCCCATGTTTATGTTTGCTCTACAAGTCTCGAGCGGCTCACCTGCACCCACATCCCATGAGACTGGATAACCCCCTGCACAGTTGTGCGCTCTTCAGTTTGGTCGCCCCCCTGACCCCACTGGTCGCCCTACGAAAATGGCACTGGTGCCATCCAGGAACTCCATTCCTATACCAACATTTTCCTAGCCAGCCCCTGCCCGCCTGAGTTTGGCGCACGGCAGGGTGTTGAACCTTCACTGCTGGTCCAGTGTATATGCAAACTGTTTGAATCTGTTGTTTGTTCATGTATGTTTTGTTCTTTTTTTCTATGACTCCATTTTGACATACTGTGATATGTTAGGCCGCGTACAAACGATCGAACATGTCCGCTGAAACTCATCTGCAGACCAGTTTCAGCGGACATGTTCGATCGTGTGTACGGCCTATCGGACCGTTTTCCAGCGGACCAAAGTTTTAAAACATGCTTTAAAACCTGTCCGATGGAAACGTCGGACAGGTTCGATGGTTAGTACACAAAATCATCGGATCAAAAACCTGCGCATGCTCAGAATCAAGTCGACGCATGCTTGGAAGCATTGAACTTTGTTTTTTCATCACATCGTTGTGTTCTACGTCACCGCATTCTGGTCTGATCAGATTTTGGTCCGATGGTGTGTACGCACATCAGACCATCAGAGTTGTCTGATGAAAACGGTCTGTCGGACAAGTCTCATCAGACATGTCTGATCGTGTGTACAGGGCCTTACAGTTTTTGGGATTAACCCCCCCTTTATTTCTTTTTATGCTTTGTGTGTTGTGCTGCAACCGTTGCTCTTACATTGTATGCTGCCCCCTGGGCGTCTGACTGTGCCTCTCGTCCCCCCCCTCTGTCATGGCATCCCTTAAGATTGTGACATGGAATGTCCGGGGCCTCGGTGAGAGAGCAAAGCGCATAGCTGTCCTTTCACACCTTAAATCCCTCCGAGCTGACATTTCCATCCTAGCGGAGACCCACTTATCAGGCCAGAAGCAATTGTGCCTTAAAAAAACCTGGATGGGTTGGCTGTACCAGGCTCTGTATACTTCGAACTCCCGCAGAGTTGCGATTATTGTCGCTAAGATGGCAAAGTTCTGCCTTCACACCCTGCAGTTGGACCCCCAGGGCAGGTCACTGTTCTTACATGCAACTATTGGAGGTCTTGAGGTACTCCTTTTAGCCTTTTACATCCCTCCCCCCTTCCAGTTTGCTATGCTACGTGAGGGGGTGGCGTTCATGGCCCTGCACCCCTCGGTCGGGGCTGGCGACTTTAATATGGTGGTTGTCCCAAGCCTTGACAGACTGAGCCCCACTGCTCCCTCCCCCCCAACACCCGACATAACCAGATTTTGCAAATTCCTTGTGGAATTCGCCCTGACTGACACGTGGCGACACGTGCACCCGACGCAAACACACTTCTCGTGCTTCACCCCCTCCCACTTCGCAATGTTCCGCATCTATCTCATCCTCCTTACCCCCCCTCATCCCCCACCTCCTAGATGTGGGCTTTGGTACCAGAGTGATGTCTGATCATTCCCCCTACTGGATCACACTGCGGCTCCCGGTCCCCCCCGCTGTCCGGATTTGGAAATTGAACCCATTCTGGCTCACCACCCTGCCGGACCTGGAGGCGATCCGACTCGAGTGGGACCATTATGTCCGCACGAATGTTGGTTCGGCCTCATTTGGCTTTGTCTGGGAGGCCTTCAAGTTGCATGCCCGTTTAAATATGACCACGCGTATCAACAGACATAAGGCCACTTCCAAGGCTCTGATCGCCCAGGTGGAGGAGAGCCTTGACACCCTTAAACAGGCCTTCCGGAGGGACCCCACCACGGCCAATGCCGTCCGGGTCCATATGCAGACCAGACTTACTGACCAATTGCACTTTGAGAAAGCAAAACAGGTCATCTTCTTTACCAAGCAGCGCATATTTGAATTTGGCGAGCGTGCTGGTGGTGGTCTCCCTCCTGCTGCCTTCCAGGGGCCAGGATTACGGATCCTGACCAGGTGGCCGCGGAGTTCAGGTCCTTTTACCACAAACTGTACTTCTCTACAGCTCAGTACACCCATGACGAACTATCGGTATTTCTCCGGGACATTGACATCCCCTCCCTTGCTCCCCCCCAGGTTGCCCTTTTGGAGGTGCCTATCACCATGCAATGGGTCACCGAGGCCCTTACACTACTCCCTACTTCCAAGACTCCTGGCTCCGATGGTTTCCCTCTCGAGTTCTACAAACAATTTAGCGAGACCCTTATTCCGCAGCCCTGGCAGCTCTACACGCACATATTCGACACAGACTCCCTTCCGGCGTCCATGTGCAAAGCTTTAATTGTCCTCATCCACAAGCCAGGCAAGGACCCCCTGCTGCCCAAATCATACAGGCCCATTTCCCTCCTACAACTTGATGTCAAAATTGCTAAAATCCTAGCCCTGCGCCTTAACAAAGTTATCCTTAGCCTCATACACCCTTATCCTTAGCCTCATACACCCTGAACAGTCCGGGTTTATGCCAGGCAAAAATATGGCTTTTAACCTTAGGAGGCTACACATGAATCTTCAGGCCCGGCACGCAAACGTGGGCTCCAGGGTGGTGGTCAGCTTACCCGCTGCCAAGACGTTCGACTCCGTTGAGTGGAGCTACCTATGGGAGTGTCTCCATAGGTTCGGCTTCGCCCCAAGATTCATCAAGTGGCTTCAGCTCCTCTACCAGTCCCCCTCGGCGTGTATCCAGGTAAATGGCAGGATCTCCGCCTCCTTCCCCCTTTCCCGGGGTACGTGTCAGGGGTGCCCCATCTCACCCCTGCTCTATGCCCTGGCTGTGGAGCCCCTGGCCATTGCCCTGAGTTCCCACCCCAACATCAGGGGCCTACGCTGTGGTTGGCTGACTGAGGATGTTAGCCTCTATGCCGACGACATGCGCCTCTACCTAGCCGACGTGGGCCCCTCGCTCCAGGCGGCCCTCCAGGCCATCACAGCCTTCGGGACTTACTTAGGGCTCTGAGTGAACTGGACTAAGTTTCAAATCCTCCCCCTGGATGCGGGTGCCCCCACTGCTGATCAGGCCGTGCTCCCCCGGTCAGGGCCAGCTCCATAAAATACCTCGGTGTCACTGTATCTAGGTCCCTCTCAGACTACGCTGCCCTCAACGTCGAACCCCTATTCGCTCTTTTGAAACAGAAAACGCAGATATGGTCCGTCTCCCTCTTGGGGTTATGGGCCGAATTAACCTGATCAAAATGATTTTCCTCCACGAAATTGTGTTTTGGCAGGCCCCTCTCTATCTCCCCCTAAAAAAAATTAAAGCCATGGAGGCCATTCTCAACACCTTTGTCTGGGGGTTCCTCCTGGCACAAATTGTCCTGGCAGGTCCTGAAGTGCCCCATCGACTTGGGTGATACTGCGCTCCCTGACCTACTCCTTTACTACTTGGCAGCCCAGCTCTCGCACATCTTCCACTACAACCACTCCAAAGGGGACCGGTACTCCGCCCTCGTCCGCTTGCACGCCCCGGGCCCTCTGAGCCACCCCTTCCAGCTTCTGTTCCGCGAGCCCTGTGGCCCTTCCCGGGCCAATGTTAATGGGCACATGCTATTTCACCATTGTAAAATTTGGCAGCTTGCTATGCGTTTCGGTAGGGCACCCTCCCCCCACACTCCCCTTTGGGATAACCCCCTCTTACCCAAACTTGCCTCTGCCTCAGACCACGGCCTGTGGATCGACAGAGGCATTATATACCTGTCACAGGTTGTGACTCGTGGTTCGGTCAAGTCATTCCAAACCCTCAAGAACACTTTCGCACTACCCAACCACATGTTCTTCTGCTTTCTCCAGCTCCGACATGCACTCGACACACAACTCGGTAACCCTATCCCGGGCCTCGAGATCCCCCTGCTAGTCGATATTGTACTGGGTACAGACCACAAGAGACTTATCTCCCAACTTTACACGTACCTCCTGCATCCCGCGACAACTACCACTGCCTACCAGTTGAAAACCTGATGGAGCCTGATCTGGGCGTTGTGACTGACAGGGACTGGGAGGAAGGCCTCAATAACTGTAGGACCGTCTCCCCCAAACTTTCTGACCGCCTAACCTACCTGTTTATCCTCCATAGTTCTTACTTGATGCCTTGCCGCATTTTCAAATACAGACAAGACTATGACCCCAACTGCTCCAGGTGTGGCCACCCCAATGCCTCCTTCCACCTACTCTGGACCTGTCCCTCATCCAAGGGTACTGGACCCAGGTGGTCCGGTTCCTCTATGACTGTATGGGCTCCCCTGTGTCTCTCTGCCCTGGTCAGTGTGTGCTGGGGCTCCTCTCGCTCCCCGAAAGTGAAAAATATTTAAATACATTTTTGCAAGAAACATTATTTCTTGCCAGGATCCCTTGAAGTCGCCAGGTTGTGGATGAGAGGGGCTCCCCCCACCTTTCAGCAATGGCTTAGAGCCGTTAACGACACTCTCCCCTATAAAAAGCAATGTATGCCTGCAGGGGTTGCCCAAAGAAGTATAATAAAATCGGACAGGTGGCTGGAGGAATCTTCCTCATGCAATATGGAGAATTAGATTTGGTTCTGTTTGGTATACATTTTTTTTTTGTCGGGGTCTTCCCCTCCTCCTCTCCCTCTCTGCCCGCTGGTGATGTGTACACACTGCAGCCAATGCCTTTTACATGATACCCCCTATTGCTCCCTGTCCCCCTTCTGCTTGTCCTTGAGTATGTCGAATGGATTAATTTGTACGTGTAGTGCATGTTGCACTTATCACCCGCATTTCCAATTATTTTTTATGCGCAATAAAAGTTGTTTATTTATTAAAAGAAAAAACGATTAAAATTAAAACATTTTAAAATGAACGTGTCTGGGGAAACCTCTGAACAAGCTATTTGGGAAGCCCATAAATCGGTGATTAGTGGAGAATTTATAGCTTGGGGGTCAAGGAAAAAAAAAAGAAGTGCTGATCTGCTGGAAGAAATAAATAAGAAAGAGAGAAAACATAAATCTTCTCTAGACCCAGCAGATGCTAAGAGGTTGGAAAAGGCGCAAAGTGAGTTGACACTGTCTAAATTATAAAACCAGAAATAAATATAGATATTACGCACACCGGTTCTATGAACAGGGAAACAAATGCGGTCGCCTTTTAGCTAGGCAGCATAAAAAACAAGACTCCAGACATGTTCATAATTTAACAATACAAAACAAAAAAATAGTAGAAACCCAGACTATTGCGGCGGAATTCCACAAATTCTACGAGACTTTATATAATATTCAACACGAATCGGCAAGTGCCACAAATGAGTATCGATTGGGAGAGATCGGGGACTATATTGCGGACTCAGCGTTACCTACACTGCCGTCTGAAGCAACGGAGGTAATAAATAGACCGACCACAGTTGAAGAAGTGAGTGGAGTAATAGCAAATTTGGCAATAGGGAAATGCCCAGGGCCAGATGGCTTCACAAATCTATACTATAAGAAAGTTTCAAACCTGGGGGCCCCAATATGTGACTACTTCAACTCGATCAACATTTTAAATCCACTTCCTCCAGAAGCTTTATTGGCACTCATTACAGTCCTTCCAAAACCAGGAAAAATAGGATTTTTGTACTCACCGTAAAATCCATTTCTCTGAGTTCATGGACGGACACAGCAGCATTGACCTTGGGGTTATATCACCTTCCTTCCAGGAGAGACTAGGCAAAAAACAGCACTTCAGGTGTTAAAAAACACTTCTGCAGTACAGCTCCTCCCAGGGGGCGTGGTTACCCGGGTATATAACCCCCACTCTGACTGAACAGCTCCAGTTCGTAACAAGCAGTACAAACCAAAAGGAGGGGTGGGTGCTGTGTCCATCCATGAACTCGGAGAAATGGATTTTACGGTGAGTACAAAAATCCTATTTTCTCTTCCGTTCATGGACAGACACAGCAGCATTGACCTTAGGGACGTCCCCAAGCAGTGTCAAAATTTCGAGGGGTGGGAAAAACACACAGCAAACCAGGGTTCACCCCAAACAAAAAAACAACCAAAGTTTCTCAACGGAGGAACTCCAACCTTAAACTGCAGCCTGTTAAACCTTGCGGCCAAAGGAGGCATCCAAAGATGCACTCACATCCACCTTGTAAAACTTAGAGAAATTGTGGATGGACGACCAAGTTGCCGCCTTACACACCTGTAAAACAAAGGCTTGATGACGGAAAGCCCAAGAGGCACCAATCGCCCTGGTCGAATACGCCATAACCTGAAAGGGAGGCGCCCGCCCCTTTAGGGCATAGGCCTGAAGGACGACCTGTTTGATTCAGCTAGAAATGGTGGCCGACGAGACCGCCAGACCCTTTTTAGGACCAGTCACCGACACAAACAGTGAATCCGATCTCCGGAATGGAGCCGTAGCAGACAATTACACCCGTGGGGCCCGAACCACATCCAAGGAATGCAAAGCAGCCTCCTTCTGGTTCTTTGGCTGAGGACATAAGGATGGTAACACCATGTCCTCATTAATGTGAAAATCCGACACAACCTTTGGGAGAAATGACGGCTGCGGGCGCCGCACCCCCTTATCCTTGTGGATGACCAAGTATGGAGCCTTGCAGGACAAGGCTGCCAGTTCAGACACCCGTCTGACCGAGGTAATTGCTACCAGAAAAAACACCTTCTGAGACAAGGTCAAAAGAGGAATCTTCCGAATTCCGGACCCCCTGTACAAACGTACGCATTAGAGAGTGCGCTGCCAAGGGTCGCTTAATGTAAATAGCTAGAGCCGAGATCTGACTCTTAACTGTACTTAAGGCAAGAGCCTGATTCACTCCCTGCTGTAAGAACAGCAGAATCCGGGACATCATGTATGTACGGGGGTGCCATTTCATCTCTTCACACAGAGATGTAGGCCTTCCACATACGATAGATCTTACGTGAAGTAGTCTTCCGTGCACGTTGCATGGTAGAGATCACAGGGCCTGATAGACCACGGTCCCTCAGAACATGGCTTTCAACAGCCACGTCGTTAAAGCCAGCGACTGTAAAGCAGGGTGAAAGATCGGTCCCTGTGACAGGAGATCTTCTCTCCGGGGTAGACGCCAAGGGACATCTGCCACCAGACGCACCAGGTCTGCGTACCAGTGACAGCGCGGCCAACCTGGGGTGATTAGGATCGTTGGTATCCCTTCGGCTTCTACTCTGTGCAGCAGGCGAGGAAAACGTTTCAGAGGAGGTAAGGCATAGATTAGGCGATAGTGACCTCACAGAGCAACCAATGCGTCTGACGCGTCCACCCACGGGTCTCTTGACGTGGCCATGAACCGTGGCACCTTTCGATAGAGACAGGATGCCAGAAGGTCCATGTCTGGAGTTCCCCATTTTTGGCACAAACTCTGAAACACCTCCGGGTGTAGTGACCACTCTCCTTGGTCCAGTGTTTGGGGACTTAGGTAGTCTGCTTGCCAATTCTCTACCTCCGGAATGTACATGGCCGACAGAGCCGGAACGGATCGTTCGGCACACTGAAGGATGCGCGCGACCTCCTTCGCTGCAGCCGAGCTCCATGTGCCTCCCTGATGATTGGCGTATGCCACGGCCGTGGCGTTGTCAGACTGGATTCTGACCGGACGGTCCTGCAGACCCTGGGACCACTTGGTGAGGCACAACTTGATTGCACGGAGCTCCAGTACATTGACTGGAAGGCGTGGCGACTCCTGAGTCCAGCGCCCCTGGGCTGACTGGGTACCCCAGACACCCCCCCAGCCGGAGAGGCTGGCATCCGCAGTGACCACAGTCCAATGGCACGGCAGAAACTACTTCCCTGTCTGAAGCACCGGAGATGTCGGCCACCACACCAGGGAGGACTTCAACAGTCGACTCTGGTAATCCAGTGATGAAGGGAGCTTGTCCCAACGTGACAGAATATCTTTCTGTAGCACCATGGTGTGGAATTGGGTATAAAGGACTGCCTCGAAAGAGGCCACCATCAGACCCAGAACCCTCACGCAGAACCGGAGTGACGACCACTTCTGGGTCGTCAACCGCTGCACCGCAGACTGTCATGTCTGAAGTTTCTTTATTTGGAGAAAGACTCTCGCCTCCGAGGAACCCAGGATTAACCCCAGGTATTCCACCCGCTGAGACGGTACCAACATAGACTTCTGTATGTTCAGAAGCCAGCCGAATTCCTGTAGGGTTTGGCAGGTGATGGACACGTCCTCTTCTAACTCTGAGCTCAGGAGAAGGTCGTCCAGGCAGCCCACGATAGCGATCCCGCGCTGCCTCAGCAGGGCTAGGATCGGAGCTCGCACCTTGGTGAAGACCCTTGGTGCCGAGGCCAGTCCGAACGGGAGGGCCACAAATTAAAAGTGGTCCTCTCCGATCGCAAAGCGCAGAAATCTCTGATGCTTTGCACATATGGGGACATGCAGATACGCATCCATGATGTCCAGGGAGGCCATGAAATCCCCCTGATGGAGCGCTGCCACCACCGAGCGAATCTACCCTATTTTGAAGTTTGGCACTTTGACAAAACAATTGAGGGCCTTGAGGTCCAAGATTGGACAAACCCCTTCCTTCTTGGGGACTACAAACAGATTGGAGTAAAACCCCTGAAACCGTTCCCTTGAAGGAACCGGTACAATCACTCCTCTGACCGGTAGATCCTGGACAGCCCCTGACAGAACCTTCCGGCGAACCGGAGGAAGCTGGAGGTTGGAAGGAAAAAATCTGTTTGGCGGGCAGTAAAGGATGGACCTTGCTCACGACGAGGCTCCTTACCCTTCCCAGACTGTGGGAGCAGTGTGCTTTTTCCACCTGTGGCATCCTTTATGATGTCATCCAGGGACGCCCCAAAAAGCTGTTCACCCTTAAAGGGTAAATCTACCAAAGCCTTTTTTGAAAACTGGTATGCAGACCAACACTTTAGCCTCAGCAGGCATCGCAGTATCACCGGGTAGGCGGAGGCCCTAGAAAGCAAGGGGAGTGTATCCAGGGCCGACTCACAAATTTTAGGCCCAGTACCAACTGGTCGGCCAGGTCCAGACAGGTCTCAGAAACATTGTGTCTCAAGCTCTTGCAGCAAGACCTTTGCCCGTTCAGTGAGTGTCTGCGACACCAGACCCCCGGCCAAAACCGATCTCACAGCCGAACCCACTACTGTGAACATGGAGCGGTCCACAGCCTCAGCCCTCCTATCTGCGGGGTCCGTAAATGTGGGAGCCCCTTCCACAGGCAACCTGGTGGCTTTACTCAGTCTGGACACCAGAGGGTCTATTGAGGGAGGAGAGACCCACTTTTTTAAAAAGTCCTCCTCAAAAGGATAACGGACCGCAAAGCATTTTGGAACAGCAAAAGCTTTCTGCGGTGTATCCCATTCCTTGTACAACAGTCTGTCCAGATATGGAACAGAAGGAAACACTCTCGTGGCGTGGGGTGGTTTGCGGAACCCAAAAGGGACCGGCATATCTGATGCCTCCGCCAAATCCTCAAGTATTTGAGTATCCCGCACTGCAGTGATAAGGGCTCCAACAAACGCTTTATCATGTGTCGGCTCTGAAACAGTGTTATCCTCATTGTCCGCGTGGGCCAAGCCTGCATCATCTGACATGACAGAACTAGAGCCAGAGGCAGTAGCACAATCTGGTTCTGTGTCAGAGCCATACCCAGAAGCTGGCGCAGGGAGGGGGCATTTTTTACCCCCCTTCTGGCCACTAGTCACTTCAATCCTGGCGAGAAACGCCTCCAGGACTGTCGTCATATAGCCTCCACAGAGGCCGCAGGGGCACTAAGGGTTAACCCCTGCAAGGCTGGGGTGGAAGCCTCTGGTTCAGACTCCATGTTGACCTACACTTCTGCCACCCTAGCACTGCAAGGCAGACACCCACCGGCCGCCTTCCCAGCTGTAAATACAGAGCAGGGGACCCTCAGGGGAACTCACCACCTGACCCAGTTGTAGCTGTGGCAGAAGCGCTGACGGTCATAAGAGGCCAAGACTATTTCCAAAATGGCCGCCATATGCTAGAAAACAGCATACGAACTACAGGAAAATGGCCGCCGATCTATACAAGCCACAATTCGCGGAAAAATGGTGGCCACACGCGCTAGTGAAAGCACAATGACGCAGCAGAAAGTCCACAGCAGCACTCCTCACACGAAACCAACTGTTCCCCACAGAAAACAGACCCCGTGAATGACAGAACCCCAGGAGGGCCCCCAACCTAACAGCCGCCACCCAGTATGGGGAAGGAGGGAGAGGAAGGGAGAGAGGAAAGCAGGGCGTACCCTCAGTTGACTTCCCCAGGAAAGCCCAAGCCATACCACCTTGCCGAGGCAAGGGGCCTACTCACCCGTCCTGCTACCACCGGCTGGAGGCATTCCTGACTAACCCAACGTCCGCAAACGGCATGGCAGTCGGCCAGACACACTGTGACAAGGCTATAGAGACTGGTCATATGTGTGCCCTAGAACATGAAAGTTCCCCGGCCACCCCTGGAGCAATGGGGCATGTCGTAGATGACCCAGAGCTGAGGGCCGGCTCACGCTCGATGGCCGAACATAGGGGAGACTACAAGGATCGACGATCCAGCCTGTCACCTAGTCGGCAGTTGATAGTAGAATCCAGGATCCAAAAAAGCAGGAACCAAAATAATAAAAGCGAAAAAATCCAGAGTACATGGACTCAGAGGCCAGTCTACTGCTGATGCTAGGCAGAAAAAAACTGAAGCAGTTCAGTCAGAGTGGGGGTTATATACCCAGGGAACCACGCCCCCTGGGAGGAGCTGTACTGCAGAAGTGTTTTTTAATACTTAAAGTGATGTTTTCTGCCTAGTCTCTCCTGGAAGGAAAAAGACAAAAACCTAAGGTCAATACTGCTGTGTCAGTCCATGAACGGAAGAGAAAGATCCCCAACACTGCGCCAATTATAGACCAATTTCTTTATTAAATTACGACACTAAACTACTATCAAAAATGTTGGCACTTAGACTACAGGATCATTTAGTGAAGCTAGTTCACCCTGATCAAATGGACTTCATGAAGGGCCATGAGGGACAGAGATAACACCAAAAGGGCATTGAATGTCCTCCCCTGGATGCAACATGGCCCAGACAGAGCCCCTAGAATATTATCTATGGACGCCAAAAAGGCTTTTGACAGGGTTAACTGGGCATTTATGACGGAGGTCCTGAGGTGGATTAGAGTAGGAGATCGTATGATGGGCTGGGTACTGGTGCTGTATGCGTCCCCGAGAGCAAGAGTAAAGGTGAATGGCACTTTGTCAAATTATTTCCAAATATATAATGGTACGAGACAATGGTGTCCTCTGTCTCCATTGCTATTTGCGATGATATTGGAATCTTTTCTCTGTAAAATAAAGGAAAACAATGGAATCCAGGGAACGTGTATTGGGCTGGATGAACATAAGGTCTCGGCATATGCTGATGACTTGTTTTACCTGTCCGCACCATAGACCTCATTACCTGCTCTGATGGCAGAAGTATCTAAATTTGTAGTTTTATCAAATTTTAAGATTAATTTTGAGAAATCTATACTATTCCCCTGCCATGTATCTTCAAGTATGGCTAATACTCTGCAAGACGCGTATCGCTTTGTATGGAATAAGAAATGTTTGTTCAACTTAGGGACGCATATAATGCCTGACCCAAAACTTCTATACGATTTGAATTATGGGGCCTTGATGGAGGGGGTAAGGGAGGACCTTCAAAAATGGAAGGGTCAGTTATTAACTTGGTTCAGAAGGGTGAACGCAATAAAGAAGTGTATACTACCTAAAATAATTTACCTCTTACATACAGTGCCAATTTCTCTTCTCTTGAGTTTTTTTTAAGGGCATACGGAGGGCCTTCATGTCCTTTGTATGAAATTATATACGCCCCAGATTAGCCTATGATATTCTGTGTAGAGGAAAGTCAGATGGCGCAGTAGGGCTGCCAGATGTAGCATCGTATTATAGAGCAATGGCGCTAGTATGTATATTGAATTGGAACCATGATTACTCGAGTAAAATATGGGAAAAATTAGAACAATGGCAGGAAGGAACATCCTGGATCCCGAAGGTAGACCGAGGGCTCTCAAAATGGACATCACCCTTAACTCATAATACATTAAAGATATTTGATAAAATAAACCAACTAGGAGATTATGCACCCAGGATATCCCCCTTAACTCTGCTGGAGGGATTCCCATGGTTCCCCCCAGGTGAGGAAGTAGGATCGATGAAGGCCAGGGGGAAGGATGGGCATACTACATTCGTAAAATTTGCCCCATGTGGAATCCTGACTCCCTTACCAGAATTGAGGCAGAGCTTGGGAACAGTTCCAATGGCGGAGTGGAGGTACCATCAATTAGTGTGCTTCTTTCACAAGTGGAAAACCATGATAAGACCTCTAAATTTTCTTACTATATTTGAAACTAAATGTGTGAAGATAACAGGGGCTAAACACTTAGGTGTAAATTCAGGTAGAATTGCCTATCTTTAGGCGTGCCTAGTGTCTGGTATTTACACTATGCCGTCGCAACTTTTTCAGGCAAGTGCTTTATTCTCAAAGCACTTGCCTGTAAAGTTGAGGCGGCGTAGCGTAAAAGACCCAGCCAAATTCAAATTCGGCAGGTAGGGGGCGTGTATTATTTAAATGAAGCGCGTCCTCACGCCGAAGGAACTGCGCATGCGCAAGCCGTTAATTGATCCCAGTGCGCATGCTCCAAATCTCCATGTCAAAACGTAAACGACGTGAAAAAAAACGGCGGCACGCCGTCCATACTTAACATTGCCTGCGCCTCATATAGCAGGAACATTACGACGGTACTAAGCCAACGCAAAAGAAGTAAAAAAATAGCGCCGGCTGGGCGTACGTTAGGGAATCGGCGTATAGGCTCATTTGCATATATTAAGATGGGAATGACACCTAGCGTACAGCCTAAAATATGAAAATAAGATTCAATGGCGTAAGACTTTTGCCAGTTGAATCTTATGGTAATCTATGCGTAACTGATTCTATGAATCAGGCGCATAGATAGGAGGGATCTGGAGATAAGCCGACTTCTTTCTTTCCTGAATCTGGCCCTTATTGTCTCAAATGTATATATTAGTCCTAGGTACCCGGAAAAAAACAACACCCTTCTATATTAAAGACTGGGAAGGAGAGCTAAACAACAGGTTTACCACGCTACAAATTAAAAAGCTTATCGACTCCTCACACTATGAATGAATGAATGAATGAATGAATGAATGAATGAAGAAATTATATAGCGCATCACATGCGAACTAAATCGCCTCTGGGCGCTCGTTGTTCCCGTCTCCTTTGATATCAAAAGAGATGAGTTTTGATCTTTCTTCTAAAGGCCAAGTGGTTCTCCTCCAACCGAATGCTGGTTGGTAAAGCGTTCCATAGTCTGGGACCTTGGAGCGCAAATCTTCTTTCTCCTTTGGATTTGTATCTGGCTATACATCGGTAAGCTCACAGATTCAAGAGATGTCTTATAAATTTCTATCGAGGTGGTATAGAACCCCAGTGAGACTGGCACAGATGTACAGGAATGCAGACAACAAGTCTTGGAGGGGATGTGGCAGGAGGGTACTTTATTCTACCTGTGGTGGTCTTTCCCAAAGATCAGAGGATTTTGGCAAGAAATTGTCCCCTGGGTTGAAAGGCTGTCTCCCGGAGAAATGGAGTTGACCCCTCTAAACTTCTTATTTCATGGGTCAGCGAGGTCCATTGGATCATATAAAGATAGTATTACGCCTCATTTATTAAATGCGGCAGAACTATTAATACCTAGTCTATGGAAACAGAAGAAAAGACCAACTATTTTTGAGTGGAAGAGAGAAGTTAATTTAATTATGGAGGCAGAAACATGGATTTCTATGGTTAAAAAATAGAAAGCATAAGTTTAGAGAAATATGGACAGAATGGGAACAACGCTCACCAGAGATAGAATAATATAAGGAGCTGCAAAAATTCCAGGTAAATGCTCATGGACAGAGAGAGAGTGAGAGTGGGGGGTGGAGAATATCTTTTTTTTTTCTTATTTTTTTTTTGTCTCTCTTCTACCCCCCTTTTTTTAATTCTCTTTTTTTATGAATGCTCGTGTGGCTCAACCCCTAACCCCCATCTGTATGGGTATAAAAGGAGGGGGGCATTGAGGGAGGGGTTGGGTTTTTTTTTTTTTACTTTTTTTTGGTAATAGGAAAGGGAAGAGGGAAAGTGAGATAAGGGGGGGGGGTAAGTTATAAATGGGTATTATGGCTTTTAGAAGCCTCAGATTATATATATATATATATTTTTTTTAATAGGGGGTGGGAGAGAGTCACAGGAAATAAGTGGGGGTGAGGGCGACAACTTCTCTTTTTTTTCTTTATTTTCTTCTTTTAGGGAGGGGGCTGTATAGGATATACCGTAGATAATGATGTTTGCATTATTATAATGTTTTTGATATGTGATATATTGTTAAATGGAATTGTTGTTGAAAAATTAATAAAAAAATTAATAATAAAAAAAGTCACTTCTCGTGCTAAAATTGGCATGTAATCTTGGAGTATTATAGCTATTCTCGAATTACACATTACCTGCTTTCCAACATACACCTTCACACGTCAATTCATAAACAAGCCTGCAGTTTTCTATCTGGAGAAGGTCTTAGTACCAGAGGTATTACCCTTTTTTTACAACTTACTCCAAGATAAAATTAGATTCTCCAAGTTGGCCCCCTTTGCAAGGAGGAAAAGGGACATTGGTTACTCCTTTACAGACTCTCAGTTGTGGGCAGCGCTTAAAGCTCATTTCAAGGCCTCGTGCTCTATCAATCTCTGGGAGTTGTCTCACAAAATAATCTCAGATGGTATACTACCACCAGTACCCTGCATAAAATGAATTTCTCACTTTCTCTCCTTTGTTGGAGGGTTTGTGGCTCCATAGCTAATCTATATAATATTCTCTGGGAATGTACTAAGGTGTCCTATTTTTGGAATTATAACTTTTACTTAGCATCCGAGAGTATCAAAATTCCTAAAACTCCCTCCTGCTCACCAATTGTCAGTATTGACAATATTCTCTCTCATCTTCAATGCCTTTTTATCCACATTTTGTTGGCCACTAGATTAGTCATTGAACACCACTGAGAAACTGCTAATCCTCAGCGATGATCACTTGGGACCCACCCACAGTATGTATGAATGTATGTTAGCCCCCACAAGGGCCACCTATGCCCATCTAAGTCTTTACCGAAGTGCCTTTCTATGCACTATTCTTTCCCTGCTGTATTAACCATTTACCTACATTTTCTTGTGCTTCAGTGTAAGAACTGGTAGAGCCTGTGCTTCAAATCTGTGTTCTGTAAACCTTGAATAACTTTCAATAATAATTTTTTGGAAGATAGAAAAAACTAAATGGTTTTATCTTTTAAAACTCCTTTATATTATGTAGACAGCAACAGTACAACAGTTTGTCAGTTCCATGCAGGTTAAATTTCAAATACCGTATTTGCCGGTGTATAAGACGACCGGGCGTATATGGCGACCCCCTAATTTTACAGTTTAACCACTTTAGCCCCGGACCATATTGCTGTCCAATGACCAGAGCACTTTTTGTGATTCGGCACTGCGTCGCTTTAACTGACAATTGCGCGGTCGTGCGACGTGGCTTCCAAACAAAATTGGCGTCCTTTTTTTCCCACAAATAGAGCTTTCTTTTGGTGGTATTTGATCATCTCTGCAGTTTTTATTTTTTGCGCTATAAATAAAAATAAAGCGACAATTTTGAAAAAATGCTATATTTTTTACTTTTTGCTATAATAAATATCCCCCAAAAATATATAAACATTTTTTTTTCCTCAGTTTAGGCCAATACGTATTCTTCCACGCCTCTCTGACTCTCAAAGCCAATCCGAGCAGGCTACTATATCTAGCCTGCTTGGATTGGCAGAGGTTGTTATTCCAATCCGAGCAGGCTCTGTATTCATTTGAATACATCGTTCACTGGGATTGGCTAAGCAGTATATACTGTATGTAGCCAAAGCTAATACAGTACCCTTTTTCTTTATACTATTTACTAGGGATGAGCCAAATACCCCTGGTTCCGTTTGCAAAAGAACAGGCAAAAAAGTTGTTCGAACACGCGGACACCATTAAAGTCTATAGGACACGGACATGAAAAATCAAAAGTGCTCATTTTAAAGACTAATATGCAAGTTATTGTCATAAAAAGTGTTTGGGGACCTGGGTCCTGCCCCAGGGGACATGTATTAATGCAAAAAAAGTTTGCCATTTTTTTAGGAGCAGTGATTTTAATAATGCTTAAAGTGAAACAATAAAAGTGAAATATTCCTTTAAATTTCATACCAGGGGGGGTGTCTATAGTATGCCTGTAAACTAGCGCATGTTTACCGTGCTTAGAAAAGTCCCTGTACAAAATGACATTTCTAAAGGAAAAAAGTAATTTAAAACTACTCGCGGCTATAATGAATTGTCGGTTCCGGCAATACAGATAAAAGTCATTGAAAAAAAGCAGCATGGGTTCCCCCTTAGTCCATTACCAGGCCCTGTTGGTCTGGTAGGAATATTAAGGGGAACACCAAAATTTAAAAAAAAATGTGTGGGGTCCCCCCAAATTCCATATCAGGCCCCTTAGGTCTGATATGGATATTAAGGGGAACCCTGCACCATTTTTTTTAAATGGTGTGGGATTCCCCCAAAAAATCCATAGTCTGGTATTGATTTTAAGGGGAACCCCACACCAAAATGAAAAAAAAAATGGAGTGGGGTTCCCCCAAAAAATCCATACCAGACCTTTATAAACCTGGCAGGCTGCAGGAAAATAGGGGTGACCAGAGAACGATACCACCTCAATAGGAGGCACCCAGCTGAATGATGCTCTCCTGCCGTGATAGCTCTTTTAAAGCTGAGGGCAGGGCCACCTGTCACATGAGCGGGTGACCCCCGCCCCTTCTGATGCAAGGAGAAAGGCAGGGGTTACCCGGTGATGTGTACGTGTGACCCCGCCCCCTCTGGCGCAACGCGGGTTTCTCATGATGCACCAGAGTGGGGTCACCAGGAAACCCCTGCAATTTTCCTTGCCTCAGAGGTGTCTGGGTCACGACAGGAAAGCGTCATTTGGCCGGGCACCTCCTGTGGAGGTGGTATCCTTCATAGCGGCGGGGCTTTTCTTCTCCATATCGCTCGAGACTGAATTACATCGTTGAAATCTTTTATTTTTTTTATTTTTAAAGGACTTGTCCCAAGCTGTCTCCTGTGGTTTTTAACATTGACACTTTTTGTGAAATGGTAGGGGAACCATGTACCCCTTTACCAATTCACATAGGGGGGCCAGCATCTAGAGTTCCCCTTTGTTAAAGGGGACTTCCAGATTCCGATAAGCCCCCCGGCTTCAGACCCCCACAACCACTGGGCGAAGGTTGTGGGGATGAGTCTTCATTTGAGGGCATGTGGCCTGGTATGGTTCAGGAGGGGGGCGCTCTTTTGTCCCCCCATTTTTTTCTGTGGCCTGCCAGTTTGCGTGCTCGGATAAGGGTCTGGTATGGATTTTTGGGGGGAACCTCACACCATTTAAAAAAAAATAATTGGTGCAGGGTTCCCCTTAATATCCATACCAGACCTGAATGGCCCGATATTGAATTTGGGGAGACCCCACACATTTTTTTTAAATTATGGTTCAGGGTTCCCCTTAATATTCATACCAGACCCAAATGGCCTGGTAATGGACTGGGGGGGGGGCCTATGCCGTTTTTTTTCAATTACTTATCTGTATTGCCGAGACCCGACAATTCATTATAGCCACAAGTAGTTTTAAATTATTTTTTTCTTTCGAAATTTCATTTTGTGCAGAGACTGTTATAAACGCGGGAAACATGCGCTACTTTACAGGTATACTATAGACACCACCGGGTACGAAATTTAAAGGAATATTTCACATTTATTGTTTCACCTTAAGTATTATTAAAATCACTGCTCCACAAAAAAACTTGTTTTACATTGATACATGTCCCCTGGGGCAAGACCTAGGTCCCCAAACACTTTTTTTATGACAATAACTTGTATAATAACCTTTAAACCTAAAATTGTTCGCTGTTCGGCGAACAGCCAATGTTCGACTCGAACATAAAGTTCATCCCTACTATTTACATGCAAGTGGGCATGGATAGAGTGCACACAACCTATTCATTAGAAAGCTAAGTTATTCCTATCTAAAGAAAATGTTTTTGCTAAATTAGACGTGCAATGTTTATAGTTCAAGTTGAGAATTTATTAGATGATGAGTGCCATTTATTTCGAATAATTTACACAAACACTTTGTTTAAATTCTGGAACTAATGGGATACAATTGAAAGTCAGCCACATGCAAGAAATGTATGGCATTTTGACAATGTGAGAATAATAGTTTGCCAATTATTAATCAGTAGTCTGAAGTTAAGCATTTCAGCTGGTATATACCTGTATGTTGTGTCGCCTAATAAAAGTTAATCATCTCTAAGACAGCCAAACACAGACACATAAATCCCACAGGAAGCAGTTCATCCTCTCCACTGCTGGCCTTCTCACCTTAGCCTTACTGATGAAAGTATTATACTGCTTTGAAATCTTCTATTTCCTTTCTTTATCCTAATTTTGAAAAATAATTTGAGTTTGGCTAATGGGCATACATGTGTGAGATTTTATTTTATATATATATATATATATATATATATATATATATATATATATATATATACACATACACACATACACACACACACCTGTTATGTTTGTAGGGGTGTGCACTGGTGGTCTGCATGTGTCATTTGGTACAATGGAGATACAATTATATCATCTTTTAATTTTATTAACTATGGAAAAGAGAAAAATATCTTACTGGCACACACATATAGTTATCATTAATAAAACTGAGCACATAAAATTGTACTTTGTGGGGAAATTGATATTGTGGCCACAGTATTCTCAGTAATCTAAAGTGGTATTAAAATGGCATTGGACAATTACTCTGTCGGTGTGTTTAAGTCATAAAGTTAATAATTTGAACCTTATCAGCTTTTCCACAGCCAATCAATTAATGAGTATAGCAAAAGGTATTAATGTTTTTTTAAATGATATGGTCAGGTCAAAAAAGAGTCCAAAAATTCCCAAAACCCTCAGTTGGTTCAGATAGTAGCTGTAAAGCCTTACAAAGCATATTCCAAATTGCACCAAAGGGGATATAATTCCTTCTTGATTCCTAAAAACAACTCAGATCATGAGAAATGGCACAGGGAGCCAGTCAGTTGTGTTGCAGTTCCAGGCTAGTTTGTTTAACATTTATGCATAGTAAATTAAAGCCATTAACAAATATATTATGTCATTGTGTTGCCTCACCTGTTATGCAGTAGTCTATATAAATTTATAAAGCTGAACTTTATCCTCTGCCCAGTCACTGATATAAGCTCTAGAGCTTCTGCGGTTAGGTTGCTCTTCATAGTGCTGGAGAGATAAAATGCTCAAGTTGTTCTGTACATGTAGCTCTCAGGAGAATGCTTCCTAAATGAAAATTCAAAGACATACCAGGATAAATGAGAACTGTCTTCATATTAGACATGTGCACACTGAAATATTTTGTTTCGTAATTTAGTCATTGAAGGCTTATGGTGTCTGTCGAATGTTCTAAGAAAAAAAAAAGAAGGTTCGACAGAATCTTTAAAAAAAAAAAATTGACTCTTCATGTTGAATCTCTATGTCGAATCTGTCATTGAAGGCTTATAGTGTCTGTCGAATGTTCTAAGAAGAAGAAAAAAAAAAAGATTCGACAGAATCTTTAAAAAAAAAGTTGACTCTTCATGTCGAATCTCTATGTCGAATCTTCATGTCTCTCCATGTCAAATCTGTTCTCTTTGTGTAGAATAATATTGGACTACTAGAGTTAAGGTTAGGCACATTTGACCACAACGAAAACGAAAATAAAGCATTTGTTTATGTCGGATCTTTAGTTTTTCGTTTTCTGTGCTTTCGTTATTGTTTGTTAAAACAATAACGAAAATAACTGAAATCGGACAAAAATGCATTCGGACGAAAACGAATGCACATGTCTACTTCATATCATGCTTCTATTGTGTGTGTGTCTGTATGCTTGTAACATTAAAACAGTTAAACATGGGTAACAATAATTAACAAAATCCATGTCTGTATCTCAAAAGGGTTTTAGATTTATCTCTGAGAATGGTAAAGAATGTGAGAGATGTGCAAATCTCCACTCAAACTAAGTACCTTTGGGATTCACTGCAGATTGCCATCCAACTTTGTCTGAAAACAGGCCAAGTGTAGAAAAGGGTACAACCACTGAGCCAACCAAGCGTAGGATAAAAGAGGTGCTAGATGGCAATTGATAGGCACCCCCCTAAAGGCCAATATTTTTAAATGATAATTAAACCAGTTAAATGAGCTGTGCACTCACCATTCAGTTCTAACGAAAGTTTGTACACCATGAGAAGATTAGTTCACACATAATTTTTATTTACTGTTGTCCACATACATTGCCATTTTAACATCCAGCAGTTCAAATTTTCAGTTTTGTAACTAGACAAAACACCTGTCCAGACTTCATAGCGAGTGGATTGTATGTATATTAAAACAGGGTGCTTTCATAACTATAAACATAATCAATCAACTTTTTTCTTGACATATTTCAAACACTAGATTAAGGTTTCCCACATGGGTATAAATGCTACGGAATGTTGACATGGAGGGGGTCACATGGATCAGTGCTCAAAAAAAAAAAATCTGTCAACATGACAAAGTAAATTAAGCCTGTGTCATATATAGCTAGTAAGCAACCTATTGTAAATTGCTCAGTCAAAGAGGCAGCTTTATCATTACCTATTATTTTGTTGCAGGAATTAAAACAGGATATCTCCAGCTTCCGTTACGAGGTGCTTGATCTTTTGGGAAACAGGAAACCTCCAAGGAGAAGCTATTCCACCAGCAGTACGGAGGTATCACAGAAGGAAGAAGGAACAGAAGAGAGACCCAAATCAAAGAGTGTTTCTTTTAATGTAGCCAACAAAAAAAAGGATTTCAATGTCTCAGCCCTTATTAAAACTGTGTCTGGGGTTGAAATCATAGATAATACACCCAAAAGCAATGGCATTAGTAAGCGTTCCTTCATCCGTAATGGAAACAAGCTCCAAAGGCTGTCAAGTTCCAAAAAGGAATCTTTTAAAAGACTGGGCTTGCTTTTCTCTAAAATGAATGGACATATGCCAACACCGCCAACTGAACCAGTATATTCTATTTCGGATGGACTTATTCAACCTCACTGCATGTGGCAGGACACAAAATGTAGCGAGCAAGAGCCAGAGTGCTCTAAAAGTGAAATTAACCTCAATGAGGTGAGTCAAGATGGGAGTATTGGTGGTCAGAGTCATGATCATTCTCCAATTTGTTCCAACTCCCTACACTGTGCTTCCGACCTCTGCTCTTCTAATACCAAGCTAATAGACTCGACGGAGGATGTGTTTGACTCATGGGGTGAAGCATGTGACCTGCTCATGAACAAGTGGAAAGAGGGGCAGGAGGAGCAACAGGTCACAACAAGACTTTAAAATAATTATTTAGAACTGCTGTATTATTTAGCTAAATATAGATTTGTAACAATTTCCTTTTACAGAGCATTAAATAAGGTAGGAATCCCTTCCGTTCACATGGATGAGTGTGGACGTTCATTAACAGCGGTCTATTTTGCAATATTTTTTTACCATGTTTGTTTGCTTTTTATATCAAGGCTTACTAAACTGTCTAAGCTTCCATGCTAATCTTTTCAGCATCAGCAAGGCTTTCAGACTATAGAAGAACATTAAGGGGAATGCCAAGCATGTGCAGGTAACACTTGCTGCACTTGCATCCTAAAAGTTTGTTCACTGATACACTCCCCCTGCTGTTTCCCAGGAAACAATCTATTCTAAAATATTGTTAAGGATTTTTGTATTGCAATTTCCACCAGCAGCATGTGGGATTTTGACATTTTTGCACAAAAACTGTATATCGGGATAGATATAGATAGTCTGTGCATAACTTTTAGCATTTCACTACCTTCCTGCACTTTTTATTTTAACTGGACAACCACTATAAAGTAAGCATTAACTCTTCACTACGGCTCTATGGTATTTTCATGCATTCTGTAATAGTCTTTATAAAATAAAATAAATCCTGCAATTATGCACAGTTAAGTGAGAAGATTCCTAACAGCATTAAAACACAAAGGAGAAAAAAAAATTCCATTTAAAGTGCAAGTCCATCTGAAACTAAACAACTTAGATGGCTCAAATTTAATTGTCTTATGAAATTCAGAAATATATGGGGAAACAGATCATCTTTATAGCAGCACTCACGCTGGGAGAGAAAGGAGTAGCACTAGGAGCCAGAGTCCTGATGACAGAGAGCCCTCATCAGTCTGTTCTTGCTCCTTCGCCGTTTAGTTACAGGCTAAAGTTAGGAAGGCTAGCTAGCTGTATTGCTTAACTGCAGTAATAAAAAGTCTTGTCACTAGGCTGTCTTTGCAAGACTGTGTAAATCTCAGGACTGGAAGAATATAAATGCAAAATGTTTTCTAGGTAGACTGTTTCTATATATGTATTTTCCTGTCTGGCTGGAGTGCAACTTTAATGCTGTGGCCCAGCTCTCTCTTCAAGATTGCCCAAGTAGATATGATGCAAATGTTTTCTACAAGACAAGTCATCAATTTACACAGTCCATTGAAGTTAATATGCGTCCTGCCATTTATTAAGATGCTATAAATAACAAACACGCATATAAATGTTAAGGTTTTGAAGAATTCAAGATTTTTGTGAAGATATTTCAAACACATATGGCTGGCAACAGCAGCTAGTGTCTACAAAGTATGAAACAAATCATTTGCACAAACATATAAAACATAAGTAGAATTAGGTGAAAATATTGCATTCTCCAGTCATACTCCAGGAAATATTTACCTATATGTTTGTGAATGTCTTGGATAACTTATTTTATACAAGGCAACTTGCTTTTAAAAACAGACAGTTAAATGTTTATTTTTGCAATGGAAAGATCTTAAAAACTCTGGTACCATTTGTAACATTTCTGCTAATTTACAAAAGATATTGGGAATCTTAATTTAACAATGTGTAGCTGTGTTCAATGTGAATACCCAATCATGTGCAGATGAAATAAACAGGAATTAATTTTACACATGATTGAATAATTGAAGGGACTCTTCGCTCAATTTATTGAGTGAAGTTTCTGAACTTCTGTTCTAAATCAATTATCTTGTAATATCACATAAGCCTAAGAAAGGTATTTGTATTCTTGATCTAAATTATGTGTAGCTCAGGGGCAGGCACAGAAAATTAAGAATAGTGAATTGTGTTTTTTTTTATCCCACTCTATTATCTATATATATATAGAATCACTTAAAATTCTAAAATATATTATTTATTCTTTATATTATATATGGATATGTACTGCTGTACATTTGCACATAGACTTAAAAAATATTTCTTCAGTCAAAATCCTACTACTATATGTGAACCAAGAACCAACAAATAACACCTTAAAAACGTGAAGGGGTGGTTTTGTGCACCTCAGATTATACGTCCTATGAAGCTTCAGAAATAATTAATGCTAAAGAAATCAAATGTTTGAAAACTTTCATGAAAAAATGTATTGAATATAAAAAAACATTAGTTTTATTTATATCTATTTAATTATCTCAGGAATGTATCAGAAGACAAGGAAAGGTAAGCACCATTTGAGAACATTAAGCTTAATATAATTTAATTTAGAAGTATTAAATAGAAGCCGTTTATAGTCTTGGCAGAAAGATATAAACATTTTCAGTATGTAAAAGTGTTTTTCAGTATTTAAAGTTTGTTTCTTGGCTTCCCCAGGGAAATAATTTAGATCTAACTGGTGTCAGACTAACCATATCAAACAGAGTTAACAGCACATTGTTACTCATCTTAATGGAACCTGAACAGTTATATAGCTCAAGTTAAAAAGGTTTGACTAAAAAAGAAAATTTAATTCCATGGAATTTTATAGGTCATCTTAAACTAGGGGCATTATAAAAAAGAAAAAAAGCAGAGCAGAGTAAAGTTCAAGGTTTTGCATATAGTTACAATTGGATCACCTACAACTGGTTATTTCCCCTACATTTTTTAATAGTATAACTACATTTATATTCAAATAAAAGAATACAATGAGTTTCTTTGAATGCAATTTTCGGTCTGGCTTATGAGGCCTATAGGCTACAGTGTCAATTTTTTGCATTCAGTTACGCTATAAGCCTAGGTAATTAACACATAGAAATAAGTAAAAAAATAGCAGCTAGAAGCACTAGTTTAAGCTTGCTGTAGTGTTGTAGTTAGACAATTATAAACAAGCTGATCAGTATGCACAAGTAAGCACAGTTGTTTCTTAGGTTAATGTGAACTGCAGATACTCCACTATTATCCCATAAAAAGTTTATTTTTACAGATTTGTATGCAATACACATTTACGCTCCTGTGTGTGTATAGGCCCATTAAAAACAATAGGCTGCATTTAGAGTAGTGGAAAAAATGTCTGATTGCCTAGAACATGGCACTTCTAGGCTTCTGTGCATGAGAGGCCAGTTGGCTCTTTCCTGAGATTTGATGGCCAAGGATGGCTATTGAGATTTAAACTGCCACTCCAGCCCTAACAATACCAGCATGATTGGGCAGTGCCCACTATCTAGTGGAGCATCTACATTAGGAAACTACTACCATCTACTGAACATTTCCATTTGCAAAGGAAGTTTCCTTAGTAAATGTGGTAAAAATTCACTTTGCAAAGAATACTCAGACATGTTGAAGATTATATATATATATATATATATATACACACACACACACACACACACACACACACTGTATATTAGCTTGAATATGACCCCATTGACTAAGGAAAGTGAAAATTCCCTTGCAAAGTAAACATCATATTTGCCTTTAGTAAATAATCTCCAATTGTGTCTGGAAGGCTTACATTGTTTCATTCAACATCTGAAAATCTATATATCCACATTCTTGAGCTTTACATGCCAGGAAAAAAATTCAACAGTTCAACCTAAAGCAGATAATGCATACTTTTTGTGAAAAGCACTTTTCAATTTTAGTTTGCGTTTTCTCCTATCCTTCCAATCCTGGTAAGCATAGCTTTTGAGTGTGACTATGTTGGTTTTCAGACAGCAGATTGCATCCTGTAAACAAAGTATGCATATCATAGTAACATTTTGTAAAACACTTGTGAAAATATAAGGTTTCAAAACATTATTTGCATGAAATCCTCTGTTACAACCCATATCTTATGCAGAAGAAATTGTTTTTCTCTTAACAATGTTAATTACCTGTTAAATACATTTACTGACCCAGATGGGACATTTCTCAGGGTGACTGAGCCTTTGCCAAAATAAGATGCAGATTTAACTAATTCAATAAATGCACCATTTTTTTTAAGATTATGTTCTTTGTTTTCATTTTGGACATGTACACCAGCAGTAATGCCAAAGAGTAAACATACAGGGCATATACAATATTGGATCATACAAATCATGAAACTACATCACTTAAATCAGGGGTCTCCAAGCTTTCTAAATAAAGGGCCAGTTTATTGTCATTTAGACTTCAGGGGGGCCAGGCTGTGTCCAGTGGGAGTAAACCATGCCCTATCTTTGGTAATAGGGGGAGGGCTAGTGCCCTATTGTTGGTGTCAGTAGTAAGAATGTTTCCTTATTATTAATGTCCATGGCAGGATAAAGGAAAACAAAGTAAAGGAAAGCAAAGGGCTGCTTCCAGCACCCTGCCCACAGTTTGGAGACCACCGACTTAAAGCCTCATTGTATTGTCATGTAAATGCATGCAGGCTTCTAGAACTTGCACTTTACTGACCAACAAGCAGACATTAACTTTGTTCACTCTTAACTTTAAAGGAAACCTTTCATGGGAGGTCATATAGGCTGCACCCATGAACCAAGTCATTGTACAGATAAGAAATTAAAACTTTATTTGCTAAATCCTTGGCATCGGTCTGCGACTCAAATGTTGAAGCCAGAACCAGGCAAGTAAAATAATGATTGCGACTATTACCTAGGAGACTGGAGTGTTAAGGATAGACTAATGAAAAACATCAAAGTAGATAAAAAAATTGGAATACCGCGCTACCCAACTAGCATGTGATGTACGTAAAACAAAAAAACTGCAGCAGCTCAAAAAATGTGAGATAGCACATACAAATCAATAGGTCGCAGCTCTCCCTTTCTCCTTTCACCTAATGAAAAACATCCACTTATGCCAGTCCATCTTTTTGTTTTTTCACTAAAACTAAAGCTTATTTTCCCTCCCACCTTCTTAAACATGAACGTGCATCAGCCACATGGGTTGCCATCTCTATAGAAAAAGGGCCACATGTGGGCTTCTTGCAATGTTTATAATAGCTCATATGCCTTTAAGGCTAATGTTAAAAATATATGGCTTCCAGGAAAATGTGCTATACTTCCAAAACATCAGGTTGGTATTGATAGACACTGCGCTTTTCTGTATCTAGTGAATTAGCCAGATGTGCAAGTAAAGCAAGACAATATAAATGGGAAGGGATAGAGATATGCAAAAACTTTCCTGCTCCTTGTTTGCTAAAAAGGTACATTGAATTATTTATCTTATTACTACAGCAGTTAGAAAACGTATTAAACGTATTCTGAATTGGTTAGCCTACTTTCTCAGATTCAATTGAAACACTGGCAAGAGGCCTGAAGTAAGCTTTTGTTTACCTAAAGTCTCAGAAACATTGTCCCATTCACTGAATCTATCATAAATGAGTAAGGGATCCAAAAGGTAGGTAAGCTGTATATTGCCTCTACATTCACACATCTCTCCGCAATCAGAGCAGAGACCAGTAGTAATCCAGTTTACTTATTCCAATAGGTTTCTCAGATAGTGTGAGTGGGAAAAAGCAAAGTTGAACATGGTAAAAATGTTATAAAACAGGACATTTCGTCAGCTCTAAAGCCTCGTACACAAGATCAGACTTTCATTTGACTTTTCTATGGATTTAGGTCAGAAGGGCATTGGCCGTGAACTTGTTCTGCATACACATGGCCCAACATTTTCAGCGAACCTTTACCAAACCACGTGGTTTTTGAGCTCTTTACCGCCACCCTTTGGGCAACTTCTGCTATTGTTGTCTGATGTTTAGCATTGGTTCCGACCATGCGTGTTTGTACTTTGGATTTTAGTTGGATGGACTTGTGTACACACGATCGGATAATCCAACGTAACAGATTTATTGCCAGACAGTTGGGGAGCATGAACAGCCAACATTTGCTGTCATTAATTCAGCCGACAATTGTCTGATGGAGCATACATACGGTCAGATTATCCAAAACAACATGACCAGACAATTATGGCCATAAAATTGGATCGTGTGTACGTGCCTTTAGACTGATAACATGACAGCTGATCACCCAGTCCTTGTCTGCTCAGAGTGGCGATTGTCAGTCACCGCTCTCTGCTCTGCCCCTCTAGCACTTACTGGAGCACCAGACTGGAGAGGGGGCATGTGCATTTGGCTTTGGCACTAAGCCACACACTGAGAGCCAGAGCCAGCAGTCAGACAACTAGGTGGGTCCTGACAATATGCCCTGGAGTGGCTTTGTGATATTAGCTGATAGTGGGCAATAGCCTGCTATAAGCTGACTCTGAGTCAGAGGACAGCAAAAAATAAGTGCACTCCAGTGACCCCTAAGAGAAGTATGGTCAAAAAAAGCTTTCCTCGTACTGCTCTTCTACTTAGTTAAGATTTATAGACATGTCCACTCCTGATGTTTTTAGAAAAACCTAATGTAAAGGTCTTTTAAGAGCATTCTCTTTGCTAGAGCTCTAATGTGTCAAAGAAAATGTTATTCACACACTATTATGTTGTTATATAAGCATATATGTTTGTTTCAAACAAGGAAATACATGTATAAAAGCATGCGTCAAACAGGAAATTTCAGGTTCAAAATTAAAAGTAGCAGCATACAGTACAGCTGTGTAGCAAAATAAATTTCAGCTTTATCATGCTAACACAAATACAGAGATCTCACTTCTGAGAGGTGTAAGAAAACATTCACTTTATCCTATTCACAGCATTACTAGTAATAAACATTACAATACCTGAGAGCAGTAGTGTGCCACAGTCTTCAGAAGTGCAATTTCTGTGCATATAAATTAAGATGAAATACAGCTGCCGCCGTTCACATTAAAATTAGAAGATGAAAAGCAATTACAAGGTTGAGGGAATTTGAATTTAGCAGTTTTATAGCATATGATAAAATATTACTTTTCTTTTAAACTGTGAAGGACAATACAATAATGTTAAACACATTAGCCTCTGAGGTGCAGTAAGTAATATCAACAGCACTTAAGGCTGGTTCACAGCATGGGGTCCAGCGCGTCCCTGTTCACCAACTCAGATGCTAATAAGGTCCAAATTGTTATCTAATTTTGCACCTGAATCGGAACCAAAGATGCACAGGACCCCTTTTTAATGTGAACCACAGATGCCCCGGAGCTGTGTGAAGTGGCATCATTGAGAGCCGGTCACACTCTCCTGTCAAGTAAATTGGATTCGGAAGAAACTCACTTCCAATTCGCATATGTGTGAACTCCATTTAAAGCTGTACTCAAGGATTAAGAGAAAAGAGCAGCTTACAAGCATTGAGCAGCAACAGAACAATTTGCAAATATAAATGTGCTGTACTGTAGTTTATGAGTTAAAGTGAAACTGAACTAATCGATTTAAAAAAAAACAGTTATATCTCCAGCATGCCAGGAATGCCATCTCTCACATTTGCTTGTGCTTTCAACCAAACTGTCAAACCATCAATTGGCTTGTTTCATAAGCAATCATGGCAGCATCATGGCAGTTTCAGATCACAGAAGCTGATATGACAGCTTCCTTGGCTAAAAAGGATAGGAGGGTATAGTTCCATTTTAAAGTGGTATTACACCCAAAAACAAACATTATATTGGGCTCCATTCACAAAGCTGTATCTTACCTCATCTGAGTATGCGGTAAAATAGAGCACAGAGTTTTTCAAAACGTTTTTTCGCTTTCACTAAAAAATGCTACTACCGTAAAATACTGCATGAGTTATGAGCAGTAGCCGGCATCCTTAACACAGGCTGTAAAAAGCTGGTTGTTAAAGTGGTTAAAAACCCATATTTGTAAGTTTTACCAATAGGTAGTGGAAATATCTCCTAAATGTGTACAAAAATAGTTCTGTACACTGTGCCGATTATGTCATCAGAGAATGCAGTGTGAAGAAACGGACCTGTGTCATTTCATCACTGGTATCTGCCATGACTGATGGCTCCCACGCGCATGCAGAAGATGGATGTGGTGACCAGCATGGACACCACTGACTTAATTTGCAGGTAACTGGCACATAATGAGCTAGTATGCAGTGCATTCTAGCTCATTATGATTTTACTTTGCAGGGAACAAAGAGGAAGCAAAACACATCAGGGTTTACTTCCTCTTTAAGGAATAGGCAGCTGCTGGTGTCCTTAAAAGACAGAAATTGTCATGGTTGTTAAGGAGTGGGTGGCCACCATGCCCTTAACAACCAATAAATCATCAGCTGTCTGTGGGATCCTAAAGTTGAATGCAGCTGAATGTAATAAAAAAATAATAATAATATATGCCGGCAATGAAAATGTAAGAAAAACAATGTTGTGGGGTCCCCCCCCCCCAATACATACCAGGCCCTTATCCGTGCATGCAGCCCGGCAGGTCAGGAAAGGGGAGGTGAGTGAGTGAACCATACCAAGCCACATACCCTCAACATGAGGGGGGCTCCCTATATATGGCATGCTGAGACCACTACCTATTGGCATATTTTTTCCTTTTGTGACTGGCTTTCATTCCTATTTTATGTGGTATTTACCGAGTGCTTTTTCTTTCTGCAGTAAATACTGCACAAAGCAATAGTAAAATTAAATTTTCAGGATCGCTTGCAGTGTATGAGAAAACACCTAAATACCACATGCGATCTGGTTCTGTAAATGGACCCCAGTGTAGTTTACTAGACCTCTGATGTGGTCAGGCTGCATTTATTTTCTTTTTTAGCCTTTTTTCCTTTACTTTCATCTGGTGATCCTGCAAGGCTCACCTTCTCCTGCTCTCCAGGATTGAGTCTGAAAGAGTGACTCCTCCCCAGGGCTAGAACTGAGCTCCAGTAGTAATCGGCGTGCGCTCCTTGCAGAAGTGCGTACGGCTCCTGGAGCCAGACAGACAGGGCTTTCCTCCCCCAGCCTCAGTCTCTGCTGTCAGACTTGCTCTGACCCATGATCCACCGCCCCTGGATCCCCTGGTTCTCCCTTCCAGGAATTGGGCGGCCGTCCTTTTCAGGACAAGCCGCGGCTGCGGCCCTTGCGCTCCGTTCCCCCCCTTCCTGTACCCTTACACCGCCATCACTGCCCAAGGCATCCCTCCACAACCTCTCCCCTGAATCTCCGCCGCTTCTGGGTGTTTTTTTTTCACAACCGTGCCGGCCGGATCACAATCGCGGCAGCCGCGAACTAGGAAAGGCCGCGGCTTCACCCGCGGCCTAGCGGTGCGCCGGTCCACACCCCCTGCAATCACCATAAAATAGCCTAAAACTGCCCAGCAAACCCCCTCCTACCCCAGAAAAGCAGCGGCTTTCCCCACCATTATCCCAGTCTTCCCCAGCAGCACCGATCCACTTAGGATCACAGCCCCCATCCTGGATCCTGCTGCAGTATCGGCAGCCATCTTGCTGCACCCAGCCCCACTCTCCCCCTTCCAAATACTATCAGTACTTGATCCAGGGTTTGTCCGATCGCCTCTCAAGGGGTCAGGAAGGAATTTTTTGCCCTACCGCAGCAGATTGGCCTAGCACTGCCAGGTTTTTTTTGTTGCCTTCCTCTGGACCAAGACAGAGAGAGGATTCAACGAATCCTTGAATACCACCCCCCCTCCCACCCCCCTGGTGTTTGGCAACCATGGCTAATCTGCAATATTCTGTGGAAACCATTTGGGATCTGAGGCGATTTGTCGCAATATTGCCAGCCAGCACCAAAAAAGTCCTAAGAATTGAGCGACTATTGAGAAGCGATCGACGATCGACTATCAAAAATCGCAGACGTTTACCCCAGCCTAAGCACATATCATGTGCTTTGATCAACACAAGATCAGCAGTAAAACACCGACTAGAAATCCATGATTTTATCCTACAATACGATTTAGATTGCCTCTTTATTACAGAGAGCTGGCTTACAGCCGACTGTAACACCATTCTAGGAGAACTGGTGCCAGAAAACTACCGTATTATAACGGAAAACAGAATAGGGCAAAGAGGAGGAGGACTGGCGGTGATCCATAAGACTCACCTTGCGATCACTAAACCAGTGCTTCAAAACCCTCTTCCATTCATGGAAACCCTTACCCTGCAACTGCAAGTAAACTCCCAGGAGACCATCAGGATCTTACTCTGCTACAGACCACCTGGCCCAAAATCGCAGCTGCTACCATCATTGACGGAGTTTATCTCCACTTATACCCTCAACAGCAAACAACTTTTGCTGCTCGGGGACTTAAACCTCTGGGCCAACTTCTCACAAGACCCTGTTGCCGACGCCTGTATTGACCATCTGGAAGGATTAGGGCTACAACAACTAGTATGTGGGCCCACACATGCTTCAGGTCACACACTCGATCTTATTTTCAGACAAAATCTGGAAATAAAAATTCTGGAAAATGAACCATTGCCATGGACAGATCACCATGCAATTAAATACATTATTTCCAATATCCCCCCCTTAACAAATACATCAAATCCAGTGACAACACATTGGACTAGATGTCAGAAGAAGCTCCATCCGGATCTCTTCAAAACCACATTAAGGAAAAAAATACAAACAATTCAGCCGCATCAAACGGCCGTTGAAACACTGGATGCCATAAATTCGGCCATGCTACAGTCAGCCGACTTGGTAGCGCCGAAACGTAAAACCCGCATCTGAAAAAACAACCGCAGCTGGTTTAACAACCAGCTGTCGTTACTGAAGCAAGAACGCAGAAGGGCAGAATCTGCCTTGAAAAGATGTTCTTCAGAGCTAAACCTATCCATCTACAAGGCGACAACAAGAAAATACCACAAAGAAATTTTCCAAGCCAAGAAAAATTATTTTTCGGAGGCTATCAACAGCGCCTTAAACTGCCCCCGCGAACTCTTCAAGATGGTCACCCAGACCATGAAACCAGGATGCATTGAAGCCCCTAGTTCGGACACACAAGAATTTTGCAATGAACTATCGGATTACTTCATTAATAAAATCGAGGCAATCCGTGAAAGCATTCAGCAAAACAATCCCCCCTCACCCCCCCCCCCCTGCAGCCTCTCTCACAGCACCCATAGTAATTCTCCTATATCAGGTAAGTTTACCCTGGAACCCATCTCCATTGAGACCACGAAGAATGTCATTGGCGCTTTGCGTAATGGCACAGCGCCAAATGACATTATCCCCACAAAACTGCTGAAGGAATGCGCCTACATCCTGGCTCCTCCCATCACGCAGCTTATCAACCAGTCTTTCTTGGAGGGCATAGTGCCCTCACAGTTGAAAGAGGGTATAATCCAACCCATCATGAAGAAACCCTACCTGGACCCCAAGGACCCACTCCACCGCCGTCCCATAACAAGCCTCAATGTACTCTCAAAGATAATGGAGAAAGTAGTGGTACAACAGCTGCAACAGCATCTAGATACCCACAAGCTACTTGACCCATTGCAATCAGGCTTCTGTCCCGGACACGGGATGGAAACAGCATTGCTGAAAGTATGGGATGATGTTTTCAAGGCCGCAGACGAAGGAGAATCTTGTCTTCTAGTTCTATTGGACCTAAGTGCAGCTTTCGACACTGTAGACCACAAACTGTTACTGACTCGGCTTGCTGAAGTAGCCAGAGTCGCAGAAGGCGATTTATCTTGGTTCTCCTCTTTTCTGGAAAACCGATCGCAAACAGTGAAGTTAGGACCTTTTACGTCTGAGAAACGCACAGTAACATGCAGAGTCCCTCAAGGATCGCCTCTGTCACCAGTGCTGTTTAACATATATCTTCGTCCTCTTTTTGAGATTATCAGCAGCCAAAAACTGCTCTACCACTCATATGCAGATGACACGCAACTGCATTTCCGCATCTGCAACAGAAAGGATCACCACCTCAATCTAGAGACATGCCTCTCTTTGATAGAGGACTGGATGACAAAGAGTTATCTCAAACTCAATGGAGCGAAAACAGAACTTCTCCTTTTTCACGCCAAGCGCAGGAATCAACTTTCAACAGCGTGGACCCCCCCGCCTATTTTGGGCAAACTCATCACCCCTAGCGCCAAAGTCAAAAGCCTAGGGGTCATTTTTGACTCCTTTATGACAATGGATGCACAAATAGGGTCAGTAGTCAGCGGATCTCACCATCTGCTGCGCCTACTACGCAGACTCACTCCGTTCATCCCTAAAGAATATTTAGCGGTCGTGGTGGGAGCAATTGTAAACTCCAGGCTGGATTATGCAAATGCCCTTTACCTCGGACTCCCCAAGTACCAAATCGCTCGTCTGCAAGTCGTTCAGAATACGGCCGCCAGACTTGTGACTGGGAAAAAACCCTGGGAATCCATCTCACCTTCACTGAGAGCCCTTCATTGGCTGCCAGTTAAAGACAGAATTGCTTTTAAAGCTCTCTGTCTTACGCATAGATGTGTCCATGGGAATGCCCCCCTTTATTTATGCGAAATAATAAAAGCTCATAACCCCAATCGCGTTTTGCGATCCACTAATCAGAACCTGCTCCAGGTTCCGAAAGCCAACTTCAAGTCCAAAGGAGAAAGAAGATTCGCGATCCAAGGTCCAAGACTATGGAACGCTTTACCAACCAGCATTCGGTTGGAGGAGAACCACCTAGCATTTAGGAAAAAGGTCAAGACTTTTCTCTTTTGATATCAAAGGAGACAGGAACAACAAGCGCCCAGAGGCGATTCAGTTCGCATGTGCCGCACTATATAAGTTTTCATTCATTCATTCATTCAAGGTGGTCTGTTACTTTTCAATGTTCTTTAACATATATCACTGTCCAGCAAAAGTAGCAGTTCAAGGATTGAGATAAACCATTTACCACTGACAGAGGTCAGCTTTTTTTCCCCATGTATTACTTCTTAATAGGTAACAACAAAGTCTGTTACTGTGAAATCAGGAGTTTGGTTTTAATTTGTTAGTCTATTTATTCTAAACTTGCTAGTTCTTTCATCACTACTTTCTCCCCAGATCGGCAATGTTGCTGTCCAAACACCCCAAGGCTGTCCATAGATTATGCAGTTTTCTTTCCTTCAATCACAGGTTGAAGGAAAGAAAGTTGCTCAATTCCCCCACACAGTCAGTGTTGATGGGGTAATCCATCCCGCTGCACTATTGTATTATGACAGCAGAAGGTTTCCCTGCTATGAGAACACAATGATTATTCTGGCAGCTATAGCTGCCGGCTAAGATCTGTCTGTCCATATGGAAGATCTGGCACGAGGGATGAGCTTTGCGTTCGATACGAACGTATGTTCGACTCGAACATTGTCTGTTTGTACGTTCAATGAAATTCGAACATAAGCGGTCGTTCTCGCCAAATTTGAGTGACGCAAAACGGCCCATAATTCACTGCGGCATTGCGCGCTGATGATTGGCCAAGCATGCTGTATGTCCCGCATGCTTGGCCAATCACAGCACGCAAAAAACGAAAAGCCATAATTGGCCAAAGCCTGGGTGGCCTTGGCCAATTATGGCTCAGGGCTTTAGCACACGCCCCACATTATATAAGGCCGCCTGCTGGGCGGCCTCGTGTAGTGTGTTCCGACTTGTTAATGAAAGCAGTCAGAGAGACAGAGAGATTGTCTTTTTAGATAGATAGATAGAGCAGGCAGGCTAGTCAGTTTAGCTTTATTTACAGTGTGTAGAGAATATATATACAGTGCGGAAAATAAGTATTTGAACACCCTGCTATTTTGCAAGTTCTCCCACTTGGAAATCATGGAGGGGTCTGAAATTGTCATCGTAGGTGCATGTCCACTGTGAGAGACATAATCAAAAAAAAAATTCCAGAAATCACAATTTATGATTTTTTTTAACTATTTATTTGTATGATACAGCTGCAAAGAAGTATTTGAACACCTGTCTATCAGCTAGAATTCTGACCCTCAAAGACCCGTTAGTCTGCCTTTAAAATGTCCACCTCCACTCCATTTATTATCCTAAATTAGATGCACCTGTTTGAGGTCATTAGCTGCATAAAGACACCTGTCCACCCCATACAATCAGTAAGAATCCAACTACTAACATGGCCAAGACCAAAGAGCTGTCCAAAGACACTAGAGACAAAATTGTACACCTTCACAAGGCTGGAAAGGGCTACGGGGAAATTGCCAAGCAGCTTGGTGAAAAAAGGTCCACTGTTGGAGCAATCATTCGAAAATGGAAGAAGCTAAACATGACTGTCAATCTCCCTCGGACTGGGGCTCCATGCAAAATCTCACCTCGTGGGGTCTCAATGATCCTAAGAAAGGTGAGAAATCAGCCCAGGACTACACGGGAGGAGCTGGTCAATGACCTGAAAAGAGCTGGGACCACCGTTTCCAAGGTTACTGTTGGTAATACACTAAGACGTCATGGTTTGAAATCATGCATGGCACGGAAGGTTCCCCTGCTTAAACCAGCACATGTCAAGGCCCGTCTTAAGTTTGCCAATGACCATTTGGATGATCCAGAGGAGTCATGGGAGAAAGTCATGTGGTCAGATGAGACCAAAATAGAACTTTTTGGTCATAATTCCACTAACCGTGTTTGGAGGAAGAAGAATGATGAGTACCATCCCAAGAACACCATCCCTACTGTGAAGCATGGGGGTGGTAGCATCATGCTTTGGGGGTGTTTTTCTGCATATGGGACAGGGCGACTGCACTGTATTAAGGAGAGGATGACCGGGGCCATGTATTGCGAGATTTTGGGCAACAACCTCCTTCCCTCAGTTAGAGCTTTGAAGATGGGTCGAGGCTGGGTCTTCCAACATGACAATGACCCGAAGCACACAGCCAGGATAACCAAGGAGTGGTTCTGTAAGAAGCATATCAAGGTTCTGGCGTGGCCTAGCCAGTCTCCAGACCTAAACCCAATAGAGAATCTTTGGAGGGAGCTCAAACTCCATGTTTCTCAGCGACAGCCCAGAAACCTGACTGATCTAGAGAAGATCTGTGTGGAGGAGTGGGCCAAAATCCCTCCTCCAGTGTGTGCAAACCTGGTGAAAAACTACAAGAAACGTTTGACCTCTGTAATTGAAAACAAAGGCTACTGTACCAAATATTAACATTGATTTTCTCAGGTGTTCAAATACTTATTTGCAGCTGTATCATACAAATAAATAGTTAAAAAAATCATACATTGTGATTTCTGGAATTTCTTTTTTTTGATTATGTCTCTCACAGTGGACATGCACCTACGATGACAATTTCAGACCCCTCCATGATCTCCAAGTGGGAGAACTTGCAAAATAGCAGGGTGTTCAAATACTTTCTTTCCGCACTGTACATCCCTAGGAGTTGTACATATATTTATACACTGTATAGCTTAGATAGATCAGTTCTTCCTAATTTACTGGCAGGCAGGTGATTGTGCTATTTAAAGACGTTATCACAGGTATAAACACCCAGCAGGTAGAATATTTAAAGGATTTTTTTTTTTATTTAAGCATCAATAAAATCACTGCCCCTGGAGCAGTGATTTTAATGATGCTTAACTTAAAAACAAAAAAATGAAAAATTCCTTTAAATATTGTACCTGCTGGGTGTCTATAGTTTGCCTGTAAAAACGTCTTTGAGAACCCGGCTCTAGCCCGAGGGAACATGCATCAATGGAAAAAAAAGTTTTAAAAACGGTCATTTTTTCAGGAGTCCTGCTCCTGAAAAAACTACAGTTTTTTCAACTTTTTTCCATTGATACATGTTCCCAGGGGCAAGACCCGGGTTCTCAAAGACGTTTTCCAACAATAACTTGAATATTGGTCTTTAAAGGAGCGTTTTTGAATTCGAACGTTCGAGTCCCATAGACTTCAATGGGGTTCTAAATGTTCACGTGATCAGTCTGTTCGGCGGTTCTGGTGCAAACCGAATGCGGGGGTGTTCGGCTCATCCCTATGTGGCACCACAACATTGTGGGACTGGCTGCAGGAAGCAGAAAGACAGCAGGCTCCCCTTCATGCAAACAAGGAAGATTGGCAATGTGAGACGGGACCTGTAGTAGGACAGGTAGAAGAGGACAATGCTGATGCTAGGCTTGTATATTATTACAGGAGAAAAAAGGGCTAAAAGGGTAAGTGGGGAGAAGAATTGAACTTTTATTTCAATTTTTTATTGGGAGGGTGAACTTCCTCTTTAACTCACTGACCAACAAGAGAAAATAAAAATTCCTGACTTTCCTTTCTGTATACTTATTTCAGGTCAGTAACTCATTATGTAAATTAGATGGTGGCAGCTTGGCATCAAGCAACTCATGAAAGATGGCAGCCTCCTTTTCCTTTTTTCTGGAAAGGTTTATTTAATTAGATTCTAGGCATTATAAAGGATGACTAGGGGAAGCAAAGCTAAGTTGTTGTCTTCCTGTCCTAGAATCCTAGGAGGAAGTGAGAGCAAATATATCAGAGTTATTGGAATCCTTCCCTTAGTTGCTACTGAACAAATATCTGCATCAAAACATTTACCCCCCTAATGTTCTGGGGACAACTGTACAATGTTGCATTCCCCATAACGTTTTGTCTTTCCAGCAATGGCGACACAGACCATAAAAATTTACAGTGGTTCCAATACTTCCCTACGCAAAGAAAGAAAATAAACTTTGGCTATACATGCAATATGTAAAGAAATATCTTTTTTAAGTGGTTTTTACCACTAAACTGAGAAAAAAAAAACATCTCCCACAGGGTGGTGCTCTCATGTTTGTGTTTGGAACTAGAATGGCATGCATTGGCATACAGAGAATATGTATGTATTTTTCCAGAATAACCAAAGAAAAAGAAAAAGAAAAAAATAATGAATCACTGCAGCCAAAGTTCATTTCACTTTACTCTTAAACCCAATCGATATACACACCAAACCAAATTTGACCACGTAGGTTTAGGGTGCTGCAGTAACTGCCAAGTATTGCTATAAAAATATAGAAGAAATATGCTGCCAGCAGCCCTTGGATCTTTGTTTCTAAGTTCAATCTTTTACCAAGAAATCGCAACACAGTGCAATGTTTCTCAGCCACATAGGACCCCTTTAACACATGCCCAATGAAGAGGTGCTGTGTGGTTTTAACACTGAACTGCACAGTGATTTACAAATAAAAGATTGGAATTTGCACCAAAGATCAGAGGTGTGCTGGTGACATTTTTGTTCCCAGAGTTCATTAATTATTCATTGTAGGAGTCATTTCTAACTCTTATATACCTCATACACAACATGACTGAAATGTTCTGATAGAACAGCTTCTTCCTTTAATATTTCTATGAATCGCTTGCTGCAACCTCTATTTTGACAGCAAACAATTTTGTTTGCTCCTCCGACTGCAGGGTGCCACAGATTGAAGGTCAATATTATCACACACAAGGTTATAGTGGTGGTAAAAGTGTCTGTAATAAGTACTGCCATTGTTGTCCGACCACCCAAACAGTGGCTGTATTATCTGGCTGCATTATCTGATGCAGCTACTGTTCAGCCAATCATTTTCCAGCCGGCTCCATAAATTGAATGCCAGGTAGGATTGGGCAACCACTAAATGAATTTTATACAGTATTGCCAGCTTAAGCCTGATAAAAGAAAGAGAAAAAAAAAAGAACCAGTGGCCCATACTAACAATCCAACACAGACTTTTGAGTCACTTGCAGCTACAGTTCAGTAAACAAAATCATTCATTACTTGCCTCTTTACCAAATTAGTGTAATCAGATTACAGAGAAAACATCTGCTTGTTTTGCACTGCAAAGTAACCCGGGATTATACTCCCTATGCTCTAGGTAAACAAACACGTTTGATAATGCTACATGCTTTATTCAATATACATGTTATTGTGAAGAACATTAAGATCATTATGCTTCATTTTCCAATATGCTGTGGTAAATGAACCAATAGACGATAAAAAAAAAAAAAAGTAATCTGTTAATTTTACTAGACATATGCACTGCACCCCTAGCTTTATTTATTGAGGAAGAGGCCCTTGGCCCCATCAACATGGGGACAAGGTGCTTTGGAAGGGGGGGGGAAGAGCCCTTCATGTTGAGGGCATACTAGCCTGGTATGGTTTAGGAGGGCTCGCTCCTTCCCCATGCTCAGATAAGGGTCTGGTATAGGTTTTGGGGAAAACTTTTTTTTGGTGTGGGGTTCCCCTCAAATGTTTATGTGTGTGTGTAGTAGATATTTTTGCTGCTCTGTGCTAAAATAGCTTAAACAAGGTTTTGTAGAAGGATATAAAAGTAACCTTAAAGTAGCTTAGCTGACCACTGATTATTTTGTAGCAAAGCTGTAGTTAGACTAGGTGTAAATGTCTTGTTCTTAAGATAGGGAGCATACAGAAAAATAAATAGAAGTCCAACTCCAGCCAAACATTTTTTTTTATATATATATAGTGAAATATAGTTATAATAACCAGTGACGGCTGGTGCTCCAGCCAGAGGGGGCAGCAAATAACCCCCCCCCCCCCCGGGTGGTACACAGAGCACTGAGAGATTACTCTGGATGGCCAACTCCTAAATCCTGTAAATCCTCTCCCCTGCCCGGTCAATACGATCGCTTCTCCTCTTGCCCAATTGCGCTCCTCCTGCTTCCTGATTACCTGGGAAGACAAGCAGGACGACAATAGCAAATATTAAGTCTCTGCGCCCCAAGCCCACCCTTTTTTCAACAATTAGTCTCAGGCTCTAAACATGTGCTTTAAAAAAAAAAAAAAAAACATCAATTGGAATCCATGCATCCGACACCCTGCATGTAGATTAGGGGCCGGGCGCATGGATAATGGAGGTATCGCCCCTGCGCCTTATAAGGAGCAGTTGCCACTGGTCAGAAAATACTTTCTTTGTCGCCTATGTTCACAGTGAGAGAGCTTTCCTATTTGGACTGGAAGGGAGTTCCCTTTAGCAAAGACACAGGAAGCGATAGAAACACATTTCTAGTACTGCAGGGAAGAGCTTCTGTTTAGATTTTTGGCTGCGTCCCTGAGGGAAAGACTGGCCATCACATCCTGTTCAAGTGAAGAATGTCAAATAGAAAAGGAAGAGACATCTTCTCTATAGGGAAACAAACATTTTAAACCCAACAAAGTCCCCAATGGTTCGCTATCTAAACCCCCAAAAATGTAGGCTGGGTATGGTTTCAAGCCCCCACCCACCCACACTAAAAAGTGTTAAAGGATTGAATGTATGCCAACAACTACTGAGTCTTTACCACGTATATCAGGACACCTGCATTAGGAGTTCCGCTTTGGGCATAGAGGTCATAGTCTTTACTACTACAGTATGTCTATAAAATGTTTTCAATGTATGTTTAATGCAGCACTGTGCAAAATTGTAGCCAAAAAGCCTTTTGCCCATCTTGTTTATTTATATAACGCAATAGAAATTCTGCAAACATGCATGGGTGATACCAGAACTGAATATCTCTGGGAATTTAACAAATATATATGGATATATACTGTATGTGTGTATAAATATATTGTATATGCTTATTACATTGAAAAGGTACATACATGTCTGTACATAATTATTTTTTACATTTTTATAAAATGGTAGCAATATGCACCAAAATGGCATCTTGCCTGCACACATAGGGCAAGCAATGAATTTAGTAGATTCATAGCTCTTTCCAACCTGGGAAGGTGAGAGTTAATACATTTAACATGCCTTGCCAATCCACAGACGGGTACCAGTACTTTCTGAATGTCCATTTAAAATACGCAAAATAGAATTCACTTAGAGTGCACTTTGGGTTACACAACACAAAAGAAAAATCAGATCGATATTCCTGCAAAGAACCTTTGTATATAACAAATGTATTTATTTCCATGTTTTTTGTAATTTACATGTACATTGAAATATATAATTAAAGCTTATCTTTTTTCCCAAAAATGTATGCTTACTCAAATTAAAATTTTTATTCTTTCATACGGTATGAAAACTTTAAGTTGCCAATAAACCTTTATTACTACAAAATAATCTGCTTGCAGGATTACTTTGTAATTTTTTTTTAATGCCTTTCTTTTATATTCAGACACGAAGCCAGCAATATTGGTCAAATATGTCACCAATCAAAACATTTTGCAGCATTTAATGCAATAGTCATAATACATGAGCCATAATTACATGTATTGAATTCTTATGTTTGGTGAGACTGATAACAATTGTACTTTAGCAAAATAGGTGGTAACCATCATGTACAGGGTACATAATTCAAGGGAATATATGCTCCTGGTCTTCCACAGAAAGTGTGATCATGTTTGTACTGTGTGTGGGTGTGTGTGTGTAGCACAGATAGTACAGCAATAGTTGCACATGATTTGGGAGACCAGAGATTCCAGGAATACAAAAAGAAAGGAGAGCAACTCTAGTAGCAAGAAGTTGTCGAGAGGGAGAAGAGGTTGGGGAGTAGTTGAAAAATAGAACAGATGAGTAATTTTGAGTAAACCGGAAAAATCTATTTAGTGGAATACAGTACAGGACACAGGGGGACTGATTGTGCCATGGTGCATTTGTGCAAAATTATTGCTGCCCAACCTTTATGGAACTGTTGGTTAGTTGCAGAAATTCACCAGAGTTATTCAGCTAGGTAATATCCATTTTTTTTTTACCCGTTTCAGAGTGTGCATGAAAAAAGCACACCTATTGCAAGTATGTCATTGCATTGCAAGCATGTTTCAAATTGATTAAGATAGTAGGTTTATTATATTGCAAGTTGAGCACACATGGAAATGTCTGAATTAAATTAATGTAAATGGGGGGGACGGGGACTGAAAAACATACTGGATCTAAAAATAGAGTCCATGTAAAGGAAGAATGTCTGATACCTACACACAGATGCAGTAAGTGCTTAGCGGATTTGCATTTAATCATGGCTCAACAATGGAACACACTTTTTTGTTAAATGCCGAATGTACACTGAGATCTTGCTAGTTTGGCATAAAAGCACATTCATAGCTTTATTGGTCAACGCTTAGTTCACGTTAAATTTTTATTTTACAATTTTTACTTTTTTTTTATTTTTTTTGTTGATTTGTATTTGTATGCCCTTATATCAGTGCTATACATTTTTAGCTATGCAATACATTAAGGCAACTTAGAAAGACAAGGGTGACATTGAGGGTTGTTTAGCTCAAGTGAACAGATGCATTTTTATGCAGCGAATCCATATCAGACAGGCGTTCTAGTTAAGGGCCTGGTAGCCCACGTTTATTAAAACAGAAAAACAAAAGCAAAATGTCCATTAAGGATTCCCACACATAGGTTTAAACTTCATTCAGCATACAAATGAAAAGCATACCAAGCCACCTGGCTCTCTTGTCAGCAGTTCCTCTGCTTGCTTTCAAATAAAAACCATTCTTTTTAGCCCCCTGACTCTCAAGGTTGGCCAGTCTTTCTTAGTTCCTGGGCAAATAATCCCCCTTTACATGGGATGCCGTGCCTTACATGGCAGACTGCTTTCCAGACACAGGTCTGTCTACACACAGCAAAAACAAGCTGTTCACTCTCCACCAATCTCTACCTTCTGCTCCCACCAGTCCCTCATTATATTGATTGTGTGCACCTGAACACACACCCTGCTGGCTGTCCACAAGACCCAGATAAAGGGTTTGGAGATTCCATCCCACCCAAGTCATTGCAGGATCTCCAAACTACACAGCCCCATCTGAACTTAGCAAAACCTGGAGAAAGCTGCCAAAACAGTTCTCTGTTTCAAAGCTATGCTCTGTAGTTCCGCAGTCCGCTGACATGCAGACTGTGTCCGTTTTTGCTCCCTTTCCATAGGGACAGGGACTCTCACTATATATAAACACATACACAATATATATATTTTTTATCATTTTGTTATGTATTTTACTTCCCCCATATCTTGAAAAAACTTTCAGTCTGTGCAATTTAGTTTTACAAAACAGAAAGGAGAAACAGACAAAAACTGGATGAAAGAATCCAAGATCATGTTAATTGTTAGTAAAAAAAAAAAAAAATCATATAAAAACAGCCAATGTGTTTCGGGGCAACAACACTCCCCATTCATTGGGGCTCAACACAGAATAAAACTTGATCTTAGAGAAAATACAATCAAAAAACCTCAATGAAAGCACTTAGAACTCTGATGTATGTATTCGCACTGATTTTGTATTACAGTGCCGATTTTATCACCATTTATAATCCACTGGAGTTAGTATGTTATAAGCAGCAAAAGTTTGAGTCAAAAAAAACATAATTGGGCACATAAAGCAATAAGGCTACAGCTGGTCTCCATACAAGACATCAGATTGTGTGCATACTGTATACACAAATCAGTGGTGCTGTCAAAAAACATACGTACTGTATGTACACTGCAGCTACTTGCCGGCTGTAAGAGATCGTAAAAAAAAAACAATTGTGTTCACTGCAGTGAGTGGGACCGCAGGATACATCCTTCAGGAGATAAAGGACACCACGTGCCAGGCTGCGGCTTTCGACCAGCCGAGGCTGCTATAGACAATCCACCGGAGAATGGAATTCCTTTGTGCGGGGCCAAAGCACCCTACCTTTGGTTGCCGAGAAATGCATCTAAAGATTTAAAATTGAAAACAGCAGCAAAACATAATATTATAAAATAAATGAATGCCAGTTAAGGTGAATCAATGAGGTGAAAAAAATAATCAAAACATCTATTGGACTAAATAAACAATGAAACAAAAAAAAGCATGATTCTTGAGCCTCTCTATCTTCTAATGCAGCCATTCTCAACCAGGGTTTCGTGGAACCCTAGGGTTCCTCCAGAGGTGGCTAGGGGTTCCTTGAGCTGTGGCTGATTTACCTCCTGTTTGATGGTGCCTACATAGTTCAGAGCCAATTCCACTTGGAGGAGCCAGTGGTATAACACCAATGATCTTCATAGTTCTCTGTAAGGGGGGCATTCTTACCACTACTGTAAAAAAAGGGCATTCTTCTCACTGACCACCAAAGTAAGGGGCATTGTTCCCACTGACCCCCAATGAATGGGTTTTATCAGGGGTTCCCTGAGACCTGAAAATTATTTTTAGGGTTCCCCAGCGGTAAAAAGGTTGAGAAAAGCTGTTCTAATGGATCAAAATAACTTTCTTCTGAAGGAAAAACTCACTCGTGTTAGAGTGCAGCCCACATGTACACTAAGTTCTGAGGTGACCTTTCTTAGTATTTAATAGCCATCCAAACGTTCCCAAGTAATACAACATTCAATCCCGACCAGTCATTAGCTCACCTTTTATTGCCCTGGCTACCACGTAATGATACAACTGGAGACCTGAGGCTCAGCTACCAAGGCTAATAGAACCTTTGTGAAAGTGTGTGGAGCGATAGTGGTACCAAATGTCAGGAAACAAAACTGAAAGTGCCTTTCTCAAAGGGAAAAATGCAGGACCTTTCGATGAGGTGGGAAGACTGGAATGTGCAGATTGGCTTCTATCTAAAGAACTTCAAGATGCCTATCATTTATGTTAATAAACTTGATGATCGTTTGAACTGACTATCTTGAAAGGCCTTATTTGCAAGAACTGATTGCCTCAAGATCCCACACCTTCCTGTAACCTCTCGCAGCCTTTGGAACTATAAATAGAATGAAGTAAAATCCCATTTTCCTCTGTTGGGAAGGAATAGGAGAAATTGCTCCCTTAACCACTTGATGACCGGGCCTATTTTGCCTATTTTTGGAATGTAAAAATAAAAAAAAATTGCTAGAAAATTAATCAGAACCCCCAAACATATTTTTTTAGCGGACACCCTAGGGAATAGAATGGCGGTCATTGCAACTTTTTTTTTCGCACGGTATTTGCGCAATAATTTTTCAAACGCCTTTTAAGGAAATTTTTTTTTTATGAATTTAAAAATAACAAAACAGTAAAGTTAGCCCAATTTTTTTGTATAATGTGAAAGACGATGTTACGCAGAGTAAATAGATACCTAATATGTCACGCTTTAAAATTGTGCACACTCATGGAATGGCGCCAAACTTCGGTAATTAAAAATCTCCATAGGCGGCGCTTTAATTTTTTTTACAGGTTACTATTTGAGTTACAGAGGAGGTGTTAGTACGAGAACGTACCTTGTAGTCAGAGCCTAGTCGCAGGAGGCGGCCTCTCTTACAACCCTGGCTCGGGAGCCGCTGAATTGGGAACAGCGGGCTCGGGAGCGCAGTGGGGTAGGAGTGCCTGGATGATGGCAGTAATCAGGCACAGGATGCTGGTCCTTCCGGGATGGCTGGAGCAGTGAACGGCTTTTGCAGAGGAAGAGAGTCAGCGACTCTGGAGCTTGTGCAGGGACTTGGAACAGTGACAGCCGGAGCTGAGTAAGGAAGCCGAGTTAGTACAGCGTGAATCAGGCAGTAGCGGGGTCAGGCAGGCCGGGTCAAACACGTAGTCAGGCAGGGGATCTCGTAGGCAAAAGAGTAGTCAAGTTTCAGGCAGGAGGTCTGGCAATGGTAGGTATAAGGCAAGCGAGGTCAAGGCAGGCCAAGGGTCAGGCTGGAGAAGTTCAGATGGTCAGGCGGTGCCGGGTCAGTACAGGAACAGGTTCAACAAAGTCACAGGATCACCACACACAAGCTGCAGATCAGACAGCAAGGAGTTACTGTAGCCTGCTGGTTTTCAAAGCGGTATTGGCACCAATCATATGCTAACGTGTTGGCACACGTGCGCGCGCATTTGACAAGCGCCGGCACACAGATATGGGCAGCTGCTGTTGCTGGACTGGTGCAGTGATATGCGTGCACGTCTGGAACTAACGGCAGATCCCTGACATTGCCCCCCCTCCCCCAAGTCGGGCTTGTTTCTCAGGGTGGGCAGAAAAAAAGCACGAATCAGTCTTTGGGCATGAATATTGCTCTCGGGTTCCTAGGAGTTATCCTCTGGGCCGTACCCCTTCCACTTGACCAAAAATTGAGTTTGCCCTTGCAGTTTCCTGCAGTCAATGATGGCCTCCGCCACGTATTCCTGGCAGCCATCAACCAAAATGGGTTCAGGTGGAGAGGCCCCTCTGTCAGGAAAGGGATCGGGAACTGCAGGTTTCAACAACGAGACATGAAATACCGGATGAACCTTAAGGGAATCAAACAGGGACAGTTCATAAGATACCTCAATGATCTTTCTTATAGGGAAGGGTCCCATAAACTTAGGTGCCAACTTCTTGGAGGGACAAAGCAATCTAAAGGTTATTAGTAGAAAGCCATACCTGATCACCTGGTTGAAGGTCCAGCTCCCCTCTTCTCTTCTTATCGAAGGCTTTCTTGCTGTCGGCTTGGGCTTTGGTCACTGCTTCTTGTAACACCTGGTTGTTACGGCTGATAAAGTCCACCGTGCTCTGCACCGCCGGAACAGAGGATTCTGGAAGAAAATCTGGTAAAAATGTTAAGTTAAAGCCATAGTTGGTGAAAAAAGGGGACTGCCCAGTTGCCGAATGGTTGGCATTGTTATAGGCAAACTCTGCCAAAGGTAGCAGAGAGACCCAGTCGTCTTGAGAGAAGGACGTGAAGCATCTAATGTACTTGTCAAGGGTCGGATTTGTTCTCTCAGTTTGCCTGTTGGTTTGGGGGTGGTAAGCTGAGGAAAAGGCAAGTTCAATTTTCAAGGTCTCACATAGGGCTCTCCAAAAACGTGACGTGAACTGGACCCCCCTATCTGACACAATGTTTGAAGGAACCCCATGGAGTCTGACAATCTCCTTGATGAAGACACGGGCAGTCTCAGCAGCTGGTGTACTTTTCAATGGGAGGAAATGGGCCATCTTAGATAGACGGTCAACGACCACGAAAATTGCTGTACACCACTCGGAACATGGAAGCTCTAGTATGAAGTCCATGGCAATCATCTTCCATGGTCTATCAGGTACAGGTAGGGGTTTTAGTAGACCCCAGGCTCAGTTCCTTGTAGTCTTGTTCTGATTGCAGATAGGGCATGTGTTGACATAAGATTTGCAGAATTCCTCCAAGCCTGGCCACCAGAAGGTATGACGTACCAGTTCAAGCGTTTTGCGGACTCCGAAGTGCCCTGACAACGGGTGGTCATGAAAGAGCTTCAGGACTTTCACTTGAGTGCTTTCTGGGATGAAAATTTGGCTCCCTTTCCAGAAAAGTCATTCCCTGGGTGTCAAGGTGATACCGGGAGGTTTGAAAGAGTCTGTGGATGTCTCCCTAATTCGAGAGAGTGGGTCAGGTTGTAGAAGTAGAAAATTCCCTGCCGGAAGAATGGTATCGGGAACAGATATGTCCTTGGGGCTGTCGTGCATAAGTGATCGTGCATCTGACTTGATGTTTTTTGAACCAGGAAGGTAAGTGATGTGGAAACAATAGCGTGAAAAGAATAGTGCCCAGCTAGCCTGTCAGGGTTTCAGTCGTTTAGCGGATCTTAGATAATACAGGTTCTTGTGATCAGTATAAATTAATATTGGATGTGCAGCGCCTTCCAAAAGATACCTCCATTCCTTCAATGTGGCCTTGATGGCAAGTAGATCTCGGTCACCCACATAGTAGTTCCTCTCTGCAGGAGAGAGTTTTCAGGAAAAGAACCCCACAGGGTGCATCAGATCTTTGTTCCCTTGGCGTTCCCACTGCTACCTCGGACGCGTCTACTTCGAAGAGGTAGGGCAGCGCCGGATCAGGGTGGTTAGGAATCGGGGCTGAGGTAAAAAGTCCCTAAGTGTATCAAAGGCCTTTTGGGCTTCTGGATTGCAGTGGAAACGTAGATTCTGCTTGGTCAATTGTGTAATAGGCGAGATAATTGCAGAAAAACCCTTTGTGACAGACTCAGATTCTATGTCTAGGGTCACCTTATGTCCAATAGGGCCATAGGGTGACTGGGAAATTATATCATGTATTACATGAGATGGGACATTACTGACAGTTCATTACAGGAGATACTGGAATATTACATATTACAATATTATATTAAGTGGCTTAATTTGTCCTGACTAGGTCACTAGGACAATGACCCTTCAATGCTTAGCTCCGACTATTGAAATGCTAAATGAAGCCGGGCTTGTGAAATACCTTTCCATTGTGTTCTGCAGGTGAATAGATGTTGTCAGAAACAGAATGTCTCAGGGAGATAAATTACCTAAATGTCTTAGACTGTGTTAATTGAATCAATTGTGTGTGTGAAAATGCGCTGTGTTTACACTTAAGAGATTGTGCAGATAATGAGGAGCCGAAGCGACTGGTCTCCTGTCTGGAAGAAAGATTAGATAAATAGTTCATGTTGATTATTGTTCTGGTCGCCTCTTCTTTACTGTATATAAGATTGTGGTTTTGGTCCATACTTAGCACACATACAAGTGTCGTCTCGTGTGTTAAAGGTAGCTGGAATATCTGATACTTATGTCCAGACTGATAGAAGCGGTGTATGATGGACGCATTCAATGCTAAGTGCGGGGACCTTCCGTGACACTCTTGATGTACCTTCTATAAAAATTTGCAAACCCTACGAATCGTTGCACTCCCTTTTTGTCCAAGGATACTGGCCAGTCCAGTATAGCAGATACCTTTTGGGGGTCCATCTTGATTCCTGTAGGGGAGATCACCAGGCCCAGGAATTGGATGGTTTGCTGCTTAAATTCGCATTTCTCGGCCTTGGCATACAGTCCGTGTTCCCGATGTCTATCCAGTGATCCGGAAAAGACTAATATGTCATCCAGATAGACAATAACAAAGATGTCAAGAAAGTCTCTAAACACATCATTGATAAAGTGCTGGAAGGTAGCGGGTGTGTTACACAGACCAAAGGGCATGACCAAGTATTCATAGTGCACGAATCGGGTGCGAAAAGCTGTCTTCCACTCACCCCTGTCCCGGATGCGGACCAGATTATAGGCTCCCCTTAGGTCCAACTTGAAGATGATAGCAGACCTTAGTTTTTGGAAGAGCTCAGGTTTCAGGGGTAGTGCATAACGGTTCTTAACCGTGATGTTGTTTAGTTCCCGATAGTCCACACACAGGCGAAGAGACTGATCTTTCTTAGGGACGAAAAATATTCCTGCGCCCGCTGGAGAGGTAGAGGGGTGAATTAACCCCTTGCTTAGGTTTTCGTCAATATATATTTTTAGGGCTTCCTGTTCCTTTTCCGATAATGGGAAGATGCGTCCAAAAGGGATCTCGGCCCCCGGGAGGACCTAGATTGGGCAATCATATGGACGATGAGGCGGAAGGGAGTCGGCCCCCCTTTTGCTGAAAACATCAATAAATTCATGGTAGGGTTCCAGAATAGACTGGAGCAGGTTGGGGTCAGAGTCCATACAGAGCAGAGTAGTGGGTGAGCGAGGGGGGCCATGTGTACAGTACTGCTGGCAGTAGGAGCATGGAAATTACACCTCTCTGGATACCCAGTTTATTTAGAGGATTGTAAGCCTGGAGCCAGGGTAGACCTAGGATCATGGGGAACAGAGGCGAGGAGATGACGTCCAGGATCAGCAGTTCCTTATGTTGGGAAGTAACTGTGGTGGGCAAGGGAAGAGTCTCTTTGATCACCTGTCCTGAGCTTATGCGGGAGCCATTGGCCAGAAAAACGGTCAGTCCATGAGTCTTTTCATAGCGGGATGTTGTGAATGTCAGCGAAGGTAGAGTCGATGAAGCAGCTACATGCGCCAGAATCAATGATGGCATTGACTGGAACCGTTCTTTCCCGGAGCTGCAACGAGAGAGGGAGAGCAAGGTGGGTTGCATTGGTAGGTAGGGCTGACAGATTAACAGAGCTTAAAGGAGGACACTTCCGCATCTTGGTAGGACAGTTGCGTACATAGTTGCCTGTCTCGCCGCAGTAGAGGCAAAGGTTTCGTTGGCGGCGGCACGCCCGTTCCAGCGTCTGAAGTCTGAAACATAGTCCTTGGCCGCCCTGCGACCTTACTGGAGCGTGAGCAAAGCAGACTCAGCGGTGGCAGCTCGTTAGGGATCATCATAAAGCTGGGCCATGGCTTTAAAAAAGCTTGCAGGGACTGCGTCTGAACGCTATTCTTACAACCGATGGGTCCAAGTCTGGGGTTCATCTTGGAGGAGGGAGATCACGAACCCCACCTTTGTGGCCTCCAAAGAAAAAGTCCGGGGGTTGCAAGGCAAAGTACAACCGACAGGCATTACGGAAGGCCCGGAATTTAGTTCGGTCTCCCGAAAACTTTCTGGTACAGGGACTCTTGGTTCAGGTGGCAGCATTACTACTGAGGGAGCGGAGGCAGTTGGTGAAGGCCTGGCAGCGGGTGTAGGGGCTGCATCGCTGGACCTGGACAGATTTTGGACTTGTCCTTCTAGCCCAAGAATAGGCAAACTACGGCCCGGCGGACCTTTTAATCCGGCCCGCAGAGCGCTAGCTACGGCATGGTAGTGGCTGGGCCTAGTCAGTGGCAAGCTGGCTCAGTAGGGGGGGAGTGGGGGCAGGTGTCAGGGCGGGTTCCAAGGCAAGGGGAAGGAGTGGGGATGTGGAGTTTGGGCACGGTGAGGTCTTCGGATGATCAGTGGGTGGGTGGGGCGTGGCAGGAGTAGGCAGGGAGAACACACCCCCTTCCATCCTCTTGTCCCGGGAGCTGCCTCCGTTCTCAGGAGCCGCCAGAGACCGAATGGAGACAGAAGCGCCCCAGCCCGGACTGTCGACCCCGGACTCTGCGCAGGACCCTTGGTAAGGCACCCTGTCCCCCTCTTCGGCCATGTACCGCCTTCCCTCCATGTTCTTTTATGCCAGCTTGGGTTTCACAAGGTCATCAGATGGGGAGGTACCTGGGCACAGCCTCTGTGCAAGTTTGGAGGGGGGCCTGGCCATGTGTAGGTGCACATTGGGAGCCTGGTGCTCGGTGGAGGTGAGGGATGGAGAGTTCCAGGTCGCTTGACTCCCCCCCCCCATGGTGAACTTTCTCTGACCGATCGGGACAAGTCACTGTGCCTTGGTCACCATGTGTCCCCTGGACCATTTTCTGGGGGGGCCCCTCTCCCTTACCGGATCCATGGTACCCACACCCTCCATGGGCTGGATCAGGGGTCTGATGACCTGAGCTCTGCTCCAATTTCATACATGTGAGATTTTTACATTCCATGTGCTGGAAATAACTGTCCACACATTATGGGATCTCCACTATGGAGCCTGAACCAGGGAGCCAAATCATCCCCATCTCTGATACATCATGGGGATCACCTCAACTCCAAACTTTCTGCACCCCTAAAGGGCAACATATACCCGTGTGTAGAAAGGTATGGAGTGTATTATACAGAGGCTGCCAGCCATGGATGTGATCAGATAGGAGGAGACGCTGTGAGATGTCATTCCCCATCACCTCTCCATCCTCCTGGTGTAATACACAGGTGAGTCCATGGTGTAATACACAGGTGTACAGGGAGGTATTCTGTGCAATACACAGAGGTAGAAGTATACAGGCAGTAATAGACAGGTAAACAGTGGTCTATATGTGTACACATTGTAATAGACAGGTACAAAGTGTTATACATATACAGGGAGTAATAGACAGGTACCAAGTAATAACCAGACATGCAGGGTTATAGACGGGTATGAAGTGTAATATACAGGTGCACACCGTGTCAGACAAATATGAAGTGTAAACCCGGTGTTGTAAGTGTACTTGTCTGTCATAGAGAGGTATGCATGGCGCTGTAGAGAGGCAAGTAGTGTTATAGACCGGTACACATGGCATAGTAGAGAGGTATGTACTGTTATAGACAGGTACACATGGTGTCACAGAGAGGAAAATATACTGTCCATCTACCCTTGGTCCGGCCCCCGGGTCCAATATATGAACCCATTGTGGTCCTTGAGTAAAAAAGTTTGCCCAACCCTGTTCTAGCCTCATGTACCCTTCTTGTAGGCTCTTTACTGCTTGCGTGAGGGCTGCCGGATGTTTGCAAATTTCCTCTACAGAGGGGGTGACTCCTGCAGGCTCTGTCATGGCTGTCTGATACTGTTAAGTACGAGAACGTACCTGGTAGTCAGAGCCTAGTCGCAGGAGGAGGCCTCTCTTACAACCCTGATATGTGTACAGATCTCTGACAGGAGGTCTTGTGCTAGAATTGTTGCACACGCTCTAACGCACGTGACGATACCTCACATGTGGGGTTTGAACAGTGTTTACATATGTGGACGGGACTTGCATGCATGTTCGCTTTTGCACGCAAGCTACTGGAACAGGGGTGTTTTACATCCCTTGTAATAGGAATCACTGTGACAGGTCCTCTTTATGGAGAGATGCCCGGGACGCCGAGGTCATAGAGATGACTGGTGACCAGAATCGGCGGCTGAAGATGGCGATATCTGAATGATGCCTCTAGCTGCAGACATCATTCAGATATCACCACACAAAGCCGAGGATGTCCCAGGGACGTCCTTGGTGATTAAGTGGTTAAAGGAGAATATATAAGAAGACCACACTTAGTGCTACAATAATTATTACTCACATCTGCACTCAAGAAAACACAGATTACAAAAGTGTAATCAAACTCAAAAAACTAAATGTTGTTCAGCACCTCTTGGATTTGCCCAGCTCTGCTTAATATGCTAGGTATTGCCGCTCAGAGGGAAGGAAAAATATAACTGTACAGTCTCAAATGAGCTTGAGTGACACAACTAATAGTGCTCCTGCTCCACCCTAAAGTGAATAACAAAAGTTCACAGTAATTTAAATGGTATCCAGCTTCTCCCGGTGAACATCTATTACCACACACAGCCTTTACAAGCTGTTAAGACCCCAAATTATATGTGGTCTTAGTAGGTATATACAGGGCTCAAAATTTTAAGTCCTGAGCTACTAGCCAGGCCTCAAGAGTTACTCGCCACCAGTTGCCCCACCTAATTCATACACTGCCCTGCGCCTAATTGCACCCGTAAACACGCCCTCATAGATTAGCTCATGGAATGACACTGTTAAATGTTTTATGCAGAATCAAGTTACAAAATTAAATATTACCAACAACAACTTTAACAAAATGAGACAGGGCACTGGGGGCAGACCAGAGGGACAGGGCACTGGGGGCAGACCAGAGGGACAGGGCACTGGGGGCAGACCAGAGGGACAGGGCACTGGGGGCAGACCAGAGGGACAGGGCACTGGGGGCAGACCAGAGGGTCAGGGCACTAGAACTGGGTCTCTTCCCCATTCTCTTGCTGTCTCCTCTGAAACTCCCAACCATCCGCTCTTTCTCTCTTTCCCATTCATCTCATCATCAGGAGCCTGTGTGTGCGGCTCCACGCTTGCATGTCCCCACTTCCCCCTTTTATTCAGGCTGGCAGTGAGGAGAAGAGCTGCAGCACAGCGGGAGGGAGTACAATCCAGCGCTGAGATCCACACAACTGCACAGCCATTGACACCATAGCACAGCATATACCAGGGGTGCCCAACCAGTGGCCCGGGGGCCACATATGACCCCGCGGAGCCCTCTGATGTGGCCTGCGGAGCCCTCTGATGTGGCCCGCGGAGCCCTCTGATGTGGCCCGCGACCTCCTCCTCTGGGATGGCTGGTTGGCAAGCCCAGATGGCAGGTTGCTGACCTGCCATCCAAAAGCATCAGTTTTGTAAATGAACCCGGCGGTAGAGGAAGCAAGCAGCTTTTCAGAAAGTGCACCACACCTGCAGAATATAATAGACGGCGGGAAAACCACAGGTACACTGCTTCGCAATAGACCGCAGACCATCAGTATAAAATCAGCCTTAGGCCCCTTTCAAATGGTCAGTCCGGCCCAATCGGACCCTCCATTCACCTCTATGGAGCGGCAGATGTAAACAGACTTTTGGCCGTTTTCACCCGCCTGCCTCCAATCCGATCTGCTAAAAAAAAACAGAAGTGGATCTGCCCACTTCCATCTGATTGAATCGGAGGGCCCTTAGAGTAGATGGGGCTGTGTCTGCGGTGCATATGCAGACTGGACACAGACCTGTCATCTGCCCACTTCGCTCATTGTGGCCCGCGACTTGTTACAAAGTCCCTTAAGTGGCCCTCTGCCTTCAAAAGGTTGGGCACCCCTGGCATACACCGACACCGCACAGCACACATTGAGACCAGTCTGTTCACAGTGCTCAGGCTGAACTGTTGAACACTTACATAGAGCACAAGGAGAAGAAAACTGCACAAACTGGAAGGCTGCCGCTCTCATGTCAGGGCAACTTTAAGTGAGCGCTGCACCGGAGTGGTAATTTTCCCAATCCTCCACCTCACTCATTACTTTCTGCACTCCAGCTACATTGGTCGGTGGAGGGGGGCAGGCTCAGAGAGGTCATACTGTTATGTTCAATGGCTTAATGAGAATTGTAAGGAGAGCACCTGTGTACTGCTCTGCCTGTGCGCGGCTCACCAGGCTACTTTTCCCGAGCATGCAGCTTTCCTTTTCGGCCGCCAATCTCATCGGGACTCTAAGTGTAGGCACCGATTGGAGGGAGATTGGTCATGTAGCCCTGTCATCACTCGCCCCCAGCTTAAATCCACTCGCCAAATGCTAGTAGGCGAGTGGAAATTTTAAGGGCTGGTGTATATATATATATATATATATATATATATATCAGCTGTTAGACACATGGAGACCTCTCAGGAACACCAGCAAAGGGTATGGAGGCAGGGCACCTTTAAGAACCACATAGAATACCACAGGACTGCTTTTATTTAGTTCTCTCACTTTAATAAGCGCTTCAACATTAATGGAAACTGTGAATTTACTTTGGTTCAGGCTTCCAGACATCCACAAACTCATCTGGCATCCCTGCCTAGAGACAGTACAGCATAATCCACAAAATGGTGCCCTGAAATAAAGTATATGCATATATAAATAATCAAAATATTTTTGTTATTATTTTACAACAGATGAATAATAAAGAATGAATAAGGACTACAATAATCTTTTGCCATAACACCACTGATAATGGAGTAAATTGCACCTTGAAGAGGACATACAGTATATAACAAAATCAATAAAACCTCTTTAATACATTTACATCAGTTAAAATAGTGTTACAATACAAGAGACAATAAAAATTGCCATATCAAGTATGATTTAACAGACACATTCTTGCGGTTCCAGGATGGTGTATTGAATCGAAAAACATTTTGTGATATTCTCACTTCCACCGGATTCATGCCCTTGTATAAATAAATAATATAGGTATACAAAATGTTAACAACAATTTTACATTTAGACCAGCACACTAACAGATAAAACTGAAAAAAAAAAAAACCAAATAACAGTCACATAATTATCAAAAAATTACTATTGGTGTCTGGAGGAAAGAAAGAAAAACCAACACCCACTCCACCCCAAGCCTGTCAATTACCCCCACATTCGCACCCAGCAACGAACCAGGTCATGAGAGATGAAAACGGTGGGAGAACTTCAGACGTAGGCCCCATACACACTATTAGATTTTCTCCAGAGTTTTGTCTACAGATTTACCAAAACCATGTAGTTCAGGGCCTGCCCGATTACATACAAATTGAAACTCGTAAGGTTGGACTTAATATTATATGGTTTTGGTAAATCTGAAGACAAACATCTGCAGAAAATCTAAAATAGTGTGAATGGGGCTTTACTTTCCTTACTCCACAGAAGATGACTGTGAAGTTACTGAAACCTTTTTCCAGGATATCATTAGTACTGTAGATAAGTTTGTACACTTCAAACTTATTCACATGTAGGGTTGAGAGAACAAGCCTGTTCTAGATGTAGGGAACTTTCTGCTAACGTATTTGATATGTTCTGGTCTTGTCCACATTTAACTAAGCTGATGTATTTGATTTGTTGGCAACTCACCGCCATCTGCAATCTCCAAGAACTCTTGAAGTTTGTTTATTTTGGTATACTTGACAATTTTGTTCCACTTATCAGTTGTAGTATTATGTTCTGAATATTATTTTTTTATGCTAAAAAAAAGCGATTCTGCTCCCTTTATAAAAACGTGTTCCACCTACTTTACAATATGTACAGTGGGGATCAAAAGTTTGGGCACCCCATGTAAAAAATTGTATTAATGTGCATAACGAAGCCAAGGAAAGGTGGAAAAATCTCCAAAAGGCATCAAATTACAGATTAGACATTCTTATACTATGTCAAAAAAAGTTAGATTTTATTCCCATCATTTACACTTTCACAATTACAGAAAACAAAAAAATGGCATCTGCAAAAGTTTGCGCACCCTGCAGAATTTATTGCATGCACTGCCCCCTTTGCAAAGCTGAGACCTGCCAGTGTCCTGGATTGTTCTCAATCATCGTCTGGGAAGACCAGGTGATGTCAATCTCAAAGGTTTTAAATGCCCAGACTCATCTGACCTTGCCCCAACAAGAACCATGGGTTCTTCTAAGCAGTTGTCTAGAAAACTGAAACTGAAAATAGTGGACGCTCACAAATCTGGAGAAGGCTATAAGAAAATAGCAAAGCGTTTTCAGATGTCAATATCCTCTGTTCGGAATGTAATTAAGAAATGACAGTCATCAGGAACGGTGGAAGTTAAAGCAAGATCTAAAAGACCAGGAAAAATATCAGACAGAACAGCTCGCAGGATTGTGAGAAAAGCAATTCAAAACCCATGTTTGACTGCACGATCCCTCCAGAAAGATCTGGCAGACACTGGAGTTGTGGTATACTATTCCACTATAAAGAGATACTTGTACAAATATGGTCTTCATGGAATAGTCATCAGAAGAAAACCTCTTCTACATCCTCTCCACAAAAATCAGCGTTTGAACTTTGCAAATGAACATATAGACAAGCCTGATGCATTTTGGAAACAAGTTCTGTGGTCCGATGAGGTTAAAATAGAACTTTTTGGCCGGAATGAGCAAAGGTACGTTTGGAGAAAAAAGGGCACAAAATGTAAATAAAAGAACCGCTGTCCAAATGTTAAGCATGGGGGTGGATCAATCATGCTTTGGGGTTGTATTGCAGCCAGTGGCACAGGGAACATTTCACGAATAGAAGGAAAAATTAATTCAATACAATTTCAGCAAATTTTGGATGGTAACTTGATGCCATCTGTGAAAAAGCTGAAGTTAAAGAGGATGGCTTCTACAAATGGATAATGATCCTAAACACACCTCAAAATCCACGGGGGATTACATCAAGAGGCGTAAACTGAAGGTTTTGCCATGGCTTTCACAATCTCCTGACCTCAACATAATTGAAAATCTATGGATAGACCTAATAAGAGCAGTGCGTGACAGACAGACCAGAAATCTCAAAGAACTAAAAGACTTTTGGAAGGAAGAATGGGCAAAGATACCTTAAACAAGAATTTAAAGACTCTTGGCTGGCTACAAAAAGCATTTACAAGCTGTGATACTTGCCAAAGGGGGCAATACAAGATATTAACTCTGCAGGGTGCACAAACTTTTGCAGACGTAATTTTTTTTTGTTTTCTGTAATTTTGAAAGTGTAAATGATGGAAATAAAAGCTAACTTTTTTTGACATATTATAAGAATGTCTAATCTGTAATTTGATGCCTTTTGGAGATTTTTCCATCTTTGCTTGGTTTAGTTATGCACATTAATACAAATGTATGTCGCCTGGTGAACCAAATCACATCCGAGTCCTGATGACTTCTGTATTTGTAAAATTGTTAAACACCTAAAAAAAGAAGTTTAGCGAGAAAAAAACAATAGTATGTTCACTTTGCTTAGTAATTGTTTAATGAAATGTTCACTTGATTCAATGACTATTCCAGAAGCTTTTCTGTTCTCCTTCAAGATGATTGTGTATTGCTTGATAATATTTCGACACTGCTTGAATAAGGTAATTTTAGTGCACACAAAAACAATGTATTGCCCACATTTTTGTGAAATATAAAAGATGAAGTTGCAATGAGTAAATAGATAGCAAATATGTCAAGCTGTAAAATTAACCATTCCCATGAAACAACCACAAACTTTTATACCAAAAATTATCTATAGTGGACACTTTAAAAGCTATTACAGGTTATCGGTTTCAAGTTAAAATGATAATGATAACTTTTTTAAATTTTTTAAATTAAAATAAACATGTTATACTTATCTGCTCTGTTTTAATATTGCACAAAGTAGTGGCTTACCTCCTCTTCTGGAGTCCCTTGCTAACAGTTTCTTCTCTTTCTATTTTTTGAGTGCCCCCTTAAAGGGGAGTTCCACCCACAATTTCACTTTTTACATATAAATACCCCTGTAATACACAAGCATAATGTATTCTAGTACAATTAGTCTGTAAACTAAGGTCCGTTTTGTTAGGTTGTTACAGCATTTAGATACTTTATAAAACAGAAATTAACTGGGGCAATCTTAAGTGTGAACATCATGAAGCCAGACTGTATGACTTCCTGGATTTCAGCTTTGCATATCTTGCACATTCTCAGTGCTGCACAAGCAATGTAATAGGTTTCAGTCAGGTTTGCAAAGACTACTGGGAAACATGACTATCCCAGAAACCCTTGCAAATAGCGATGTGACTTAATAGCCTAGGCTAATAAGGAGGAGGAAGTAATGAAGGACTACAAAATAAAAGTATTTATAAGCAACAAAATAAATACAAATTGACCATTCTGAACACTGAGATTAGGGCATGCAGCACAGACAAACATAAAAAAAAAATGGGTGGAACTCCACTTTAACAAGCCATGTGCAAAGAATGTATTGAGGTAAAAAAAACTGTGTTTAGAACAGAACCACTTTAAATGTGAATGATGGCCCTAGAACTATTGCTCTCACTCATTTTTGGCTATATATAAAAATAGAGCAGTTGTCTTTTTTGTGCATTTATGCACTTACCCCATGCATTTTTGTTCTTATATGCCTGAATGTGGGGGACACTTTTTGTTTATTCATGTTGATTTTTATTTTATTTTTACAATATTATTGTTGTAGCTGGGAAAATGAGTGCTAGCAAGATTGAAGATTTTGCACAATGCACAGTGTGCCACATATATAAAATATCAAAGTAACAGCTCCAGGATGAATACCACTGCAACAGATGTGAGTGGGCTGTCCTTCTGGAAGCTCACAGTAGAGATTTAGAGGAGCAAATTGCAATGATGGGCAAAACTGACAACCTTGAAAGGGGTCTTATGCTCACTGAGCAGTTGATCAGTGGGGTTGATGTGAAGAATGGAAGAATGGAAGGGTAGGTCAGGGTTATATAAGGTAGGAAGATGGTTAACTGTAGTCAGAGGGAGTAGAAGGGGCTCACAGAAAAAAAGGCCAGCTCTGGGTTTAAACACTCAATTTGAAACTTTGGGTGAAGATGTGGGGGTGGCAAACTCAGAGGCGGAAGCCCTAGATACCACTGATACCCCTAAAAGAACAAAGGAAAGACAGGGAGATTCGAGAACTGAATGCATGGCTAAAGACCTGGTGTAGGTGGCAATGATTTGGGTTTCTAATCTATATACTAAAGATGGTTTGCACCTAAATGGAAGGCTGTGCTGGGGGGGGGGGGCTTATGGGAAGGCTGGAATAGTAGGATTGAGGGGGAGGGTGAATTGGATTATAATGGGTCAGTCAGGGGGCAGTACCTAATGGTAGGTGGAATGGGGGAAGGGCTATGGCAGGTGATAAGAAGGTTCCCATGTTACAAACAATTGGGAATGTTACTATTTAAACTAGAAAAACAATCAAAATACATGTGCAAAATAGGACAATGAATTAAAGTGTTTGTTCACCAATGCCAGAGGTCTACCAAGCAAAATAGGGAAGTTGGAAGCTTTGGTGCATGAAGAGAACTATGATATAATTTGTATTTCTCTGGGCTATTAATATTCCTGGCTATGCTCTCTTTTCAATGTAAGGCTGTAATAGCCAAAACATGTCAGCCACATGATGTAGCCAAATAAAGCATGATACCAAGGAGTTATTGGGTTGCCAGCTGCATTTCTGCTTTGCTCGAATAGGGGAGTGGGGATCCCCCAGCCCGAGCACCGAATCTTAGCATGTAACTTTCAATTGCAACAAGCTTGGGTATCTTCTGCTTGCAAAACGGAAAGGTGGTGGTGTCTGTCTCCATGTGAGGTAATTCCAAAGCAAGTGTGAAAGAGGACCTAATTGAAGGAGATTGTAGCATTATGGGTGGAACTGCATATGGGTGTGTGTACTACAACGTTAACCATTCGAGTTTGTTGTAGGCCATCCAGTGTTATCATTGTTAAAGTGATTGTAAACGATCACCTTGTAATACAACCTATTCAGTTTAAAATAGAAATGAAAGGCAAAACATTTTTGTATAGCTATTAACTGCTTGCCGACCGCCCGCCGTCATATTACTGTGGGAAGTTGGCTCTGCTGGGCGAGAGCCCGTAGCTATACGTCCGCTCTAAAGCGGCCGGGCACACGCGATCGCTTGTTACAGAGCGGGGACCGGCCTTGTCAGTGGGGGAAACACTGATCTTCTGTTCATACAATGTATGAACAGAAGATCAGTGATTTCCCCTAGTGAGGCCACCCCCCCCATACAGTTAGAACACACCCAGGAACACACTTAACCCCTTCCCTGCCCCCTAGTGTTAACCCCTTCACTGCCAATGGCATTTTTATAGTAATCCAATGCATTTTTATAGCATCAATCGCTAAAAAAAAATGCCAATGGTCCCAAAAATGTGTCAAAAGTGTCCGAAGTGCCCGCCATAATGTCGCAGTACTGAAAAAAATTGTAAAAAAAATATTACTAAAAATGCCATAAAACTACCCCCTATTTTGTAAACGCTATAGATTTTTTTTACAAAAAATATATAGAAGAATATGTATTGGCCTAAATTGAGGGAAAAAAAATGTTTTTTTATATATTTTTGGGGGATATTTATTACAGCAAAAAGTAAAAAATATTGCTTTTTTTCAAAATTGTCGCTCTATTTTTGTTTATAGCGCAAAAAATAAAAACTGCAGAAATGATCAAATACCGCCAAAAGAAAGATCTATTTGTGGGAAAAAAAGGATGCCAATTTTGTTTGGGAGCCACGTCGCACGTCCGCGCAATTGTCAGTTAAAGAAACGCAGTGCTGAATCACAAAAAGTGCTCTGGTCATTGGGTAGCAATATGGTCCGGGGGTTAAGTGGTTAAAACACATTATAAATACCCTTACCCCCCATTTTCATAAGTGATCACATTACCTGCTGTTTTCAGCTGCATAAGAGCTGGGGGGGGGGGGGAGTAGCAACAGTACACTGAGCCTCCCAGTGAATTGTTGGTGAGTGGGGGCGCGTCAGGAAGTCTGATCATTGGAGGAGAGTTCCCAGCATAGTTAGAGAACTGACCACAATGTGCTCTCCTGCTTAGTGTGGTCATTTTTAATAGGAAAGCAAGGGGTCTCACAAGAACCCCAGGGATTTCACAAAAAAGGATACAAGTAGAACAGGATACTTTCTCATACAAGTACATGGTACAGCAGGCACATATCAGGAATATGTAGTGGTGGGGTAACAAACGCTTTAATGAGAAGGGGAAGACTCAGTTCTTTGTACAGAGTGAAAGGGCTGTACAATGATAATGATAATGTGGGATTTTAACTGCCCTAAAATTAACTGTCAATTGAGTAATGCCACTTCTGGAACAGTTAGGCTACTTTCACACTTATCCACACTGATTTACATGGTATTACTGCATTTTTACCATGTTTTTATTGCTTTTTTAACATGACGTGACCCAAAAAATGCACCAAAAATACACTGTAGGTGCGTTTTTGCTGTGCTTTCTATTGATTTCAATGGGTAGGTGTGTTTTTGGTGCAGTTGTTTTTCAACACCAAACCTGCACCAAAAATACAGCAAGCAGGGTTTTTTAAAACGCACCTAACCTACAACGGATCTGTGTGAAGAGTTCCATAGTGATAAATGGTCACTTGTTTTTTTTCCCGCTTTTTGAGTGCAGCATGAAAGCAACCTTAAAGAGAAAAAAAGGTTCCAAAACAAAATTTCATGGTACAGTTCATAGAGGCCCCAACAAGAAATTATGCTCTGCTGAGTCAATAATTTGTAGAACCATCTTTTGCTGCAATTACAGCTGCAAGTCTTCTTGGGTATGTCTCTACCATATTTTCACATCTAGAGAGTGACATTTTTGCCCACTCTTGTTTCGCAAAATAGCTCAAGCTCTGTCAGATTGGATGGGTAGCTCCTGTGAACAGCAATTTTCAGTCTTGCCACAGATTCTCAATTGGATTTACGTCTGGACTTTGACTAGAACATTCTAACGCATGAATATGCTTTAATCTAAACCATTCCATTGTAGCGCTGGCTGCATGTTTAGGGTCCTTGTCCTGCTGGAAGGTGAACCTCTACCCCAGTCTCAAGTCTTTTTCAGACTCCAACAGGATTTCTTCTTAAGGCCCATACACACGATCGGACTTTCTGAAAACAATGGTCCGACGGATGTGTTTTATCGGACAATCCGACTGTCTGTATGCTCGATTGGACAATTGTTGTCGGAATTTCCACGGACAAATGTTCGCTGTGCATGCTCCCAAACTTTCCGACAACAAATGTGTTACGTCGGATCATTCGACCGTGTGTACACAAGTTCATCGGACTAAAATCCAACGTAGAAACACGCATTCTCAGAACCAATGATAAACATCAGTCAATAGCAGAAGTTGCCCAAAGGGAGGCGATAAAGAGCTGAAAAACCACATGATTTGGTGGACCCCGTAGGACAAAAATCAATGGCAAAGTCAGATGGAAGTCCGATCGTGTGTATGAGGCTTAAGATTCCCCTGTATTTGGCTTCACAGATTATCCCACCTGAGCTGTGGATCTCTGCAGCTCCTCCAGAGTTACGATGGACCTCTTGGCTGCTTCTCTGATTAATGCTCTCCTTGTCCTGCCTGTCAGTTTAGGTGGACGGCCATGTCTTGGTAGGTTTGCAGTTGTGCCATACTCTTTCCATTTTCAGATGATGGATTGAACAGTGCTACGCGAGATGTTCAAAGCTTGGGATATATCTTTATAACCTAACACTGCTTTCAACTTCTCCACAACTTTGAGAACCAAAGAATCCAAAAATATGGGACTTTATGGGCACCATGCTAATAAGACATATTTAAAACTTCTATAATCACTTATTGGAAATTACATAAGAATTTTTATACAGTACTTAAAAACACATTTGGAAAAAATTATGAACAATGTAATACCCAATAGTAGCACCACCCCTCTAGTAAAGGTAGAAAGCATAAGGGGTTTTGGGACTTTTAATGAGGTGCATGATAACATGCACCTCCATCCTCAATTAAGAAAACAGAAAGGAGATTTGGAACTTAGAGTGAGGCATAAGATACATAGTGGGAGAAAATTATAAAATTATTTAATTGGAATATATACAAAGCATACCTCATAAACATATGATATGAGTATTATTATCTATGTACAAAGCGATGGCATACAAAAAGAATTCATATATTATATATATACATACATATATACACACACACATGCACACATCTGAAATTGCATAGTATACCATAGAAGTATTTAGTATAAAAAGTCAATGCTTATAGAATAATGGATACAAATGGGTTATAAGATACACATGAATCACAGTGGAGGTCAAGCTATGTATTGGAAACATGACGACATTTATGGGCTTGACGTGTTTCGTGGCCAGTTGCCACTCAGGAGAAAACTAATAGCATATCTGAAAAAATGAAAAGGTACCAAATAGGATTTGTTGTTTTGCCCCGATAGTAAGAAACAAGGTAGGGGGAAGGGGATAAAAGATGTGTACCTCCCTGCAATACTTACATATAAATTGTCCTAGATAAGCAGTGTTGCAAGTCAGGATCTGCGAGGCAAGTCTGTCCCGGGAGCTGAGGGAATGAACCCTAGGAAGAAGCAAGTGCACAGACACGCCCCAGGAGCACTCTCCAAACGTAATAGGCAAGGGTCAAAAAATTCCAAATATGTCTGTAGAGTAAATGATAATGGACCAATATGTGTGAATGGTACCAGTATATACTGTATATACAGTATTCATGAACTATACACCAACACCCATTATTGCCTGAAAAGGTGAAAAGCAAAGTAAATACAAAGTAAATGGAATAGTGTGTAACAAAGAGAAAATAAATAAAATAAAAAGGGAAAAAGTGCATGAAAATCCTGTAATACCCCAAAAGGGAAAAGAGGAAGAAGAACAAGGAGGTGTGCAGTTTTGGTGATAGAGAGGAGATCACAGGGATTGTGGGCAAGAAACCAACACCCATTGTTGCCTGGAAAAGTCAAAAGTATAGTGGCTACAAATTGAAAGAAAACATACCACAAAAGAGAGAAGAAAATAAAAAGGTGAAAATCGCATGAAGATGATGAAGTTTTCCAAAGGAGGCGAATGGTGAGGAAAAACAAAAAAGTGTGAGATAATGGCAATAGAGGAAAATCACAAAGATAGTTGCCTGGTGACATTGCACAAAGATGTGCTCTGACACATGATGTGCATATGTGAGGAGGTAGCCAGAGTGAACTAGACTCCCAAGTGTTCTAGAGTATATGATCAACTGCAACTCCATTTTGTAATTTCCCTTCCATTTCATAGTTCTTGAGCGCGGATCTAAATATCCAACAGGCCGTCAATTGATGGCCTGTCACTAGCACGTTCCCTGCGCGCACTCCAGAGCGCGCCGCGGGGAAGTTCTGTGTTGGCCGATCACGGATCGCCGCGAAAGGCCATTTATTATAGCAACAAGTAAAAAATATTGTATTTTTTTTCAAAATTGTAGCACTTTTTTGTTTATAGCGCAAAAAATAAAAACCGCACAGGCGATCAAATACCACCAAAAGAAAGCTCTACTTGTGGGGGAAAAAGGACGTGAATTTTGTTTGGGAGCCACGTTGCACGACCGCGCAATTGTCAGTTAAAGCGACGCAGTGCCGGAAGCTGAAATTTCACCTGGGCAGGAGGGGGGTATATGTGCCCAGTAAGCAAGTGGTTAAAGAATGTACGTGCCTTATCTTGCACTTCATTCTCGTTAGTTTTAGATTTTTTGCTTGGACAATTTGGAAAGATAACATTATCTACAAGGACATAGTTAACCTAAAACACTATGGGGTCAATTCACAAAGCTTTATTTTCAGATTGCGAGTGTTATTTTAACGATTTTGCACGTTATTGAAGCTAGTTCAATTCACTAAACGATTTAACGCTTTGAAAAATTATCAAATAACGTTTCCCTACACAGAACCGATATTTTAAGGTGTGGATCCTTATTAAAGAGTCAAATCGTTATTTTAAAGATTCAAAACGTTATTTTAAAGAGTCAAATCGTTAAATATGTACAGAAGTGCAATTCACAAAGATTTTTTTGACAGTTATCAATCGTTAAGCAATCGTTAAATTAACACCTCCCTCAGGGTGGCGTTATGACATTTCCCACGCAATATTTTGTTATTAGAGGAAGCTTTTGGCGATTTTTGTAGTGTAGTGAAGTTTTTAGTAGTGTTGGCAAGCTAGAACCGTGCTCTATTTGAACTTAAAATTATCCAGAGGCGAAGAAGAACACGTTAGAATGTTGTTCAGATTTATAAACGTGTATTCCGTTCACATACTATTTTGGATGACTTTTCTGAAACCCAGGTGATAGCTAAATTCCGATTATCATCTCCCATGATTTATTCTCTTTATGAGGAAATACACATGGCTTTAGAAAAGCACACACTAGAAATGTTGCACATCACATGCTCAATCTCCATGTGTATTGCTTGTGTCTCTCTCTCTCTCTGTATCTGCTCTTTTCCACATGCAGCTGTTCTCCTCCCCTTCTGCTCCCAGAATGCATCTCTCCAGCATTATTTAACGATCTTAAGAGTTATTTTAACGTCCCAAATCTTAATAATAACGTCTGAGTAGTTAGCATAACGTTTGGATAAAGAGTCAGTTGAAAACCATAACGACTATGTTAAATAACGATTATAGCTTTTGTGAATACCATGTTTGCTAGCGTTAAATAAGGAGTGCTAATTTAACACCTGAAGAAATCCAATAACGTTTCTCTTTGTGAATTGACCCCAATGAGTCATGCAGTGGGGGTTTTCGAAGTTTCTTGCAGCTGCAGCTGCCTAAACTAATGATGAAAAAAAAAATCTCTGTAGAAACCTGCTTAACCCTTAGAAACTTAGGAGTAAGTCTACCCCTCCCCTCTTTTTTTTACTCATAAACTGTAATCCTTAATAAAGATTTCAGACTTGCTTTGCACACTGCCTGCTGTGTGTGTCATTTGGGTCTCCAGAATTCTGACAAGGTCGCTGTGGTTTACCAAAATACAGAGGGTGGTCGGCTGTCTAGTAATCTATCTTTTCAGTGGGGACTCTTGTCCGGGATAAGGTATTATTCTACGTCTTATCTGACAAATTAATTTTCTTGCCGTGGCTCTGATAAAGCTTTAGTCACGTTTAAATTGGACAGAAAGGAGACGGACCATGTCTACATAGACTAATATAGATAAAAGGTCTTTGGCAGACCTATAAAGTCCTTCGGGAGGACACAAATATTTAAACAGTACTGTTGCTCATTATGGGAAGGAGAATAGTCTGAGGTAAATCCACGCGACCCCAAATTTTCTGCTTATTCTTTCTATCGCGAATGCTCCATACACACGATTGGTTTTCCCGTTGGGAAAAAGTCAGATGAGAGCTTTTGGTTGGGAATCCCGACTGTGTATTGCTCCATCAGACTTTTTCCAACAGAAAAACTGCTGGAAAAAGATAGAGAGCAGGTTCTTTTTTTTCCCCCCGTCAGGAAAAAATCAGATCGGAATTTCCTATTGTGTGTACAAATTCCGACGCCAATAATTCTGACACATGCCCAGACAAAAAAATAAATAAATCGACGCATGCTCAGAAGCATAGAACTTAATTTTCTCAGCTCGTCTTAGTCTTTTACGTCACCGCGTTCGTAGCAGTCAAAAGTTCACAGAACTTGTGTGACCGTGAGTATGCAAGGCAGGCTTGAGCGGAATTTCGTCAGAAAAACCATCAGTTTTTTTTTTTTCGACAGGAAAAACACTTGTTTGTATGGGGCATTAAAAGTATAAGATAATTTGTTGTGTGGATCAGACGACTATAAGGTAAGACAGTCGTTCCCCACTGTCAATATGGGTCAAAAACATGGTACAGAAGTTCCTCCCCCTCCTCCCAACCCTGGTGAAACATGTAAATATTATGTGGCTAGGGTTTGTGGTACGGATTATGAGTTCATAGTCCCCTGGGTATCTGAGGGATACATCATACAAAGAGGAGTACGGGTTATGAGTTCATAGTCCCCTGGGTATCAAATTTATCAGGGTGGACTGAAACTATGCATAGCTCTGATCCTTTCCCCCAGAATGGTGATAATTATGAGTTTCACATGGACATGGTAAAGGATCTATGTCTGGGGGATAACAAGGTGTTTCCCTGGTACTCCAGGAACCCACAATGGGACATGACTTATATGAGACAGGGAGGGGAGAACTGGTTAAAATATGCCCTGTACTGGTTCCTGAGGGATAATGAAAAACAAAACAAAGCCAACAAATGTTAAAGTAAGGAGGATTATGAGAAAAAGCACAGGGAAGAGGCAGATGAGAGACCAGACCCAACTGCCCCCCTCCTTCCATTTAATCCTCCACCATACTCAAACAAAATCTATCCCAGTCTCACAAAAGAAGACCTAGATATTTTAGCTGGTCATCATGCTGTCAGCCAGAGACAGGCTCCAGCCCCAGCTCAACAGCAACAAGCCCCTGCACCAGTTCAGCAGCAACAAGTTCTGCAGCAACAGAAAGATAGGTCAGAAAGTCCCATAGTGAATGTCAGTCAAATGGATTCTGATGTTTCAGGGGATTCTGACACAGAAACTAAAGAGCAGGGCGCTTCAGGGAGACATAGAACTACACTAAGTAAACAAATAAACTTTATCAGAAGACATTGGAGGAAGCTCATGCAATACTTAACCACTTGAGATCCACGCTATAGACAAAAGACGTCCACAGCGCAGCTCTCAAGTGCCGAGTGGACGACTTTGGACGTCCTGTTTACATTCCCCATGCGCGCCGCTGGGGGGCGCGCAGCGGGGAAACACTGTGCTGGCGCATCGCTGGGAAGCCGATGCTTGTGTCTGGCGGCCGCGATGTCTACTGGGTACACGCGATCGGCGGTGACAGCAGCGTAAACACAGAGCTCCACGTCCTGTCAGGGAGAGAGGAGACCGATCTGTGTCCCTTGTACATAGGGACACAGCATCGGTCACCTCCACCAGTCAGTCCCCTCCCCCACACAGTTAGAACACACCCAGGGAATACATTTAACCCCTTCTTCACCCCCTAGTGTTAACCCCTTCCCAGCCAGTCACATTTATACAGTAATTAGTGCATTTTTATAGCACTGATCGCTGTATAAATGTGAATGGTCCCAAATTTGTGTCAAAAGTGTCCGATACGTCCGCCGCAATATCGCAGGCCTGACAAAAAATGGCAGATCGCCGCCATTACTAGTAAAAAAAAAAAAAATCATAACTCTATCCCCTATTTTGTAGGCGCTATAACTTTTGCGCAAACCAATCAATATACGCCTATTGCGATTTTTTTTTAAACAAAAATATGTAGAAGAATACGTATTGGCCTAAACCAAGGAAAAAAAAATATTTTTTTTAAAAAAAATGGATATTATAACAAAAATTAAAAAATAGTGTTTTTTTTCCCAAATTTTCTGTCTTTTTTTTGTTTATAGCACAAAAATAAAAATCCCAGAGATGATCAAATACCACCAAAAGATAGCTGGGGGAAAAAAATGATAAAAATATAATTTGGGTACAGTGTTGTATGACCGCGCAATTGTCATTCAAAATGTGTCAGCGCTGAAAGCTGAAAATTGGTCTGGGCACGAAGAGGGTTTAAGTGCCCAGTAATGAAGTGGTTAAGGAGTTACAAGAGAAATCAGATGAGCTTACATAACATATAACAGGCTCCAAGACTAAGAGTGGAGGACAATTTAAAAAGAAAGATAGAGAATATGATAGGAAGGAAGCTACCCCAAATGTTCAAGCCTTGTTTATGACAATACGGAATGACATGCTTTAAAAGGTCAGACATAGAGGACATTAACAAAATAATCAAACACTGTCCCAAGCCCAGTGTCTCAACCGGAGGCACTCTAACCTATTTAAAGAAAGCCTGAAAGGGCAGAAATTACACACAAGAAGACATGCACCTGATTATTGATGGAATAATCAGACACACAACTGCATGGAACTGGGTACATGTCCTGACCATAGCTGTAATACCAGACATCGACACCAAAGCAGCAGATTATGGGCTCAACACTGAGGATGATAGGAAGAACATGTGGAAAGAAATGGAGAAAGAAATGACATGTCCTTTTAAAAATAAGTCTTCCCTCCCCACTGCTATAGCATGCAAACAAAAGTCAAGTGTGTCAGTTTTGGATTTTTGGAAGAGATTAATGTATACATTGACTCGAGAGGCTGGTTTATCCTTGCAGACAGATATGACTAGTCTGATGATTCAGACTTACATCTCTAACCTGAAACCAAAGATGGGCTTAATGGTCAGGCAAACGATTTCCCAATGGCCAACAAGTACTTTGGATGTTTTTCAGAAAACATTAACAGAAAAGGATGCTGCAGGATGTTTTGATATAGCAAAGGAAAAACCAGTAAGTGTCCATTACCAAGGAGGGGCACAGCAAATGCCTCCCCAGGGTAAAGGTGGGCAGTGGGGAAGAGGCAGAGGAAGGAGCAGAGGGAGAGGATTTTCTAGGGGTCCTCTGCAGTCCAGAACCAGTTGTTTCAACTGCAGACAGGACGGCCACTGGAAAAATCAATGCCCATGCGAACCTTTCAATCAACAAAATAGTCAAGCCCCTGCCCAGACACAGAACCCTCTATCATCAAATCAGGGAGCAAAATACCCCATTCAGTGGACCCAGCCTAAACCACAACAATGAAGCTGCCCAGAAGGTAGTAGTATCCCAGAATTCCCCCTGGTCTCTCGCTCCTTTGATGAACAACCAAATAGTGACTCTGCATGTCCAAGGAAAGTTAACCCTTTTTCTCCTGGATTCAGGAACCACTCCTAGTAGCCTCAGTGAGGACTACTACAGAGGAGAGAATGGATGCTGAGTCTTCAATGGGAATTAATGTAATATGCACCAAAACTTTCAAAACCCCTTCCCAGTAGTAAATGTAGAACGCGGATCAGTGTTGGACAGTTTCAGAATACCACCAAACTGCCCTGTCAATCTTTTTGGGGAGAGACTTACTAGGTAAGTTGGGGATTAGAATCGACATAACCAATCAGGGAGGTGTGATTGCTCATTCTAAAAAAGGTCCCCATATGGCCCATAATGTTGAATACTGAAGTGCAAGAGACAGTCACAGGACTCCCCAGTGACTCTGACAAAGTATGGTCAGAGAGTGCTCTAGATTTAGGGCTCATCTCATGTACCCCATACAAGACCACCCTCAGAGAATGTTCACAACCCATTTATCACAAACGGCATCCATTGTCAAAAGAAAAAGAGGAAGGCATTGCCCCTATGGTAGAACACTTCTTAAAGAAAAGCATTCTAAAACAAGTTGTATCCCCCTACAACACACCCATCAACCCAGTTAAAAAGCCGGATGTCAGTTCTAGATTTGTTCAAGACCTTTGAGTTGTAAATAACCCGATGCAGAGAATTTTTCTGTGATTGATTTAACAAAAGCATTTTTTAGCGTCCTTGTGAATGAGGAGACACAGCCAAGCCTTGCTTTTTTTTTTTAAAGCCAGATGACCTGGTGTAGAATGCCCCAGGGTTATGTAGACTGCCCTGTAGTATACTCAGGGGCCCTCCAGGCAACCCTGCGGTCCTGGACATCCCACCATGGTTCCGTCCTACTCCAATATGTTGATTTGTTGTTGTGTAGTCCAAGCCAGGTTGCATGCAAGGAGGATGGTTTAGATCTGTTACATTGGTTAGCAGACAATGGGCACACGTTTTCTAAGAAAAAGCTACAATGGTGTCAGGAAACTGTTGAATACCTTGGTTTTGTACTCTCCAATGGAGAAAGGAAAATCAGTCACAAGAGAGCTGCGGCTTATAGGTCTGCCACGCCCACTCACTAAGGAGGACATGCTATCCTTTCTTGGTATGATTGGTTACTGACGCCAATGGATACCTGATAGTTCCTACTATGATAATCTTCTAAGGCAAGCCACAGGTACTGACATGCCGGATTGTGTGAAATGGAATGATGAAATGTACAATGCTTTAGTGTATCTTAAAACTCCAATGGTCATCACAGCTCCTGGACTTGGATTACCTGAATATGGGAAGATGTTTCACTTGTTTGCAAGGGACAACTGTAAAACAATGGCAGGGGTCCTGGAGCAGGAGCATGGGGGCAAACTCTGCCATATTGCATTTTTTTCAAAAGCTGTGTCTATGCCAGTACAGGGCATGCCGGCGTGTCTCAGAGCTCTCGCATCCTGTGCGATGGTGGTGGAAATGGCTACATCATTTTTTCTGACATGCCACCACACTACACACCACTCACAATGAATCCATTCTACTAAAGAATATCCATACCTACCACATGTCAGCCCAGAGGCTGAGCGGTTATGAAGTAATTTTACTTTCTAACCCAAAACTTGAGATAGAATATGCCTCTCCCACTTCTGGTCCAGCTCCAATCTGGAATGCCTTGCTAGGCTTTAAAGGTGAGGAAGATGAGGTAGTGCCTCAACATGAATGCATGGACCTCATTCACCAAGACACATCCGAGACCAGACATGTCTTCAACTGCTCTACCTGGAGCACAGAATGTCTGTGGATGGGTCTTGTTCAAGACCAAATGATAACATATATCATGCAGGGTATGCTGTTCAGCTGCCTGATAAAAATACTGGTCTGGAAGCAAACCCTGTCCCATTCCAATCAGCACAAGCTGCATAACTTATAGCCCTTACTAGAGTCTGTCAACTTTTTGAAGGGCAGGATGTAAACATTTACACAGACTCCAAGTACGATTTCGGTGTTAAGCAGGATCTTGGAGTTATATGGAAAAGGAGGGGCTACACAGCAGCAGATAGTAAATCAATTTCACACTTGTCACGAGCCTTTTAGAAGCCATACAACTACCAAAAACCATTGCTATATTGCACTGTAAGGCACATACAGGTCAGCAAAATGACATAGCCAAGAGAAATGCTTTAGCTGACAAAGCAGCAAAAGAGGCAACATCCACACAGCCAGCAGACATCCAAATGCCATTGCGGACACCCAACCACAGTTATCGCAGTTACCCACACAGCTATTCTGGTAGAGGAACAACAGGCCTGGATTCATGCCAGTCATATGAAGAAGGTGAACAAAACACCTAAGAGGAAGATTAAAGACAAAGGAGGTGAAGTAAGTATTGAAAATCTTTGAATAGTGATTGAAGCAGATGGTCAAGACTGAAAAAAATTACGTTGCTTATTTCACCACAAACTTCTGGGAAGGCCTTGTGCCTCCTATTCTTGATCACCCCAATTGTGTTCCTACCCACATGGATCATAACTAACTGTATATACCACCCTGATGACTTGGGTTCCATAAAAAAGGCATATGTGGAGCACAATCTATACATGACACACGTAACAGGTCAAAAAGAGAATCATTGGGAGAAAATTAGATAGGGGAAGGGTCAACCACATTCCATGATAAAATGTTACTGATGAAGTGTATTAATGCATGTTCACAAAAAGCAGGTTATGCGAAATATTGGATATGTAGTAAATTGCATCATAGTACAGCCAGTATTCCCCTTTTGGCTGTACCTTTGAATATCGCCCTTTTTTTAAATGAACACCCTCCCGTTGTTTTAACCAACATATCAAGTTTATATGAAAACAACACTGTAAGCCATCACAGGAGGCGGACTTGGTCTCTACAGAGTTTGCCAGCTCAGCGGGAGATCTCTCTGCTGAGCCGGTGTAGTGTCATATTCCGCTTCCTTTCACAGAAAGCTCCGGAAGTGACGTTGCGCTGATAAATTTCGCACTGTGCATGCGCAATGCGTTCCAAACAAACGATTTGCGATAATACAGACCAGTGAAACCATCAGATAATGTCGGCTCCCCATCACAGATTGCTCTGGAAGCGACGTTCCGTCACCACCATCTTTCTACACCCCACACTCCTGCACAGTAATGATAGAGTGAGAAGGGGGAAAGCGGACATCTTGTTACACCCACCGGAGTTTTAGATTTCAGTTATTTTCAACACAAAACTGAGCTTATATGCTTAAATACAGTATCTGGAAATCCAACGGACTGTTAACATGTTAAATTTTAAAAGCAGCAGCAAACCTGTTGACCTTACATGTTTGCTAATGTGACAGAACACCTCTGATTTTCACATTTAACATGTAAACAGTCCATCGGAAACTCCGGTGGGTGTATAATAAGATGTCCGCTTGCTGGCGGCGACGGAACGTCACTTCCGGAGCAATCTATGATGGGGAGCCGAATGCGTGGACTACTGGTCTGTATTGTAGCAAATCGTTTGGACCGCATCGTGCAAGTGTTTGGAACGCATTGCACATGCGCATTGCGGAATTTCTTGGTGCAATGTCCCATCCAGAGCATACTGTGATCGGGAGCGGGATGCGACAATACACCAGCGGATGACAGGTCCCTCTCTGCTCACTGAGCAGGGAGGGGCTTGTCGAGCGCCGCTATCTCCTATGGAGAGATCTTCAGTCAGTTTTTCATTAGAGCTCACCTAATCCGATCCGCCATATGTCTGATTTTGGCAGATTGGGTCAGATGTCAGCGGATATGCCTCCTCTGACATCCGACACTCAATAGGCTTTCATGGAGCGGCCGTTAAGGTCCGTTGACAAAACTGGCAGGCGGACCTGAACGGTCCGACCGTGTGAAAGGGGCCTTACTTTTCCAGTAACTGGTAGAAGTCATTTCCCTGACTGGTGTTTCAATTTAGGAAATGATACACAGTCTAACCCCCTCTACATGCAGTAGGTCAATATTTAACATTTCCATGTGTGAATCCAAGGGAAATTCTGTCGGTTTAATGTTCTACATATCTGACCCGGATTTAAATAATACCTTGCATAACTGCATGATTGCAGAGTATTGGGGTATTGCAGAGTATTGGGGTATTGCAGAGTATTGGGGTATTGCAGCGTATTGGGGTATTGCAGAGTATTGGGGTATTGCAGAGTATTGGGGGTATTGCAGAGTATCGCACAGGGAATTGCAGCGTATTGCAGATAATACATCAGAGGTAGGGAAAAGGGGGGAAAAAGGGGGGGGGAAGAAGAACGGGATAAAAAAAGGAGGGGGGGGGAGAAAGATTGCACAGTTGGGGTGTGTATATGTGTACAAACATGAAGGAAGAAACCAGGCGGGAAAGATAATAAAAAGTAATAAAAAAGGGGGAAGGGAGAGGGGATGAACCAGAGGGAAAGAGAAAGAAAGAGAAAGAAAAGAGGGGGAAGAAAAGAGGGAAAGGGGGAACCCTGAAGAAAAAAATAAGAAAAAAAGGGGAAGGAAGGAAGGAAATAGGAAAGGGAAGAAGAGAATGAAAAGGGGAGGGAAGAGAAAGGGAAAAAGGGGGGGGGAATAGAAAAAAAAGGGGGGGGGGCATTGGAGAGGAAGACCAGGAGGAGTGGAGAGGAGGTATGAGTGGTGGGTAAAAGGAAGAGGCAAAGGAAGCGGAAGTGTGGGAATATGAAAAGAGGGTGAACTAAAGAAAGGGGGAGAAAAGAAGGGGGGGTTTTGGGTAGGGGGGGGGGGGAAGGTAAAACCCCATGATCATTGTGGGGGGATCACCAGTGTGGGTATAGTGAAAATCATGCAAATCCGTGACTTGGTGAACCCAGATATACAGATATATAATGTTACCTATGTGCCCAAGCGGGCATAAAAAGATAGGGAAAGTAGGGGTCCCAGGACTATAAAGGTCCCCTTTAGTGGGGTTACTCAGGTGACACATTGATTAGACCTGCATAGCAAGTATGTTCAGGTCTGTGCAAAGCAAATGGTAAATAAGTTGCCAATCTCCTGCCGATAGCAGCGCTGGTTCCTAATAAACAAACATAAAGGTAGTATAAGTTAAGTGTGAGACACTGCTCAGGAAGACAAGGTACAATATCATAGCAGCAAAGAGATCTAAACATATTACAATGAGGACCATTGTACTCACTTTAAAGTGTATGGCAATACACATGTCCTGGGACCCAGTTCCGGTGCGGACAGCATCCGGTAGGCTGGGTTTAAATATGGGAGCCCGATTGACAGATGGGCGTGTGAGTGCCCAACATAGGGGGCGTGGGTGCCAGTGCAATGTCTCCATTGGTCCGGTGGTATTGAATCAAAGGGATGATAAGACAGGCGGGGGGCGGCGAACGGCACCTACGTCTGACGTGTAAGTGTGCACGTTGACGCGGCGGGGGGTTAGCCAATCGGTGCCTGGATCGCATAGCGCGTCACAGGTGGGCGGTAACTCTCGTTTCATGACAGGACCGTGTTAGCCAATCGGTGCCTCGATCGCACATCGCGTCACGGGTGGGCGGTAACCCTTGTTTCGTGACAGGACCGTGTTGGTAGCACCGATTGGCCAGTCAATATCTATCCATAGTATAACTATGGTGTGAGGCCGCTATGCACGCAGCCATAACTAGGGGCAAACAAAGATTGAGCCTATCTACGTGAAGGTGGTTTAGAATGAGAGACAACAATGGGAAAGAAAGGAAAAGGGGAAAATCATGTGGGAAGGGAAAAGATTTGCAAAATCGTGAATGCACCGATTGGACTGGTCTGGTTGGAAAAAGGGAATGTAGGGCAGGCCAGAGATGTATACTATGGCATAGCCCATAATTAAGATAATATAGGGAAGGAAGGATGGAGGGGAAAAGGGGGAATAAGGGGAGAGAAAAAGGGAAAACAACAAAATCAGTGGGTAGGGGGGGAGGGAGAAGGGGGGGGGGTTTGAAGGGGGGGGCGGGACAAAAAGGAATGGACAAGCAAAAGCCACGGAAATGGGGCCAGCTGGACAATTCAGGTCAGGAGACATGATCGACAAATTAATAGCAGGTGCTTAATGCATAACAAACAAGTACATAAAAGATATGTAAATAGACATTGCAATGGGTACATATACAAATATAATAAATCAATTAAGTATATAAACAAAAGGAGTATCCTGTGTTACAGGATGCTAGTAGCAAGACATTAATACAGTACATCTAACAGAGTGGGGCCTAAATGACACCACGAGGATCGGGACGCGTAGCCTATACATCAAAGGCCCCGGTGGGGGTAGTTGAATAGGACCAGCCCGCATAATTGTATAATGGGTCAACCTCATCGGGGGGGGGGGGGGAATTAGCCACAAGAGAGGGAAAGGGGGGGGGGGGGGGGGGGGGGAAATGCCAGGGGGAAGAGACAAGGGGGACATTGGGGGTACCTTAATCAGAGTGCCAGATGAATTATAAAAAGGGCTTAAAGGAATTCATCTCATTGAGACCGGGGGGTATGGTAGCCCCCAGTCGTTCAATCCAAAGGCATTCTCGTTGTAGCAGTATTCTGTCTCTGTCCACACCTTGTGGGTTTAGAGGGCAGAACCTCTAGAACAAAGAATTTAACGGCATGAGGGTTGAACTTGTGGTACAAGCCTATGTGTCGACCAATGGTCGTGAGTTTGCCATTCGTGGCACAGTAAAGGTGATCCCCTATCCGTTGGCGTAGTTCCCTAATCGTCTTTCCCACGTAGAAGGCATGGCATTCGCAAGTCATGAGGTAAATGACTCCGGTGGTGCCACAATCTACTGAGAAGTGTGGGGCAAATTCCTCGCCGTTGGGTAGAACATGTCTCTGACCGGGAAGGATCCAGGGGCATCGAGGGCAAAAGCCACACCTAGATGTGCCCCTGGGTCCATCCATTTTCCGTTGGGCAGGTTTATAATGACTACTGGTCAGCCGACTTTTTAGGGCGTTTGCTCTTCGAAACACCAGCTCAGGAGTGGCGCGTACATGCTTTTGGAGTATATGATGGTCACTTAATAAGTGCCAATGTTTCCCAAGAATGGATCGTAATTGATTGTGATGTGCAGAATATTTCGTGATGACTTTGGCTGTGGGGGGTCTGGTCACCCGTGGTTGTGTAAATAACAATGAAGATCTACTTCACGCCTTGGCCTTGTTAAAGGCCCTTCTAAGGGTTGATCGAGTATACCCTCTTAAGAGTAGGCGTTCACGCAAGGCATCCGCCTGTTTACAGAAGTCTGTCTCGAGGGTGCAATTCCTGCGTAGGCGCAAGTATTGCACGTATGGAATGCTCTGTATGAGGGAATGTGGGTGGGCACTCGAAGCATATAATCATATTCTAACGTTCGCAGAGATACCTCACATGTGTAGCTTGAACATCGTTTTCATATGTCGGTGGAAATTATATATGCGTTCGCTTCTGCATGCGAGCACACGGGGACAGGGGTGCTTTAAAAAAATAAATAAAAATTATTGTTTATTTTACTTTATTTTGACACTTTTTTCCCCAAAAATACATTTTTTTATCACTTTTATTCCTATTATAATGAATGTAAACATCCCTTGTAATAGGAATATAACATGACAGGTTCTCTTTATAGTAAGATATGGGGTTAATAAGACCCCACATCTCACCTTTAGGCTGGGAAGACTGAAAAAAATATATATCCTGGCTTCGATCGTAGCGGCGAGTCTGTAAAAGCACCAGAGGGTGGCAGGAGGGGGGACGTATTGCAAGGTATTGGGGTATTGTAGAGTATTGGGGTATTGTAGAGTATCGCGCAGGGAATTGCAGAGTATTGGGGTATTGCAGCATATTGGGGTATTGCAGAGTATTAGGGTATTGCAGAGTTCTGGGGTATTGCAGAGTTCTGGGGTATTGCAGAGTTCTGGGGTATTGCAGAGTATTGGGGTATTGCAGAGTATCGCGCAAGGTATTGCAGAGTATTGGGGTATTGCAGAGTATCGCACAGGGTATTGCAGAGTATTGGGGTATTGCAGAGTATCGCGCAGGGTATTGAAGGGTATTGCAGAGTATTGCAGAGTATTGCACAGGGAATTGAAGGGTATTGCAGAGTATTGGGGTATTGCAGAGTACTGCACAGGGTATTGGCGTATTGCACAGTATCGCGTAGGGTATTGCAGAGTATTGCGCAGGGATGGCTGAGCTGGGATGGATGGATGGCTGGATCTGTGAGTGCAGTTGTCACAGATCCAGCCCTCAGTGCTTCTGCTGCCTCCGCTGCCTCCGCTCCCCCCCTGTCCTCTCACACTGTACCGATCGGTACAGAGAGGAGAAGGAGGAACCGGCGTCATCACATGACGCTGGTTTGTTTACAAGTGAGAGCTCCCTCATTTGACGGAGCGATCACGTGGTAAACGGCCGCTATCAGCGGCAATTTACCGCGATCCGTGATGCCCCGGGTCTTCTAGACCCGGCGCTCACGGATGATTCCCCAGGGGGCACGCGAGTGAAGGATTCTGGGAGGACATCCCAGGGACGTCCTCCCAGAACAACTTGACCGCGCTGTAGCAGTATTTTGTCTATAGCGCGGTCGGAAAGTGGTTAATAAAGATTTCAGACACCCCCCCCCCCCCCGGGGCTCTCCCAGGGTCAACCCAAGAAGATCCAAGAGAGATGGCCTCACCCCGCTGATGGCACCCAACCACTCCCCTTGCGTACCAGCTAGATGATTGACTCGTCAGTGTCATGATGTTTGCCAGGACACACAGGGTGTGGCAATGATGCAAGTCAAGAAACCTGCCTTCCCCCCATGTGAAACACAGCAGAGGGGGAGGGCACCCAACGCATATCACAGCTCTTGGGTATACAGACAGATACACAGCTTGTCTGGCAAAAAACACCTAAAATAGAAACTATCACTAAATATGGAATAAAGGATGTGTGCATTTGAAAAGCTAGACTCAGAAGAAATAATAAAAAACAGACAGCATATGTAGACAAAATGTATAGTGACATACAAGTCATACACCAGTATGAATTGATCAAAAAGAACAAATTAATCCAGACCAACCAGTCAATTGTGCCACCAACCCTATTAATATAGAAAGCAGAAGGGGTTTTGGGATAGCATGCACCTCCTTTCCTAATTCAGAAAAAAGAAAGGGGTTTTTGGGACTTTGAGTGAGCCACAAGACACAGGGTAGGAGAAATTCTAAAATTGTTTAATTGGCGTTTTATACGAATTACTTCCATGGGATACTATACAATTTCAGATGCGTGTGTATACATTATATATATATATATACACATACACACATATATATATGCAAATTATTATTTTTTTGTATGCCATCGCTTTGTACATGGATAATAATACTCATGTTCAGGGGCGTGTCCAACGGCAAAGTAAGAAGGACGCACTTTTACTGGGCTCCGCTGGCTTGAATTGAATCCTAAGGCATCCACCGCTCAGCTCAGATTTTGGGGCACTAAATTATTTCTACCTGCCTCCCAGATACTCCTTAACGCCTGGCAGCCAAAATCAGGACTCAAACAGAGCAGCATCAGCCACATCTAGGCTCCCGGCCTGCACCTTCCATCACAGCCCGGCCGCCATCTTGGGCCTACGAAATCCTCGGATCCTCCAGGGTATGCAGACAGGATCCCCACACAGCATCAGGATCCCTCAGGTCAGTGCCTGGCCTATGCCCACAGATCCCCGCGAGTCTGGTACCTGTAAACTCCGGCTCCCCGTCTGCTCCTTCCTCCTCCGCGCCCGGCCGCCATCTTGAGGCCTACTCTGCTGGCGGGACCCCCTGCGGGAGCCGGCGGTGTTCCCGGAGCCCTGGACTCTTCCTGGTAGGTGTCTGGCTTCCCCCGGGAGCCGGTGCTGGAGGTTTTGCACGCAATCGCGCTCCCGGCCGGCTCCACCTGCCGCTGTCCGCCCGCCATCTTGAGGCCTATGAGGCCTGCTGTCTGTCCGGGATCGGGACCCACATTCCGCGGCTGCACATCGGGCCCCCCGTATTCCACCCAGTGGGGCCCCCAACGATCCGTGGGCAACGCTGAAGGGGATCAGGGCGCAGTCCTCTGTACACAGGTCCTCAGCCACAGGGGTGTACGGCGGCCATCTTGCTGCACCCAGGCCTAGCTGCAGCCTCCTCATCCTCCCGGACCTTGTTTGAATTGTGACCAGCCCTGGGAAGCCACCCTCAGACAGTTAGTTTGACCCTGGGGACGGATCGGGGGAGCAGTCCAGCAGTTTGAAGACCCAGCATATAGTTAATCCAGCCTCTCAAAACAGCACTGGAACTGGTGTCCCCTGTTTAACAAACCATCATCTTCACTAGCTGTCTCAGGTATCTCCTACATACTACAGTCGCTGCCAATTCTATTACCTTGAGACCACCACTTGCTCTGCGGGGATACGTCTGCCACCGGTCGTCACATATAAGAGATGGCAGCAAATTCAAACTTTGATATAAAAATGTCAGCATGAGCTAGAAGACACAATCTCCAATAAGGGGGGTCGCTTGCGTGATGCGACACCACAGCGACTCTATGTAAAAGATTCAGGGAGGAATGTAACATATTTACGGTGCCGAATCCCAGCAGAACCCACATTATTCATCTATAACGCCTGAAAACGCCTGAAAACTGCCATCACCCCCACAGTACACCTCTGTGCATGCCTGGAAACTACAGGACTCGAAGTCGCCGATCAAAACATACCCCAACTAACATCTTGCTCCGCTCCAAATCGAAAGGCAAGATGTCCCAGAACGGCTCCCATCCCTCGCCGCAGGCCTCTCCGACATTCTCGCAGACTTCTCAATGCGCAACTCTGCATAAACAGGTTTGTGAACCATCTGCACAGCTCACGAAATCAGATCTGGATGCCAGTCTCACCATAATGTATGAAAAGCTAGCAAACAAGTTCCACTCAGAACTGAAAACATCCACTAGCACATTGCAGCAGGAGATAGCATCCTTGGGTGGTCGCACAGACTTGTTAGAAACAAAGCATGATGAATTAGCATTAGCCCACAATGATCTAAGGAAGGATTTTGAGTTGCTGGCGGAAAACTACTCCTATCTACAGGCTCACGTCGAGGACCTGGACAATAGAAATCGAAGGAATAATTTGAGAATACGCGGAGTTCCAGAGTCGGTGATGGACCTGATGCCGGCTGTCTCAAAACTGTTTCATTCTCTTCTTCCTGACACCCCACCTCAATCCTTCACCTGCGACAGAATCCACAGGGCTCTCCGTCCTAAACCTCCTATAGACAAACCACCCCGCGACATTATCCTTTGCATGAAGGACTTTATCACCAAGGAGAATATATTAAGGGCCGCAAGGAACTCGCGCAACATCGAGTTTGAGGGCACAAAGATCCAACTATACCCTGACATCTCACAGGCCACCCTTGAGAGAAGACGCAAGATGAGGGAAGTAACATCGATCCTACAATCGGCCCGCATCAGATATAGATGGGGTTTTCCATTTAAACTAACCGTACCTCATAATGGAACTGTCTACTCTGTTGTCAACGTCGCAGAGGGCAAGGAGCTCCTAATTAAATTGGGATTGCTTGATCCAGAGGCGTCCCCGAGACCACCTTCTACTCCACACCCATCTCCCATTTGGGCCACCCCGTCCTCAAGATACGATCAAAAAAGGATGAGATCAACTTTGAGATTCGCGAATCCGTGAAAGTTACTAGAAACTGATGGGTTCTCTAATTTTCCTTTTTTTTTTTCTCTCTCTCTAATCTATACTTTTACTGACCCGCAAATGATACCTTGGCTCCACCTTAGACCCCTTCATTAAGGATTGTATTAATTTCTGGCTCCCCTATATAACATTTTACCGCCGAACATCCGCACTCAACTATCCACTACGTTTTGAACTTTCAATGCAATCAAGGGAATTAGCTCACATTCTAGTATTAACTGTTGCCCGTGGTCCTGGGCTTTGCTAAAGTAGGGGAGTCGCCTTAAGCATCTTCACTCTTTCTGGGGATTTCTGGTATGACTTCTCCCCTCCCCCCAAGGAAAAAGTTTTTTCTATCCCCCCCACTACCAGGGTCAGTAAATTCAGGCAACTCGCACCGGACTGTTTCAGGAGTGGGAGAGGAGATGGGGGAGAAGCGATTTTTTTTTGTGTTTTGTTTCTCTCTCCCTCTCTCTTCCTATATTCTCCCCTTACTACCATGAGATAGCTCAGGCTACAAAAACACGGAGAGTGGCTCGGTCTCTCCGCCCCCGCTAGATTGACCCCCCTCTCACTTTTGGAGTCTCAGTATGACTCTTACGGCACGCTTTTTTGTGCCTTTGATCATACTTTCTGCTTTTTTTTTTGGCAGGACTCCGGAGGTGAGCTTTGGACTCCCAGATCCAAAGGTTACTACTTTTTTGTCAAACCGTTCTCTTCAGTTTGACCCCTTTTTTTGTTTACTCAATGTTCACAGTTTTATAACATGATTAGTTGCTTTATAATTACAGTAACAATGTTTGTACGGTTAATTTTATTGTGCTTTCTTACACTCAAGTCTCGCAGTAATAACAAAGTGTTTAGTTATAGACTTGGCAAGTATTTCTCAACTAAGGTTAATGCTACACTATCATATGTTTCTTTATACTTAGTAGATACACGCAATGCGATTGCGGGTTTGTACTCTTGGTATACAACCTATCTGTCACAGTTTCACATTTCCAAACCCCATGACACAGACAGTGCTAACCACTATCACTATATGTCATCCCTCAGAACTTTTATTTACACTATAAATGGAATTGAAGGTAATTTCCCATAATGCCAATGGCATAAACTCTCCCCAAAAAAGGAAAAAGGCCTTCCGTCATTATAAAAGACTGGGTGCCGACATAATATTAGTGCAGGAAACCCACTTCGCTGTATCCAAGCATCCCAAATTTTTTGACAAAACTTATAGGCAATTCTATTTCACAACTTTCGATTCCAAAAAAAGAGGAACTGCCATCTTTATCAAAAATTCAGTTATGTTTGAAACCCATAGTGTCTTCAGAGACCCAGAAAGTCGTTTTTTGATTATTAAGGGCTCTATAGGAGGACGCCTAATCACAATAGCCTCGGTATATGCACCCAATAAAGCTCATGCAACATTTTTCTCAACATTTTTTGACACTTTAGATAAATACTCCTCCCCCCATTTGATTGTGGGCGGGGACTTTAATTTAGCTGCTCACTCATCCCTAGATAGAAGCAAAGTAGCACCTTCATCCAAAGCCTTCCCTAAAACTTTAAATCGCATACTACTCACCCACCAACTCATTGACACGTGGCGGGCCCACAACGTGGGTATCAAAAATTACACCTTTTACTCTCACCCTCATGATTGCTCTGCTAGATTAGATTACATCTTCAGCACCCCAATTCTAGTCGCTAATTCATCAAAAGCAGACATCCATTCTTGCCCCTGGTCAGATCACCAGATTGTATCTTTCACCACCTCTAAAATTGGCCTCGCTGACACCCCTCACAAATGGCGCATCAATGATGCACTACTAACAGATTATCTGAATATCCAACAGCTAACATCCAAAATGGAGGAATATTTTTTTCTTAACTCCTTCCCTGACATTCTTCCCACGTCTCTTTGGATGGCCCACAAAGCAGTCATGAGAGGCCATCTTATTAAGTTGGCCTCGATTAAAAACAGGAATAAGCTGACTGATATAAAAACAATAACTAGAGACCTAGATAAACTATATCATAAATATAATCAATACCCCTCCAATGATATATTAAAACATATCCAAGAGAAACGTACGGACCTAGACACTCTACTAACCTCAGATACAGAAAAAGCCCTTAGATGGTCTAAAGCTAGGTTCCTTTTACATAGTAACTCTACCTCCACCATGTTTGCCAGGAAACTAAACCAATCCACAAAACCCCCCCATACCTATAAACTGAGAAACTCTGCAGGCAACCTAATTTCCCATCCTAAAGAAGTCATGGAGGTCTTTTTGAAATTTTACAAGAAACTTCTGTCATCTCCACAAAACACACCGAAGCCATCCTCGACGCAATGGCTTGATGAAATCCCGCTTCCCTCCCTATCAACCCAACAAAAAGAGGCCTTGAATGCACCCTGCTCTGAAACAGAAATAGGCAAGATCATAAATTCTTTAAAGACCTCCACAGCCCCCGCTCCCGACGGCTTTTCCTCATCCTACTATAAAAAGTTTGCACCAGTATTAATTCCCCACCTTATGAATTTGTTCAACCACATCCTAAAAGGCAATCAATTCCCTTCTGAAATGCTCCTTGCGAATATGTCTCTCCTTCCAAAACCAAACAAAGATCATTCAACCCCCCAGAAATTCCGTCCGATCTCAGTTATAGACAATGACCTAAAAATTTTCGGCAAAATATTAGCAGACAGATTGGCCTCAGTCATCTCACCCCTTATACACCCTGATCAATCAGGTTTTATCCCAGACAGGCAAATTACAGATAATATAAGATTAACAACAAACATCATTCAAGATTCCAACCTTCATGCTAGATCCACCCTTCTACTTAGTCTAGATATTCATAAAGCTTTTGATAGCGTTAGTTGGTCCTACTTAAACTCACTACTCCCCAGATATGGTATAGGTGATGAATTTCTACATGGATTTAAAGCATTATACCACGACCCACATACCCGTATCAAGCTCCCCGGCCATAACTCAGAATTTTTCCCATTAAGTAAGGGCACAAGACAAGGCTGCCCCTTATCCCCTCTTCTATTTGCCCTAGCTATCGAGCCCCTCGCTTGTGCCATCCGCAGTAACTCCGACATCAAAGGGTACACAAAAGGCTCGAAAGAATTCAAGCTAAGCCTCTACGCGGACGATGTCCTCTTATTCCTCACTCATCCGCTAATTTCGCTACCAATCCTAATCGAGACGTTAGATTTATGCTTAAACCTGAGAGGTCGTGAAACGTATCTATCTAAATGTTCTGCCCTCCCAATCAATTGCTCCCCCGATTTGACTGCCTCATTGAAAGAGAAATTTTCCTTTCAGTGGAGTTTGGAATCCTTTCGTTATTTGGGCATTCATATCACCCCGTCCTACAAAACCCTATGCCACAAAAATTACCCTAGATTACTTCAAAACATCAGAGACTTACTCAAGTCCTGGTCAGCATTCCATATATCTTTTATGGGTAGGATAGTTGCCACCAAGATGGTTATATTGCCAAAACTACTGTTCTTCTTTAGATCGCTCCCTATCCTGGTACCTAAAAGCACTCTAGACTCTGTACAGAGAGATATAAATAAGTTCATATGGCAAAATAAAAAACCCAGATTTGGTTATGCACTAATGTTTAGACCTCAATCGAAGTGCGGGTTGGGTATTCCCAACCTATGGCTATACTATCTCTCAGCCAGGTATACACAACTCGCACAATGGTATGCACCCTCCAATCATATCCCGTGGCTAGAATTTGAGGAACAATCTGTCCTACCGTTCCACCTCCAAGGCCTTCTATGGTCCAAATCTATTAAAACACAAAGAATGGGCAGCCTCAACAGAGTGGTACATCAGGATCTACTATTGTGGCACAGACATAAACATAAATTTAATGTATCCTCAGAACTCCCCCCCCTAGCTTCCTTCCTGGGGGACCCCCTATTTTCCCCCCCTGACCTACACTCTAACCAATACTCTCTTTGGCAACTCCTCAATCTATCTAACCTTAAAGCATTCACTAAAAACAATACTTTTCGCACATTCTTAGATTTGCAATCAGAATATAAACTTAAAGATACTGATCTCTCAGACTACAATAATATCAAACTATTCTATCAAAAAAACTTTTCTCTTAACCTCCAAACCCCCTTCACAATATTTGAAAAAATGTGTCTTACTTCACCTCGAGACAGGGGCTTGGTATCTAGAATGTACAGAAACCTAAATGAACACAATTTACCAGACAAAACACGCCAAATGTTGCAATGGGAGTCAGATCTTGATGAATCCTTCTCCACGGAACAATGGGACAGCATGGCAAATAACCTAAGAAAATGCACCAAAACAGCCTCTATTAGGGAATCTGCTATAAAACTTCAACATAGATGGTACCTCACCCCTGACAGAATTAACTCATTCTATCCTGAAATCTCTCCCTTGTGTTTCAGAGGTTGCCCAGACCAGGGCTCCCTCATACACACCTTCTGGGACTGCACACACCTCAGAAATACATGGCAACAACTCAGTATCAAAATAGAACAGATAACAGGTAGAAGAATAGAACTAACACCTAAATTATGTCTCCTTTTTTATCCTATCCCTGACATTCCTATAGCCCACACTAGGTTAATACACACCTTGCTCACATCAATACACTGGGCTATAGCTCTCAACTGGCGTTCCGCTACAGTGCCATGGTCCCAAATTATGGATCGTATGTTGTCCATCAAACTAGCAGAACGCATTCACCACACCTTATATGATTCTATGGACATATACGATCAAAAATGGAAACCGTGGGACCTATCTCTGTTAATTCATTGAATAAAGATGTGAGTCTATTATCTTCCCCCTTTTTTTTTTCTTTCCCATTGGCCATTAAACTAATTCGTTAGACCATTTTGTCACTATATATTGCTACTGAATGACCTTTTATACTTACCAGTACATATTTTTTCTCCTCTTGATTTACTGCTATGTTTATGTTTCACAGATGCTTACTGCTGATATATATATAAATATGTACATATGTTTTATTTTTTTGTACCTCTTGCCACTGTACTTCATAACTGTATTGAGACTTATTTTTCAATAAACCGTTTGTAAACAAAAAAAAATAATACTCATGTTCAACCATGTATCATAGCACTGTTTTTTTTTTTTTTTTTTTTTTTTTAAAGTGTATTTTGTGCGTGAACTCGAGAGAGAGGAGCCGGACTGCAGGAGTTGGGAGTAGGCAGACCCTCCCCCCGGAGGCAACCGCCATCCTTCTCCATGCCCCCGGTGGCAATGGCGGGTGTGAGGGGGGGCCTCCCACTCACCCCGCCCTACCTGCTCCACTTGGGAGCCCAACTGGGGCCCAACAGGACCCCATCGGGGCAGAGGGACTCCCCCTATGAGGGAGTGAGGGGGCCCGACCCACCAAGCCAGCCCCGTAGGTCCTTCGCCTCTCTTTAGGAGACCGCATGGCCAAAGTGCGTGCGTATTAAACCAATTTTTGTGTGCGTGCAAGTGTGGTGGGGGGGGGGGGTGGGCGTACTAAGCACAGGCGTACCTTGCATAGCACACCCCCCGGGAGCCGGGCTGAGACCACCAAACTCAATTCACATGTAGCCGAGACCGGGATCCGAACCCTTGGCTGCAGAGGTGAACGGCTTGTCAGCGCAGTGCCAATCACGTTGAGCCACCACAGCTCCGCTCATAGCACTGTTTTTACTAATTAACCACTTCCATACTGGGCACTTAAACACCCCTCCTGACCAGACCAATTTTCAGCGCTCTTACACTTTGAATGATAATTACTCGGTCATGCAACACTGTACCCAAATGTTTTTTTTGTCCTTTTGTTCCCACAAATAGAGCTTTCTTTTGGTGGTATTTGTACAGTGGACAGTGGTGGTAGGGCAGGGGGGTGGAGTCAGTAGTTTATTTTATATATTTTTTTATAAAAACAATGTTTTCTTATCAACCCTGTGAGAAGGGGGGGGGGGGGTTGATGCAATATCAGGGGTCTAAACAGACCTCTGACATCTCCCCTTTGAGACAGAGAAAGAGGCTGAGGACATTGATTCCCCAGTCCCTTTCCTAGCATTGAAGATGAATGGAGAGGAGACAGAGGCTCCTCTCCATTAATAAACCGAGCATAGCTACACACGTTATTCTGCTTAGTTTTCACAGGACACAGGAGCGATCTCGCCCACGGTGTCCAATTCAGAAAAGGCAGGGGGAAGTAAATGACCGATCCCTTCCTCCGCTCTCCATAGTGACAGATCCCCACAGCTGACGGGACAGGAGGGAATCTGGATGTAGCGGACGAGGGGGGGCAGAGGACAGGGAGCCGGGTGAAGGACACAGAGGGAAGCCGGCTGTGGAGGACGAGGGGGGAAGAGGAGGACAGGGAGCCCGAGCACACTGGTGCTGCGGAACAAAGACAAGGACAAAATCCTCAGACAATGACATCCATGGTTACTTTGGTTCAAAAACAACCCTCTGCTTTTCTTACCACCAGTTTGACTTAAGCTATCTAACTAGGACTTTCAGGATGGGTTAAATGTTTCTCTGATTACTTTTCTGTTTATCTCCCTAAGCTACTTGTACCAATTCTTGTTTTAGCTACATCGCTCGAACAGTTCTCAGCTCTGGGGAGGGGGGACTGCCTTGGCCCTGGACACAGTCCTGATCCCGTAAGGGGTGTCTGGAGGGGGGGGCCTGTCCCCGTTTCCCATAGTATACTTCATATGTGATACAAATTAAGGTTGATATAAATGTCAATCGTTGACTTGGAGTTATGCTTTATTCTGTAATACTTGGTGTTTTTCCACCTTGCATATCCTATGTTATTCAGATGTACTGCACTGCCGTTTTTTTAATATGTACATGTTATTTGTTAAAACCAAATAAAAAATATATTGCTTACAAAAAAAAAAAGAAAAAAAAGAATGGGGGATAAGAACACGAAGGGTGGCTGGAGGAGGACACAGTGAACAGTCGGGGATGATCAGTGCAGCAGGAGGGACAGCTGTGATCACCAATCTCCCTGTATAGCTTTTTAGCTGACAGCTGCGGGAGGGAGATAAGGAGAAGCGTCTGTCAGCTATACGGGGGATTGGTGTTCACAGTTGTCCCCTCCTGCTGCACCGATCATCCCCTCATCCCCAACTGTGAACTAAGGGACCATCCAGGATCAGCCCCGCACCTGGGATATCGGGCAACACTTGCGGGTGTCCGGGAGCCATCCCCGAAATGCAGGAGAGGCCGCCGCACTTCGAAGTCTGTATTTGGAATTTTTCATGTAAAGTGAACAGGGCCGTCTTTAACATTGATTGAAGCCTGGGCATTGCCAGGAGAGATCTGACAAGTTCCCAGGTATACAGATTCAGGTAGGACCATACACATGCTGCTAACTAGTCTGGAAATAGTTGTGCCCTGGTGTCACGATAAGGGAAACGGGCTCGGAAACCAATAGCTATAGCAGTTGCAGGGCTACCACTGACCAGCAAGATGGGTACACAGTCCTCAGGATCACCCCTCCAGGTGGTGCGTAAGCCGGGGTTCAGTAGCCAATAAGGTAAGGGTTAAACAGAAGCGTGGTGAGTAAACTAGCCGAAAGGTCGGTAATGAATATTTGCAGGTTGGGATCAGGCAAAAGCGGAGTCAAGGAACAAGCCAAGGGTCGATAACGAGCAGTAGAAAATATAGACGGCAGCAGGGAAGACAGGAGGAGCGAGATACAGGCTGGAGATTGCACTTCCTCCTTGCCAGAATATTGTGCTGAGACATGGCTTATATCAGGAAGTTCATGAGAGGAGCAAAGAGTTCAAGGTTCAGCTGAAATCAAGGTACAAGGCAGGGTTGTCTATAGGATCTGACAAGGCACTGTCCAGCATCTCAGATAGCTCAGTGGGAAGAGACAATGCCAGACACATAAGAGGTCCCAGGTTCAAGCCCAGGTCCTGACACCTGAAGTTCAGCTTTAAGGAGACTAGGAACATAAAAGGGATGTGGCATTTATGACTAGTTACAATATACGTACACGTATTGAGTAACCTTCCAGAAATATTGACTAATTCTCATTGGTCTTCTCATCTTCTAGAAAAGCCCAAAACAATATACAAAAAAGAGCACCAATTCTGAAGCATCACATTCATACAAAGTGGCAATAACTTCTGTGCAGAATTTGGTTACAGTACATTACAAGAATGGGGGAATCTAGGATGGAAAAGGACCTAGGGGGTCTTCGATGACAAGCTCAGGAATAGCAAGCAATGCCAAGCTGCTGCAAACAACGCCAACAGAATATTGTCATGTATTAAAAAGGGCATTCACTCCAGAGATAAAAAAGGTAATTCTCCCACTCTACAAGACTCTGGTCCAGCTGCGATTTGAGTAAGCTGTCCAGTTCTGAGCACCAGTCCTCAAGAAGGATGTGCTGTAACTGGAGAGGGTCCAGAGAAGGGCGACAAATCTAATAAAGGAGCGATAGGATCTCAGCTATGGGGAAAAAGCTGGAGAAAAGACAGGACACAGAATTTTTAGATTTTAACATCTAAGATGACATGATTGTAATTGAATAAATGTTGTTTAGTGAGAGCTACTGTACTATATATTGCTGTAAATTAGAGATTAGGACCAATGGTTCAAAGGAAAAATGAAGATGACTGTACCGGTATTTGAATAAATGTTGTTTAAATGTTGTTCAATGTACATACCTTAAATTAATAAGCCCTACCCTGAAAATAAGCCCTAGTGTGTTTTTTGTGACTAAAATTAATATAAGACCCGGTCTTATTTTTGAGGAAACAGTATATAAATTGTAAAAAATATTCCAGATCCCCAAATAGAAAGTACATAACTTTTATGGATAGGAAAGGATCTTATGACAGTGGTAGATTTAAAGATGGGAGAAGTAATGAGAAAAGGAAAAGATAGACATTTTATTTTTATTTGTGACGGACATGCTGGACTGCCCCTGGAGGACCTTTTTAATGACAAGTATCACATGTATGTAGTCTTGAGCAGACTTGTACAGTGACTGTGGAACACATGGCCCACTTCTTGGGGCCTTTGCTGTTTGGAATGTTACATATATGGACTTTATTTAGCCTGTACTGTAATATTTCACTTCATCGGGCTGGATGTCATTACTTTCCACCTAATACATTCTTGTGGGACATTCTTTGTGGATCACTTGTTGATAACCTTTGTATGTTCGATCGTTCGTCAAATTACGAACGTTTTGGGCCGTTCGCGCCAAATTCGAGTGGCGTGTCACGGCCCATAATTCACTGAGGCATTGCAGTACATTGCTGGCCGATGATTGGCCAAGCATGCACTATGACCCGCATGCTTGGCCAATCACAGCTTGCAAAAAAAACGGACAGCCATAATTGGCCAAAGCCTTGTGTAGTGTGTTGCAGTGGTTGAGAGAGAGAGAGAGAGAGAGAGAAAGAGTAATTTTTTGTAGGTAGATAGAGCAGGCAGGCAGGCAGGCTAGTCAGTTAATGTTACAGTGTGTAGATGATATAAATGCATCCTAGGTGCTGTATATATATTTATACACTGTATAGTTTAGCTAGATGCGCTCTTCCTAATTTACCGACAGGCAGGCAGGTGATTGTGCTAGCTGCAGTATTCTCACGTGGTGTACTGCCTGTGTCCTCTGCAGCGTGCACCTAAAGCTACCTGGTGTGTGTACTGCCCGTGTCCTCTGCAGTGTGCACCTAAAGCTACGTAGTGTGTACTGCCTGTGTCCTCTGCAGTGTGCACCTAAATCTATGTGGTGTGTGTACTGCCATTTTCCTCTGCAGTGTGCACCTAAAGCTACGTGGTGTGTGTAATGTCCGTACTATTTTTCTCAATGATTTTCATCCATATTCCAGGGACCAGACATTACATTAAAGCCACAAGCAGTTTTAAATTACTTTTTTCTTATAGTGATCTCATTTTGTGCAGGGACAGTTCTAAACACGTGCCACTACTATAGACACCCAGCAGGTACGATATTTAAAGGAATTTTTCATTTTTTCCACTTTAAGCATCATTAAAATCACTGCTCCAGAAAAAACAACCGTTTTTAAAACTTTTTTTTCCATTGATACATGTTCCCTGGGGCAAGACCCGGGTTCTCAAACCCGCTTTACGACAATAACTTGCATATTAGGCTTTAAAATTAGCACTTTTGAATTTGAACATTCCCATAGACGTCAATGGGGTTCTAAATGTTCGCGCAAACGGACGGTCCGTTCGAAGGTTCTGGTGCGAATCGAACGGGGGGGGTGTTCAGCTCATCCCTAGTCGGCATCAGTGGTTGGATGTGTCTGCCTTGTCTATATCACTTTACTTGAATTCATCTATAGTAGTTAAGATAACTTGGTGGACAGATCTGATTTTACCAGCGAACTAAAGGACCGTACACAAAATCAGAAAATTGTACAAAAAATACCGCTTTTGAATCGATTGTACAAATATATGATCGTTGGTACACAGCTTTTGTCCAAAAGTATCCGAAGAGACAAACAAAAAATGTTCTCGTACGATACCGGATCATACGATTTTCATTTAACCAGTACAACTTTTGTCTGAAAACACAATACAAAAACAATACAATACATCACTTGACATTTACACCTGCAAACTTAACATCTCCCAGGAGAGTCACCTGGCCCCTGCGGATATCCAGCGCCAGGTTATTATTGTGTCCGCTGACATCAGTGTTGGGGGTTGTGTCAAATGACACCAATGCTGAGAGTTATCATTGTGTCCACTGACATCAATGTCAAGGGTTAATATTGCATCCACTGACACCAATGTTGGGGGTTATTATTGGGTCCACTGACACCTGTGTTTGGGGGTTAGTATTGCGTTCACTGACATCAATGTTGTGGATTAATGCTGCGTCACTGACAACAGTGTTGGTGGTTGTTATTCCGTCAACAAGCACTGACACAATGTTGGGGGTTCATTTTGCACCCACTGACACCAATGCTGATTTTTACTTATGCATTCACCGACAAGAATGTTGTGGGGATTAGTATCAAGTCCACTTACACCAATATTAGGGATTAATATTGTGTCCACATTAATGTCGGGTGTCAATATTGCATTCAGTGACAGCAATGTAGGTGGCTTTTTTCCCATTCACTGACACCAAAATCTGGGTTATTATTCCTTCCACTGGGCCTTTATATTGCCTTTATATTACCACCAACACAAATGTCTCCTGTGGATATCCAGCTCCAGGTTATTATTGTGTCAAATGACAACAATGGAGATTTTTTGATGAACCACACTCCTATTTGCATTAAACTAAAGTGCACAGTGCAAAAACACACACAACCAGTAGGTATCCCCATTTCCTGTATATGACTTCTGTAATTAACCACTTAAGGACTTGGGATGAGCTTGGCCTTCGATACGAACGCACGTTCGACTCGAACATTGCCTGTTCGATCGTTCGTCGAAAAACGAACAAAACGGGTCATTCGCGCCAAATTCGAATGACGCGCAACGGCCCATAATTCACTGCGGCGTTGCGCGCTGATGATTGGCCAAGCATGCACCATGACCCCGCATGCTTGGCCAATCACAGCGCCCAAAAAACGAAGAGCCATAATTGGCCAAAGCCTGGGTGCTTTGGCCAATTATGGCTCAGGGCTTTAGCACATGCCCCACACTATAAAAGGCTGCCTTCCGGACGGCCTTGTGTAGTGTGTTCCGGCTTTGTTACAGAGAAGTCAGACAGTCAGTAAGAGAGAGAGAGATAGAGACACAGTGTCTTTTCTACTAGATAGAGCAGGAAGGCTAGTAGTCAGTATAGTTACAGTGTGTAGAGAATATATATACATCCTTAGGAGTTGTACATATATTTATACACTGTATAGCTTAGCTAGATCTGCTATTCGTATTTTTCAGGCAGGAGATCTTGCTGTACTATACGTTTGCTGTGTTTTTGCCCATAAACGCAGCCGATCATACTGCACGTTTGCTGTGTTTTTGTCCACAAACTCAGTCGATCTTACTATAAGTTTGCTGTGTTTTTGCCCATAAACGCAGTCGATCATACTGCACGTTTGCTGTGTTTTTGCCCATAAACGCAGTCAATCATACTGCACGTTTGCTGTGTTTTTGCCCATCAACACAGTCGATCATACTGCACGTTTGCCGTTTTTGCCCATAAACGCAGTCGATCATACTGCACGTTTGCTGTGTTTTTGCCCATAAACGCAGTCGATCATACTGCACGTTTGCTGTTTTTGCCCATAAACGTAGTTGATAATACTGCACGTTTGCTGTGATTTTGCCCATAAACGCAGTCAATCAAACTGCACGTTTGCTGTGATTTTGCTCATAAACGCAGTTGATCAAACTGCACGTTTGCTGTGATTTTGCTCATAAACGCAGTTGATCAAACTGCACGTTTGCTGTGTTTTTACCCATAAACGCAGTCGATCATACTGCACGTTTGCTGTGTTTTTGCCCATAAACGCAGTCGATCATACTGCACATTTGCTGTTTTCGCCTATAAACTCAGTCGATCTTACTATAAGTTTGCTGTGTTTTTGCCCATAAACGCAGTCGATCATACTGCACGTTGCACGTTTGCTGTGTTTTTGCCCATAAATGCAGTCGATCATACTGCACATTTGCTGTGTTTTTGCCCATAAACGCGGTCGATCATACTGCACATTTGCTGTTTTTGGCCATAAACTCAGTGGATCTTACTATACGTTTGCTGTGTTTTTGCCCATAAACGCAGTCGATCTTACTGCACGTTTGCTGTGTTTTTGCCCATGAACGCAGTTGCTCTTACTGGACAGGTGCTGTTTATTTCTAATTTTGTCCTGTGCAGGCTAATAAAATGTCTGGAAGGACAACAAAGAAAGGCAGAGAGTCACAAGGGCAAGCAGGCTCTGCATCTAGAGGCAACGCTGGTAATGGACACGGTGCATCCTCTTCAGGACGTGGCCGTCTGGCACGCTCGTCATTGTTTTCGGGAGCTGGCCGTGTTGAGCCTCAACATGCAGAGAAATTAGTAGAGTGGATGACCAAGCCGTCCTCATCCTCTTACCCAGGCTGAGCGTAGTTTATCTGGCAAAGCAGCTGCCAAGGCGTCCTCTTCCTTGTGCACAATGGCATCACACAATCCTTCCCTAGTCCCACCGTGTCCTCCTGAGGAGTCCCCCGAACTGTTTCAACACAGTGTTGGGTACATGCTGAATGAAGATGTGCAGCGTTTTGAAGGCTCCGATGATGGAACACAGATAGAGGAAGGCATTGATGTGAGCCCAGGGAGAGGGTGTGGCCGAGAGGGACAGCAATCTGGCAGCAATGTTCCCCCAGCTGGAGCATGCTGCCAGGTTTTTGACAGTGACGAGGAGGGAGGGGATGATGAGGTCACTGACTCTACCTGGGTGCCTGATAGGAGAGAGGAGGAGGACGAGGCACAGGCACATCTCCAAAGACGCAGGATGCCCTCCAGGGGTCAGCTTAAGGGCACACCAACTGCATTACAGCGCACATCTATGCTTGTGCATGGCGCTGCTGTGTCTGAACGGTACAGCAAAAGTTATTTGGTGTGGGCCTTTTTTGAAACATGTCCATCAGATCATACCTTTGCCATTTGCAACATATGTCGCAAGCGTATCTCGTGTGTCCAAAACATCACCCGCCTGGGTACCACATGCTTGTCCAGACATATGTCGACCTGCCATGCAGCTCGTTGGCAAGCACACCAGAAAGGCAACCTAGGCTGGAAAATGAATTACCAATAATTCTAAACTATAGCACCCAACATAAGCAACTTGAGACCATCATAAATAAACATTGGCCAATATTGAAAGCAGATAGGCAATTACAGGGAATTCTACCCAGATTCCCAAGGGTGGTATATAGAAGAGCTCGCACTCTAAGGGATCTGGTAGCTAAAAATATTCCTGACCCACCAATCTACTTACCTTTTATCAGGGAAAAGGATTCTTTCCATGTAAACGGTGTTTTGCGTGTAGACAGACTAATTTTAATGGACAAAAATGTTCAAAATTTATATCCACGGTGACGAAGAAGGAAAATGATATAAAGGATCTTATCACCTGTAGAACTGAGGGGGTAGTGTATGTATTGGAGTGCTCCTGCTCGCTTCAGTATGTTGGACGCACCAAGCGACCGATGTGGAAGCGCATTAGGGAGCATGTCCAAAATATTCAAAAGGCCTTCCCTAAACACAATGTGTCGCGACAGTTCGATGTGTGTCATCAAAAAAATCCTAAAGAAATGAAATTTTGGGCCATTGCCAAATACACTCCACACTGGAGAAGCAGTCACAAAATAAGGGAATTGAGCAAATCTGAGTCTCGCTGGATACATGAGATGCAGACCTTATCTCCCAATGGCTTGAACATTGATTTTGATCTTAATTGTTTTATTTCTGATTTTTAGACTTTACCTTCATACACATTTTTTAATGTATTTTTAATTGATGGTTTCATTAATTACTCTGTTTTTTTATTGATGGTTTTATATAATTGTAATCTGTGCAGACTTACATATAATATTTTAATCTTAATCAACCTTGGAATTTTAATATTAGTAGTTCTTATAATACACATAGTATGGCATTTGGTATTACTAGATACGTTCAGTTCACCAACCTGTCACCAGAGGGTGTATTCAGTATTAAAAAGGATTAGTTGTTTTAAAACTTTTTTATGGTTCATGTATAAGTGTATATATTAAAACTATGTATGTTTATGTGTCTGCTTTTGCGCTCACTTAGAATCTCACTATGTGTGCAAGTTTTGATGCCTCTATGATGTTTCTTATCCCTGCTGCTCACGCTAACAACGAGGAGGCTATTTAAGCATAAGCCATCCTAAAGCACACAGTATCCCATGAATAAGTCGCGTGACCGTGACGTCACGCGTAAGGACGAGCTTGCGATCGAATTCGAGTCCATCGGATCGGATTGATGAGGACTGCACACTGAGCGGCGTTCAATGCTTGCATTAAGCGGGGATTCGTGAGTGCATTTGCTGTTACATTAGGATCGTACGACCGTTTTTTTTGATGTTTGTGCAATGAGGTTCTCTTTCCTTTTTCTTTCATACAACATCTACCTGTGAGTGCCTGCTCAACGGATTGCAGCCTTGGAGTATCTGGGACTTGCATTCCCAGTGGAGGAAGGCTTGTATGTTTTTTCCTGTTTGGAACTTTTTTATTGTGCACTTGGTTTGGACTTATCACTTGATGTATGTTTTTACCATTGATTATTTGCACATGGAGATTGTTTCTCCCTGATCAATTTGTATTTTATTTTGCAATTATCTACAATTTTGTACGTCTACACTTGTAAGTTAACACTAGCGCATCCATATTTTACAATACTTTCTCACTGTTTGATCTGGTTACACTCGGATTGCAGCCGTGTTATTTGTTTTTTTACCTAGTGCTCTTGAGGTTATTAATGTAATTAGCGCTGTAAAATCAATGTGGGTGATAGCACAAATTGTAAAAACATAACATAACATATACAATGGGTGATATATACGGTGCACAAAAAGTATAAAAGTGCCAAGCTTATAGGTCTATCAGGGACGAAAAAAAAAGTCCAAAGAAAGTGCTAAATCTTAAATAAGTGCACTAATAGTCCATAATGGTGAAAACAGTGTGAAAGGATGTCCACTGGTCAAGAGATTGAGGAAAAAACACCACCACACAGCGCGTCTGGTCTCCCAGAACTCTCACCTCCAGCAAGTCAAAACAGGCATATAAGATGATCCTCTGTGTGGACAACCTCCCTCGGTAGTTTTGTTAGCCACCACGGATCGGTGGGAAGATAGGTACCTGCGATCTCGGGTGACAGTGGAAAAGGGGGAGGGGGAAGGACAAGAACCTCCAATAGTGTGTTATCCTTGGTAAGAAATAGTTTAATAAAGAATCGCACTTACAGGTAGATGAAAAAAAAAATTCATGTATACAACGGTGGTCGCATCGCTTGCAGCACGTCACTCACTGCACGTCTTTCCCTTCCCTACGCGTTACGACACAGGGTCACGTGTTTTCATCTGGGGAATGCTATTGGTCGTGTGAGAAAACATCGTATTTATGTGAACCGGAAGTTCCGCATCCGCCATTTTCTCGTAGTCCGCCGCACTCGAGGGCAGTATGCTGGAGCTATCCGTATTGCGAATGGATAAAATTGCTACTACACACAGCATTAAATAATGACACGTGTGTTTAGAATGATAGGAATATATGTACGTAAAACATATTATTCCTAAACCGGAATTTCAGCATCCGCCATTTTCTCGTAGCCCTCCGCACTCCAGGGCAGTATGCTGGAGCTATCCGTATTGCGAATGGATTAAAAACTTGCTATTACACACAGCATTAAATAATGACAAATGTGTGTTTTAAATGATAAAAGTATATGTATATAAACCATATTATTACTGAATTTAAAACGGGATTACCCTCTATCTAGAAACACCTCTGTGCTTCTCACTTTACTTTTGCCTTATATGTCGCCATCTAGCGTCTATATTTAGGCATTACCACATATTATTCAACGGACTAAAAATCTTTTAGAATCTGTGAGACTAAATGTAGGTATTTATTCACAGATAGGGGTGATCGTGCATCTGAGTGTCATGCTTACATAATGTTCAGTTTCCAAGTAGTATCTTTTGGCAAAAAACCTGAACAGTGTATGATGGCCACTGTAGATAATGTGTTCCAATGATAACATTATTTTATGCAAATTGTGCATATGACATAGGCTCATAGTTCACCTCTTTAAACCCGTGCGGGGTGGGGAACAACTCAGGGGCAATGTATTGCACATAACTGAAATACTCTACATAAAAAATAAAATTTAAAATATTAAAAATTGTTTAAAAAACAATTTAAATCAAAATCAACATTCATCCCCCCAGGAACTAAAGTCTTCATTTTGTGGATCCATTGGGACTCTTTTTGACTAATAGTCCTTACTTTGTGACTACCCCTCCAGTTTTTCGTATATTTGTCAATCCCCCAAAACTCCAAACAAGTAAGGTCCTTATTATGTACTTTGTCGAAATGTCTCGACACATCGTGTTTGGAGGATCCTTTGATAATATTCTTAACGTGCTCCTTTACACGGACTTTCAGGGCTCTCTTTGTCCTACCAATGTATTGTAAATTACAGCTACACTGTAGGACATATATCACCCCCTCAGTGTAGCATCCTATACATTCCTTAACCACTTACCTACTGTGCACCTAGACCCCCTTCCTGCCCAGACAAAATATAAGCTTCCCGCACTGCGTCGCTTTAACTGACAATTGCGCGGTCGTGCGACGTGGCTCCCAAACAAAATTGGCGTCCTTTTTTTCCCACAAATAGAGCTTTCTTTTGGTGGTATTTGATCACCTCTGCGGTTTTTATTTTTTGCGCTATAAACAAAAATAGAGCGTCAATTTTTAAAAATGCGATTTTTTTATTGGGACTGCGACGTTATGGCGGACATTTCGGACACTTTTCTGACATTTTTGGGACCATTTACATTTATACAGTGAAAAATGCTATAAATATGCATTGATTACTGTATAAATGTGACTGGCAGTGAAGGGGTTAACCACTAGGGGGCGGGGAAGGGGTTAAATGTGTGTCCTATGAGTGTTCTAACTGTAGGGGGAGGGGGGGGTGACTGGGGGAGGTGACCGATTGTGTCCCTATGCACAAGGAACACAATCTGTCACCTCTCTCCCTGACAGGGACGTGCAGCTCTGTGTTTACATACAGAGCTGCACGTCCCAGCTCACTTACAGAGCAATCGCGTGTGCCCGGCGGCGATCGTTGCCGCCGGGCACTCGCACGGGATCCCCGCGGAGCGGCGGGTGCGCGCGCGCCCGCCCGCGGCTTTAAAGGGACATCACGTCATATGACGTGATGTCAGAACAATGGAGTCGTCTGCCCGCCGTCAATTGACGGCGGGCAGATGACAAGTGGTTAATGTCAAAGGATTCTCCTGTATTTGTTGCTACAAACTGAGTCTGTTTCTTTTGTGGTTTTCTTGTTTTTTCACATGCAAAACAACTTCTACAGGGAAAGAAACCCTTTCCTGTAAAAAATGAAAAAGGGGGTTTAGGTGGAGGATCCACAACTGACTTGACCACTAGATCTTTGAATGTGGGAGCTCTTTTGTATACAATCTGTGGTTTTTCCGGGAGTATCGTACACAGATCTTTATCGCTCTAAGATATACCAATGTTTTTTGATAATCTTTGCCACATCCTTGTGCTGGGAATTATAGTTCAAAACCAGAGAGGGGGCTTTCTGTTCTTTTTGTGTTGAAATCTTTGATAGTAGCATTTTTGATCTATCTAGTGAGCCCACCTCTTTGATTTGATTAGAGATGGAAGATTCAACTTACCCTTTACTGGTGAATCGTGAACCTATCAATTGGGCTTGATTCATATAATCCTCTTCCTTCGTGCAGTTCCGCTTCATTCTAACCAGTTGACCCCTTGGAATGTTGAATAGCCAAGGTTTAAAATGGCAGCTATCGGTTGATATGTAGCTGTTGGTGTCCACATTTTTAATATTTTACATTTTATTTTTTATGTAGAGTATTTCAGTTATGTGCAATACATTGCCCCTGAGTTGTTCCCCACCCCGCACGGGTTTAAAGAGGTGAACTATGAGCCTATGTCATATGCAAAATTTGCATAAAATAATGTTATCATTGGAACACATTATCTACAGTGGCCATCATACACTGTTCAGGTTTTTTGCCAAAAGATACTACTTGGAAACTGAACATTATGTAAACATGACACTCAGATGCACGATCACCCCTATCTGTGAATAAATACCTACATTTAGTCACAAAGATTCTAAAAGATTTTTAGTCCGTTGAATAATATGTGGTAATGCCTAAATATAGACGCTAGATGGCGACATACAAGGCAAAAGTAAAGTGAGAAGCACAGAGGTGTTTCTAGATGGAGAGTAATCCCGTTTTAAATTCAGTAATAATATGGTTTATATACATATACTTTTATCATTTAAAACACACATTTGTCATTATTTAATGCTGTGTGTAATAGCAAGTTTTTTATCCATTCGCAATACGGATAGCTCCAGCATACTGCCCTCGAGTGCGGCGGACTACGAGAAAATGGCGGATGTGGAACTTCCGGTTCACATAAATACGATGTTTTCTCACACGACCAATAGCATTCCCCAGATGAAGACACGTGACCCTGTGTCGTAACGCGTAGAGAAGGGAAAGACGTGCAGTGAGTGACGTGCTGCGACCACTGTTGTATACATGCACATTTTTTATTCATCTACCTGTAAGTGCGATTCTTTATTAAACTATTTCTTACCAAGGATAACACACTATTGGAGGTTCTTGTCCTTCCCCCTCCCCCTTTTCCACTGTCACCCGAGATCGCAGGTACCTATCTTCCCACCGATCCGTGGTGGCTAACAAAACTACCGAGGGAGGTTGTCCACACAGAGGATCATCTTATATGCCTATTTTGACTTGCTGGAGGTGAGAGTTCTGGGAGACCAGACACGCTGTGTGGTGGTATTTTTTTCTCAATCTCTTGACCAGTGGACATCCTCTCACACTGTTTTCACCATTATGGACTATTAGTGCACTTATTTAAGATTTAGCACTTTCTTTGGACTTTTTTTTCCATCCCTGATAGACCTATAAGCTTGGCACTTTTATACTTTTTGTGCACCGTATATATCACCCATTGTATATGTTATGTTATGTTTTTACAATTTGTCCTATCACCCACATTGATTTTACGTTATTAGGTGCTGTGTATGCATTTTTTGTGTTTGCTGCATATTGTCACTGATTTCTGGATAGACTGATTTAGTAGCGCAGAAGTCCCACTTGATTTCATTACTTAATTTTCACACCAGAAAGACCTACACCAAAGACAAAAGCGTACCTCCCCTTGCGCTTCTGGGACCTCCAACCCCACTAGACCCCCAGTCCTCTCTGAAGCCTGCAGTGAAGGTGTAGAAATAGGTCTGTCACAACCTAGTAGTAGTAGTACATGCGGGCAATCTACTGATAGTACCAGACAAATTTCCCTGCCCCAGTTGCTGCAGCGCCGAAATAAATACTCTCCCAGCCATCCACATGCCCAGCTGTTGAATGCTAGCACTTCAACTGCTACCTTTTCAGTTGGTAGATTCTGCCCCCTTCCTTGAGTTTGTGGAATGTGCAGTACCTCAGTGGCAAGTACCCAAATGCCACTTTTTCTCACGGAATGCGATTCCGGCTCTCTACCGGCATGTGGAAGGCAATGTCCTTGCCTCGCTGGACAGGGCAGTCAGTGGTAAGGTGCATCTTACCGCTGACTCATGGTCCAGCAGGTATGGACAGGGACGTTACCTGTCTTTTACGGCGCATTGGGAGACTCTGCTGGCAAGGACGCAGGGCAAGGTACAGTAGTTTTGGAGGTTGTTCCGCCACCACGCCTCCAAAACACTACTACTGGTTGTGACACACCTCTCTCCTCCACCCCTCCTCTTCTTCCTCTGTGGCCTCTTCCTGTGGTTATGTTTTCTCAGAACCAGCCGTGCTCCGTAGGCGTACGAGGGGCTATGCAAGAATGCAGGCCAAGAGATGCCATGCTGTGCTAGGGCTGGTGTGCTTGGGAGAAAGGAGCCACACTGGGGAAGAGGTTTTGTCAGCTCTGCAGGGTCAGGCTCAGAGGTGGTTGATGCCATGCCAGCTGAAGCCTGGAATGGTGGTCAGCGATAATGGCACCAACCTCCTCTCTGCCCTGCAACAGGGAAAACTCACAGATGTGCCCTGTTTTGCGCATGTCCTGAATTTGGTGGTGCAGCGGTTCTTGGGCAGGTACCCGGGCTTACAGGATGTCCTGAAGCAGGCCAGTAAAGTCTGTGTGCATTTCCGGAGGTCATATAATGCCACTGCTCAGCTGACACACCTCCAAAGGGAATACAACCTGCCCAAGAACCGCCTAATTTGTGACATGTCCACCAGATGGAACTCTACGTTGGCCATGCTGCAGCGGCTGCACACGCAGCAGCGGGCCATCAATGAGTACCTGTGCCAATATGGCAGCAGAACTGGGTCAGGGCAGCTTGGTTTTTTTCCCCCACGCCAGTGGGCCTTGATCAGGGATGCATGCACTGTCCTGTCACCATTTGAGGCCACGAGGATGGTGAGCAGTGACAGTGCATGCATCAGTGAGACTGTCCCTCTTATTCACATGTTGGAGCACACGCTATGTGGAATAATGGACAGGGCCCTTGAGGCAGAACAGAGGAAGGAAGAGGAGGACTTCCTTACCTCTCAAGGCCCCCTTTACCCAGACAGTGGTCCTGCTTGCCCACTTAGCACACAGGAAGAGGAGGAGGATGATGATTGTATCAGTAGCATGGAGGTGGAACCTAGCACTGAGCATCAGCAGCAGTCTTCAAGCGATCATTTACAGTCCCAAGGAACACGTGAACTTTTACGTGGCTGGGATGAGGTGCCTGTGGATCCTGTCGTCCTCAGTGACACAGAGGACTGTGCCGGAAAGCCTCTGCAAACCTATGCTGCATGGCCTCCCTCATCCTGCAAAACCTGCGTAAGGATTCTCGTGTACGTGCTATCAAGGAGAGGGATCATTACTGGCTGGCAACTCTCCTTGATCCACGTTACAAGAGTAAGGTTGCGGACCTTATGTTGCCATTGCAGAGGGAGCAGAAGATGAAACTTCTGCGGGAGGCCTTGCAGAAGGGTCTGTGCAATGCGTTCCCAGAACCGGGGGGGATTACCAAAACCTGGCTCTGGACAACGTCTTGCTGAGGCTTCGGTGAGTCACAGAAGGAGTGGTGGAGAAGGCAGCCGTCTGACCGATGCGTTCAGACAATTTTTTAGTCTGCAGCCCCAAGGTCTGACCAGTTCCAGCAACCATCGCCAGCGTCTTGTTTACATGGTTCGGGAATACCTAGGGGCAAGATCCGACTTGGACACATTCCCCACCGAAAATCCTCTGGCTTACTGGGTCTTGAGGATGGATCACTGGCCAGAGCTTGCACAGTATGCAATTGAGCTACTGGCTTGCCCTGCATCCAGTGTTCTTTCAGAACGCACATTCAGTGCTGCTGGAGGCTTTGTGACCGATCACCTCTCCACCGACTCTGTTGATTGACTGACCTTCATCAAAATGAATCAGGCTTGGATCAACACCAGCTACCAAGCAGCTGATGCTGATGTTACTGAATAATATTTTTTTGTTGAAAGGTCAGATCCCTTTGAGACTGCGTATGCTGATGCTGAGTGATTGTCCTGTTATGCTGCTGATGGAATATCCTTCTCCTCCTCAATTTTCTTGCTGATAGCGAGTAAGAAATGTTGTGTTTCTGGGCTCCGCCACCAGTGCCTAAGGCCACATTTTTGTGCCCCTGTTTAACAGGGGCGTCTAATAACAATTTTTGATGCAATACTTTGCACGTGGCTCTTTGTTGCGCTCCAATTACAGTATTTGTGAGGGGTTGCAGTGTTGTGTTGTGCCTAAGGCCCAATTTTTCTGCCTTTGTTTAACATGGGCGCCTAATAACAATGTTTGATGCAATACTTTGCACGTGCCTCTTTGTTGTGCTCCAACTACAGTATCTGTGAGGGGTTGCAGTGTATTAGGCAGCATTGATATAATAAGAAGCCAGACATTGTTGGGTAACCTAAAAATAGTGTGGGGCGTGTGCTAAAGCCCTGAGCCATAATTGGCCAAAGCCACCCAGGCTTTGGCCAATTATGGCTCTTCGTTTTTTGCGCGCTGTGATTGGCCAAGCATGCGGGACATACCTTACCATATCTTTTAGCCATGACTAAGCACTGATTGTAAGTGCGAAACGCGTTGGCCATACTGTATTTTGTTGGTTGCAGTGACTGTGTGTACAGTTAAAAAATAAAAGACAACTTATTTTAAGTGATTTCGGAGTGCGGCTGTCCAGTTTTCGTCCTTCAATTTGCATGCGGGACATACAGCATGCTTGGCCAATCATCATCGCGCATTGCCGCAGTGAATTATGGGCCGTTTTGCGTCACTCGAATTTGGCGCCAACGACCGCTTTTGTTCGAATTTCGTTGAACGTATGAACAGACAATGTTTGAGTTGAACATACGTTCGTATCGAACGCGAAGCTCATCCCTAGTTAGAACACTGCAGCTAGCACACTCTCCTGCCTGACAAATAGGAATAGCTGATCTAGCTAAGCTATACATATTATTGTATCACACTGAAAATGTGTGATTTTAATTTTTTTTTTAAATATCAAAATATAAAAATTGTATTTTTTTTTAAGACCTATATTTTTGCATTTAAATAATTGTCTACATCTATTGTTTTTTTTTTTTTTTATGTTTATTATTATTTTTTTTAAACCCTCCCCAGAATGTCAACAAGATTTTTCAGGTTTTGGTTCACCTCTTTGTTGTTCTTTATGATCCTTTCGAGGGCGAGGTTTGTGTCCTCTATTTGTTTCCTGCAGGACATTATCTCCCCAATTAGCACCCGGGCACTGTCAGTGTCTAAGCCGCCCCCAACAGCTCGTACACCTAAATTTTGAAAAAAAAACATGTTTTAAAAATATGCAGGCCTACATGCATTACCTGAAGCTGTGCTGTATGACACTGACCCGATGTGGTGGCATTTTGACCTTCTTGCACATCCGGCGAGGGTGGGGCTTGGCACTGTGTGGGGTTGATCGGCTCCACTGCTGCAGCTTGATTGCGGCCTCGGAGATTGTAAAAAAAAAGGATACATGTATCACAAAGATTAGAGGCCTGAAAGAGCAATATCAATCATTCTTTTTAAAAAGTGTCGTACAATTGTGTGTTTTTACAATCCTAAGCTTAACACAGGATTGTATCCATTACCAAAGCTGCTGCATTTCTCTATCTTTGGCCAAGTTTCCTACATGGCAAAACAACAAGTTAACACTGGATCACCTCTGTGTGAAACGCTAACTAGGTTGTTCTTGTGACCAATACTCAGTGCCGATCCTGACCTCCCTGGGGCCCGAAGCAAAATTACATGGCACATTAAAAATGAGAAGCGGGGGGCACTAAATGAGGGAAAAAGTTAACCGCTCAGAGGTAGCTATGAATAAGCACTGTATTTTGGTGTGAAACGTGTCAGCTGTGACATGTTGATGTTGTGATCTGTTTTATTATAAAGGAACATTTTTTGGAGTGCAGCCGTCCTGGTTTTTCTCCTACAATTTCACATTAAAGAAAGTTGAGAAGTGGGTGGAGGGGGTGTTCTGCTGTCTGAAATGACATCTTACATTAAATTGAGAAGCAAGGGGTGCCGACTTCTTGCCTCTTCTCCCATGCAGCCAGCAAGTTGAGAAGCGGGGGTTAGGGGGTGAAAATGACTTCTTACCAGGCGGGGGCCTCTAGTTATTTGGGGGGCCCTTCGCAGCTTTGCGGGGCCCTAAGCGGCTTGCATAGTTAGCCTATAGGGTGGATCGGCCATGCCAACCATTGTGCTGAGTGCATATGTGTAATAACGGCTTTGCTGAGCATACTCTCCTTTTAATGTTTATTGACTTAAGTTGGATTATTTAAATCAACTTAACCACTTGACCACTGGGCACTTAAACACCCTTCCTAACCAGACCAATTTTCAGCTTTCGGTGCTCTCACAATTTGAATGACAATTACTCAGTCATACAACATTCTACCCATTTGAAATTTGTGTCCTTTTTTTCCACACAAATAGAGCTTTCTTTTGGTGGTATTTGATCACCTCTGGGTTTTTTATTTTTTGCGCTATAAAAGAAAAATGACTGAAAATTCTGTAAAAAATAAAAATAAAATCTTGTTTTGGTCATATTAGCAGGTTATTTCTCACACACAGCATATGCATACCACAAATTACACCCCAAAACACATTCTGCTATTCCTCCTGAGTATGGCGATACCCCATGTGTGGGACTTTTACACAGCGTGACCACATACAGAGGCCCAACATGCAGGGAACGCCATCAGGCGTTCTGGAACACCCAGACCAATTCTGACATTTCTCTCCTACATGGAAAAATCATCATTTATTTGCTAGAAAATTACATAGAACCCAAAACATTATATATATGCTTTTTTAGCAAAGACCCTAGAGAATACAATGGCGGCCGTTACAACTTTTTATCTCGCACGGTATTTTCGTAGAAATTTTTTGAACGCGTGTTTTTAAAAAAAAACAGTTTTGTGCTAAAAAAAAAAAACAGTAAAGTTAGCCCAATTTTTTTTCATAATGTGAAAGATGACGTTACACCGAGTAAATAGATAGCCAACATGTCACACTTCAAAATTGCGCACGCTCATGGAATGGCGCCAAACTTCGCTACCTAAAAATCCCCATAGGCGATAGTATTTGGGTATTGCAGAGTATTTGGGTATTGCAGAGTATTTGGGTATTTCAGGGTATCGCACAGGGTATTGCGGTACTGAGGTATTGGGGTACTGGAGTATTGGGGCACTGGAGTACTGCAGAGTATTGGGGTACTGGAGTACTGCAGAGTATTGGGGTATTGCAGAGTATTGGGGTACTGGGGTATTGCAGAGTATTGGGGTACTGCAGAGTATTGGGGTACTGGGGTACTGCAGAGTATTGGGGTACTGGGGTATTGCAGCGTATTGGGGTACTGGGGCATTGCAGGGTACTGGGGTATTGTGGGGTACTGGGGTATTGTGGGGTACTGGGGTAATGCAGGGTACTGGGGTATTGTGGGGTACTGGGGTAATGCAGGGTACTGGGGTAATGCTGGGTACTGGGGTAATGCTGGGTACTGGGGGGATTGCAGTGTACTGGGGATTGCAGTGTACTGGGGATTGCAGAGCTGGGATGTTTTGAGGGATGGCTGGATCTGTGACTGCATTTGTCACAGATCCAGCCACAGCTCAGCTGCTGACACCCCCCTCCCCCCCTCTCCTCGCACACTGTACCGAACGGTACAGAGAGCAGAGGGAGGAGAGGGAGGAACCGGCGTCATCAAATGACGCCGGTTTGTTTACAAGTGATCGCGCCGTCATTTGACGGCGCGATCACGTGGTAAACGGCCGCTATCAGCGGCAATTTACCGTGATCCGCCGGGTCTTCTAGACCCGGCGATCACGGACACTTTCGCGAGCGCGTCCCAGGGGACGCGCAATCGCGAAAGTGAAGGACGACGTCCCAGGGACGTCGTGTCAAAACTACTCGACCGCGCTGTAGCAGAATTTTCGCTATAGCGCGGTCGGCAAGTGGTTAATAACACATCTACATTAATTAAAAAATTGGCCTCACATAAAAAGGTCTTAAATAGAATGATCAACCAATTATTATGCCCACACAAACATGAACATTCAAACATCTGTTCTTGAACTGTATATATACACAACCTGCGGTAAAAAGCACCTGCCACAAAATAATAAAAAAAAAAAAAATAATCAACACATGAAAATTACTTATATCTTCTGAGGACTCTTCGAATTCTCTCCCATCTGCTCTGGCTCTCGGATTTTCAAATCACTCCATCTCTTGCGCAACTGCTCCCTAGACCTCTGCACCCCGAATTTTGCATGGATAGCCCTCCGTACCTTATCCATGATCTGGGCCTTTCGTTTATTGGTGTTTTTGTAAGGCCCTTTTTTGCCATCATAATCCTCCTTTTTCAAAATAGCCACAATCTCAACCATCTCTTCAAAGCTCATGTTGGTGGCTTTGTACCTCCTGCTCCTCCTGGTGTGTGCCTGGCCTGTCTCCTGCCTGGTTGCAGGTTGCTGTCTCTCCATCATGTCTTCAGACTCCTCTCCACATTGACCGACTAAAAAGGGGCGTGGCAATCACTAGAACGAACGTCATGGGCGTGGAAACGTGCAGAGCTTCTCACATGCGCAGTGTATAAAGGGATAGAGAACGTCGTTTACAGTCGGTAGAAAACGTCGGAAAAACGATCGTGCAATACGACGATATGAAACTTGTTTTTTTGACTTTATGATCAGTGGATGAGTTTGTGGGTTAGATATGTGGAGAAAGCGAAGGCTTGACTGACATTTTTTTTCTTTGCTAAATTTTGACTTACAGAAATAATGGAGGCTTTCAGAGAACTTTTTTCTACAATTTTTCTTTCACAAAGAAATAATTGATTGAGCCAAGATCTGGCATTGTAATGGCCCCCCACCACCCCTAAGATAATCGACATATTGTTGCCACACAGCATGTGCGCTTTGGGGGGGGGGGGCAAGCCTGTATGGCCACAGGCTCACGGGCCACCACTGGAACATCAATGGCCTCATCACCAGGCACAAGTGTCATGTAGTTTGTTGAGGGTCTCTTTAGGAAATTGTGCAACATGCAGCAGCAAAGTATGACATGGTTCAGATTCTACGTAACAAACCTACAGTCCTTGTCTTGTTTGCACCACCTGTATACTGCTGTTTAAAGTATATAGGGCCATATGGTCTTGTCAGGGCCGATCCCCCCTATAGGCGCACTATGCAAGCCGCTTAGGGCCACGCAAAGCTGCAAAGAGCCCCCAAAGTTACTAGAGGCCCCGCCTGGTGAGAAGTCATTTTCGCACCCTCACCCGGCTTCTAAACTTTCTTTAATGTGACATGTCACTGTCGTCAGATTTTGCTTAGGGCCCCAGGGAGGTCAGGATCGGCACTGGATCTTGTAAAGACCTGGGGGGAGTGGTGGCGGGGAAACTCATGCTATTTTTATCCATATTGCAGGTACCAAACATTACTTTGAAGCCGCAAGCAGTATTAAATTACTTTTTTCTGAGAGTAATCTCATGTTGTGCAGGGACATTTCTAAACACGTGCCACTACTATAGACACACAGCAGGTACAATATTTAAAGGGTTTTTTTTTTTCACTTTAAGCATCATTAAAATCGCTGCTCCAGAAAAAAAATAGTTTTTAAAAAAAAAAATTCCATTGATACATGTTACCTGGGGCAAGACCCGGGTTCTCAAAAACGTTTTCCAACAAAAACTTGAATATTGGTCTTTAAAATGAGCGTTTTTGAATTCGAACGTTCGAGTCCCATAGACTTCAATGGGGTTCTAAATGTTCGCGCGAACGGTCGGTCTGTTCGACGGTTCTGGTGCGAACCGAACGCGGGTATGTTCGGCTCATCCCTATTAAGGACTAAGCCTCTTTTTGAGATTTGGTGTTTACAAGTTAAAACATTTTTTTTTTGCTAGAAAATTACTTATGTAGCACTCACCCCCGAAGGAGCTGCTGGTTAGAAATGGGATGGCCTGTTACATCTATAGCTCCGCCGTCTAGGGTAGTTGATGAGAGCAGTAATGATGGAATGTCCAAATAACAGGTGACTTATCTTGTGCTTTTATTTACCCAACAAGGTAAATGGTAAAATGTACAGTGAAGGTAAAGATTAGGGATGAGCCAAACACCCCCGTGTTCGGTCCGCACCAGAACGTTCGAACAGACCGTCTGTGTGCGTGAACATTTAAAACCCCATTGAAGTCTATGGGACTCGAACGTTTGAATTCAAAAACGCTAATTTTAAAGACCAATATTCAAGTTATTGTTGGAAAACATCTTTGAGAACCTGGCTCTTGCCCGAGGGAACATGTATCAATGGATTTTTTTTTTTTTTAAACTGTAGTTTTTTCTGGAGCAGCGATTTTAATGATGCTTTAAGTGAAAAAAAAAAAGAAAAATTCCTTTAAATATCGTACCTGCTGGGTGTCTATAGTAGTGGCACATGTTTAGAACTGTCCCTGCACAAAATGAGATTACTCTCAGAAAAAATAAATTTAATACTGCTTGCGGCTTTAACCACTTTACCCCCGGACCATATTGCTGCCCAATGACCAGAGCACTTTTTGTGATTCGGCACTGCGTCGCTTTAACTGGCAATTGCGCGGTCGTGCGACGTGGCTCCCAAACAAAATTGGTGTCCTTTATTTCCCACAAATAGAGCTTTCTTTTGGTGGTATTTGATCATCTCTGCGGTTTTTATTTTTTGCGCTATAAACAAAAATAGAGCGACAATTTTGAAAAAAATTCTATATTTTTTTACTTTTTGCTATAATAAATATCCCCCAAAAATATATAAAAAAATTTTTTTTTTTCCTCAGTTTAGACCGATACGTATTATTCTACATATTTTTCGTTAAAAAAAATCATAATAAGCGTTTATTGATTGGTTTGCGCAAAAGTTATAGCATTTACAAAATAGGGGTAGTTTTATGGCATTTTTATTAATATTTTTTTTTTACTAGTAATGGCGGCGATCAGCATTTTTTTCAGTACTGCGACATTATGGCGGGCACTTCGGACACTTTTGACACATTTTTGGGACCATTGGCATTTTTTTTTGGCATTATAAAAATGCATTGGATTACTATAAAAATGCCATTGGCAGTGAAGGGGTTAACACTAGGGGGCGGGGAAGGGGTTAAGTGTGTTCCTGGGTGTGTTCTAACTGTATGGGGGGGTGGCCTCACTAGGGGAAATCACTGATCTTCTGTTTATACATTGTATGAACAGAAGATCAGTGTTTCCCCCGCTGACAGGACCGGGAGCTTTGTGTTTACACATTAAAAATGAGAAGCAGGGGTCGCCGACGACAGTGACATGTCACATTAACCACTTAGTCCCTGGACGTCCTCTATTAGAGTCAGGTGTGCGCACACGCGATCACCGGTGCTCACCGGGTTTACGGGACCCGCAGCATCGATGATCGCGGTAAGGAGCCAATGGCGACGGCTCCTTACCACGTGATCGCGCCGTCCAATGACGGCGCTTACAGATGTAAACAAACCCGGCCAGCGTCGGATCTGCGGGACCCGCAGCGTCAATGATCTCGGTAAGGAGCCAATGGCAGCGGCTCCTTACCACGTGATCGTGCCGTCCAATGACGGCCCAATCACAAATGTAAACAAACCTGGGCAGTGTGGGTCACCTGCAGGTCATCTCTCTCCTCTCACCATTGCAGCGTGAGAGAAGAGGAGAGAGATTAGTGCCCAGCAGTGCCCCATCTGTGCCCCAGCAGTGCCACCTGTGCCCCACCAGTGCCACAACACTGCGTAAACACACAGATTCACCTCCTGTCAGCGGTGAGGAGACTGATGTGTGTGCCCAGTACAGATGAACACACATCGGTCTCCTCCCCTTCTGAGTCCCCCTCCCCCTACAGTTAGAACATACTTTAGGGAACATTTTAACCCCTTCAGCGCCCCCTAGTGTTAACACCTTCCCTGCCAGTCACATTTACACAGTAATCAGTGCAGTTTTATAGTACTAATCGCTATGTAAATGTGAATGGTCCCAAAAACGTGTCAAAAGTGTCCGATATGTCCGCCGCAATGTCACGGTCACAAAAAAAAAACGCAGATCGCCGCCATTACTAGTAAAAATAAATAAATAAAAATGCCATAAATCTATCACCTATTTTGTAGACGCTATAACTTTTGCACAAACCAATCAATATACGATTATTGCATTTTTTTTACCAAAAATACGTAGAAGAATATGTATCGGTCTAAACTGATACGTATTGGTCTAAAAATTGTGATATTAAGTAAATAAAGTAAAAAATATATTGTGTTTTTTTAAATTGTCTCTTCTTTTGTTTATAGCGCAGAAAATAAAAACCGCAGAGATGATCAAATACCACCAAAAGAAAGATCTATTTGTGTGGGGAAAAAAAACATAAGGATTTAATTTGGGTACAGTGTTGCATGACCGCGCAATTGTCATTCAAAGTGCAACAGCGCTGAAAACTAAAAATTGTTCTGGGCAGGAAGGGGGTGAAAATGCCCTGTATGGAAGGGGTTAAGAACAAGTAACTTCAGGTAGTTTGCAGATAGGTTTCTGACTGACAGGCGACCAACGTCCAGCCTTGTCAGTGTCCAGTACCTTGATCCCCCAACAGATCACAGGAACCCAGTCGAACACTGGGGCCCAGCCACGACCCAGATGCTCCGAACGAAAGTAGGCCCAAAACCGAAAACCCCTTGTGGCACGCGCACCCCGGCCTGGTAGGCCATAACGCTGGTGCGTGCAGCGCAGACACTCTGAAGGTGGGTGACACACTTCCAGAACCCCGAATCGTCCCTTATGTACCCTCTCCAGGCATGCCCAGCAAGGCTCAACTCTCCCCATTGGCTGCCGAGAGAGAGCACCATTCGCTTGAACTGCACCGCCGCCACCTATCGCCCCGGGGTGGTACCGCACCTCAGGCACAACAGAATGGGTCCAGCACAGCCAAACCCAGACAGAGACCCATGTGAGCAAATTAACTGGATGAGAGCTAACTAACTCTCTCATCCCCCTTAGATTTAGAACACCACCAACACCTAAAAGTACAAGGGTGCTACACTTAGAACCCCCAATCATTATATATAATTTTTTCTAACACCCTAGAGAATAAAATGACTGTTGCAATACTTTTTGTCATGTTGTATTTGCGCAGCGGTCTTACAAGCGCATTTCTTATATATTTACATTTTTGAATTGGAAAATAAGACAACAGTAAAGTTAGCCTATTTTTTTAGATATTGTGAAAGATTATGTTATGCAGAGTAAATTGATATTCAACATGTCACTCTTCAAAGTTGTGCCTGCTCGTGGCAACAAACTTTTATCCTTAAAAATCTTCATATGCAATGTTTTTTTTTTTTCCCACAAGAAAGCCATATGCGATGTTTAAAAGAAATCTACAGGTTGCATGTTTTTGAGTTACAGAGGAGGTCTAGGGCTAGAATTATTGCTCTTGCTTCAACAATCGCAGCGATACCTCAGATGTGTGGTTTGAACACCATTTTCATATGCGGGCGCTGCTCATGTATGGGTTCACTTCTGCGCACAAGCTCGTCGTGACAGGGCACTTTAAAAAAAAAAAAAAAAAATGTATTTCTTATTCAGACAGTTTTAAAAATACAAACTGGGTTTGCTTTTATTGCTATTACAAGGAATGTAAACTTTCCTTGTAATAGAAAAAAACATGACAGGTCCTCTTAAATATGAGATCTGGGGTCAAAAAGACCTCAGATCTCATATTCGGACTAGAATAAAATAAACATTTATTTTTTATGCAATAAAAAAAAAAAAAACCTTTGGCAGGGTTCACACCTATGCGAATTGAGTGCGCTTAAACCGCATTCAATTCGCATAACATTATAAAATACATTGGGTCAGATCCACATACAATTGCCCTGGCGCAGTGTATCAGAGATACACTACGCCGCCGTATTTAACCTAGCTCTAAGTCAAATCCAGGAAGATTTCGGCCCGTAAGGTACGTCGGTGTAGTGTATTCCTCGCGGCGGAATCGAAATACGCGATTAGGGGGCGTGAATCATTTAAATTAGGCGCGTCCCCGCGGTGATCGAACTGCGCATGCTCTGTTCAGAGATTTCCCACAGTGCATTGCGCGAAATTACATCGAAACTTGATTTTTTTTTTTAGTAGCGTAATTAAAAGGACATTCCTATTCACGGACGACTTACGCAAAAAAAAAAAAAAAATTGAAAATTTGACGCGGGAACGACGGCCATACTCAACATGGCCAGTCTAACTATAGACCGGATAATAGCAGCTTTAACTATATGCCGGAAAAAGCCGACAAGCGACGACGTTAGAGAATGCGACGGCCGATCGTAACTTTGTGGATCACTGTAAAAAGACGCAAGCCTGTCGGATCAAAGCCCGAAGCCGTCGTATCATGGTTTGAGGATTCAAACTAATGATACGACGCGGGTAATTTGAAAGTACGCCGGCGTATCAGGAGATACACCGGCGTACTAGCTCTGTGGATGTGGCCCCCTGATTTTAATGAGGCTGGTTCACATATGTGCGATGCATTCGCACTGCGCATTGCCCAAAAAACATGTGCATTTTCTAGGCATTGCGGTGCAGCTCAGGCCCATTATCTTCTATTAACATGCATCCGATTCGCAAATGTGTTAATTTCTCATCAGGATTTCTCTCATTCTCAATACACTTCCCCCCCCCCCCTCCCCTAGGTCTCCAAATGCTGGAATTTGCACCACACAAATGTGAATCCAGCCTTTAAGAGCTATGGGCAGAAGCAATTTTTTTTACTTTGCTTCGGCCCTGCAGTGATATGGAGACGTGTGGGGGCCATCGTCCCTTCACTTGTCTCCATACCCAGCCAGGGGCAGGACCGGATCGCCCTTCTCCCATCGCTAACAAAAGTGATCTCGTATGGAGTGATCGCGTATATTGCAAATGGCGATATAGTCTCACATTGTACACTATGTACCCAGATACATACCTTTGGCCTCCCTGTATGAATAAAATTCATGGTCTCTGTTAGTTCTATGAATACAACATATATTTTTTGTTAATATACCATCTTCCACTTCGAATGACATTGAAGCATGCCATTTTATCAACTTCTGGTTCCGTCCCCTTCCCAGGGGTGGAGATGCATTGTTTGAACCTATATATTTAGTAGCAATGTGAGGGGACAGAGATATACCTCAGTTGAAGACCCCTTGTGTCGAAACGCATCGATCCAGCATTTACTGAACACCACATCTTGTCATTTGATGTATGCCACTTTTTCCATATTCTTTTTCTGTTGGAAACCATGAGGAATCACCCCAGTGTGTATCCACTCTGACCTGACCCTGAAGGGACTTCATTGCATCTACAGTACTCGTTAGCTGAGAACTGGGGATTCCACACTTTCATATTCAAACCATCTAGGATCCTAAGCCTGCATGACCCACTGTCTTATCACAGTGTCTGAATATCCTAGTGACTCAACACGGCTGACGTCCTGTCTCTCTTCCGTCCTACGATGCACCAATCGGGAGCAGGGAGGCAGGACTGTCTTACCCAATGGCTGTGGAGGAGGGATGATAAATAGACAGTGATAACGCTGAGTAGCCACGCCCTCCATTGAAGTTGGATGTGACAAAACGCATTAGGACGTGGCTATAACGGCGTAACCAGGAAGAGAAGTGCGTTCCACCGCTAACCAGACTGTAACCAGGAAAGGTCTTAACAGCATAGTGCTTTCCAGCACACGCGCAGCCCCTGCGTTCGGAGGACAACCGTGAGCCCTTTTCATTCTTTCTTTAATGTTCATGACAAGTGTTTATTTTGTACGTATATTGGAAGTGGAATGTGTTTGCAGGGGGGCATTTATTAAAACGGGATTACACTATTTGGTGCCTTTGTTTGTTTATGTGCCCTGAATGAATTTAACCCCCACTGACCCTGGAGAGATGTTGGAAGTCTGATGTAAAAGAAAGTGGTATATAAGGCTCCGATTTATATATCTTCTGGTGAGTGTGAACCCCAGAGGGGGATTGTTACCCACTTTCGAGGTGAAGACTGGGAATTGGTGTAGGGTGCACTACAAAGCCTATCCTAGAAGCACTTATGACCTTAGAACTATACTTTTTTTTTTTGGACTTTCTTGTATGAGGAGTTGGACTTCAACAACTAGCGCTGTTCTATCAATTGGACTTTTGGTTCTATGAGCTTGATACTTTGTTTTCTGTTTTATAAATGTTTCTGCATTTATTTTAAACAGCTGCTGCTATATATTGATCCACTTCATCTTGAGGATCCATCTACCGAGTATTCACTCTATTTATTTATTTACCATTTATTTGACTGAGTGATATTTTCCTATCAGCTGTTACTCAGACAGTTGATACACATTGTCCTTAGGGCCGGGAAGTGCACCGTGGGCCCTCTTTTTTATGCACCCTTGTCTGTTGACTCCTAGTGGTTTGTCATGCAAGAGGACCTGGTGGAGCCTTGTGTGGCACCTGTTTTTGTTGTGGGTGACATAGATGGAGGAGCGTTATACTACCCAACTGTATCTCATATGTTGTGTTGAGATGTCTGGAACTGAGATCCCAGAGCTTCACATTTACTCCAACCATTACATGGAGGGATGAATCTCCCAGATGAGCGATTCAACAGATGGTGCATGAAAAAGGAGAAATAGGAGCACATCATTGTGGTCAGGAATAGAGCAAGAAACTATTGTAAGGTGATTATACTACAGGAGACATAAGAAGCCATGGGCGACCAAGTCCAGCAGACTCCACTTTAGACTGAAATATCACTTTTGGATGGACTGGCCCTTTAATTGTACAAGTGATACAAAGGAAATGTGTAAACCCCCTAGTGCTGCCAATGTATGGAATACATTAATGGCTTAAAGCAGTGGTCATCAACCTTGTCCTGCAGGGCCCACTAACAGGCCAGGGTTGCAAGATAACTGAAATACATCACAGGTGATATAATTTGCTGCTCTAGTGATTGCAGTATTCTAGTCTGCATCTCCCCAAGGTAATACATAAAACCTGGCCTGTTAGTGGGCCCTGCAGGAATGGTTGATGACCACTGGCTTAAAGGATATGCAAACCCCAACAATGAACTTCTCCTATTTTGACCAAAAAAAAAAAAAATACCTGCCAGAAATCCATTTAGCCTGTGTGTTCCCAGGCTCTTCTGCACTGAAACCTCAAGCATTATTGTCAGCCCAGCTGAGTTCTCCTCTATAGACTCCAGAACACCTGCCCCTTAGGTTATGAAGATCAGGAGGGGGTGTCCTATAGTCCTAACACTTTTTGCCCAAGGGTGCCTATGATGGTTTTCCATACATAAAGTACAGCAAATTAACTTTGTCACCCTAGGACAGGAAGTATGCTAGTGACAGGATCATCAGATGTAAACCAATGTAGCCACCACATCTTAGGACTGGTAAACTATAATATATTACATTTTTACTGCTGTCTTCAGGTGCACACTCTTACTCTCCTGTCACTCCATTAAAACACAAATTAATATTTTGTTTAAATCAGCTAAATCCTGTATGTTCCATGTGCATCATGACAAAAAGTAGTTTAGTGTATTACAGTTGGAAAAACAGCCACAGCCTGCCAGCAGCTGAAAAGTGGGACCCTTGCTTTCAATGTGGAAGAAATGATCTCTCTGCAGAGGTCCAACATGCCCCCTACCGAGTCAGATATAGCACTACAATCAATAAAGCTCAAGCTTCCTGCTATTGGAGAGCTCTAGCTCTGACCCATCAGGGAGCAAGCTGGAACTTTGCAGACACTGCTGCTTCCCCATGTAGACCAAGGGACCTTTCGTTCCTCCAGCTCCTGTTTATCCAGTTCAGCACAGGGCACATTCACCTCCTCCCTGCCCAGGCCATTTTTAGCTGTCTTACTTTGAATGACAATTGTACGGGCATGCAACACTGTACCCAAATACATTTTTAATAATTTTCTTCACACAAAAAAGGCCTTCTTTGGTGGCATTTAATGACTCTCCGTCCGGCCTATAGCAGAATGGCGGACGGTGGTTCTGTTATCCTAAATGGGCATCATACGACGTCAGCAGAATAACATGCCGGCCCACATCATGGTGATCGGAGGCGAATTGTGTCAGTCTGACACATTGCATCTCTGCATTGTGAAATGAGGGGGTACCTGGGCAGTATTACAGGAGGGGGTATCTGGACAGTATTACAGGAGGGAGGGGGGGCACTTAGACAGTGTGACAAGAAGACGGAGTGGACCAACATAAGGACAGTGTGACAGGACGACACATTGAGGGGACACACTATTGTCTCTCATGTGCAAAGCACTGTGTCTTATGCTGGCACCGACCCTCACCCAATCACACAAAGTGTGATCACAAAGAATGCTCCGCATTCCGGTGTTCTGTTCGACAGGACACCGGCCAGGCTCTAAAGGGAGAGGGGGCAAGGATGGACCGAGTTGGCTGCCAGAATCCCTCTTCTTCCTCAGTAGCAGCTGAGTTCTCAGTAAAGTCGTCCAGGACAGGGGTGCCCTCGGTGTCCGGACACTTCTCCCCCCTGCAGGATCCTGGCTGCTCCTTTCCAGTGTCTGAATTTCTATTAACAAGGATGCTGGAATAGAATTTCGTCAGTTTCTAATTTTTTTGTCATCAGGGGGGGCTGCCCCCCCTCCTCGACACAGATTGCTCCCGGTGGGGGTGTCGGGGGGAGGGGATGCCCCCGGAAACCTATCCTCTCCACGGTTTGGTATGATTTATTCCTTACATATATTTTAGTTTTATGATCTCAGCTTATGATAAAAGTTTTATAGATTGCTTAGTAAACAGGGAATTTTAGCCCTAAAATGTTGCCGCTACCTCTACTGATTCCCATCCCTCCTGATTATACACGTTTACACTCCCATGTTAGACTTACCAGGTATATAGTTGGGACATTGGGGGGGGGGGGGGGGAGGAGAAGGGGAAATCTAGTTAAGAAATGTAATCTATTGTTTACTACTATAATTGTCAACACGATGTTTCCTGATGCATTTATTGTATTACGTTTATTACTCTGTATGCTCTTTATTTTATTATAATAAACTTAAATTTAGATGAAAAAAATAAATACAATTTTGTCAGTTCTGCAAAAAAAAAGCCATGGCACTCTGGTTGATTAGCGTGTGACCAGGTACACCCTGGCACACCCCTGTGCACGCCTATGATGGGGATAAACCATTATTATAAGGGCATATTCACGGTTGCGGTATTCCCACTGAATAATAGGATTTTTTATGACAGCTTACCTGTAAAATCCTTTTCTTGGAGTACATCACGGGACACAGAGCGGCAATCCATTACTATGTGGGTTATAGAGTCTACCTTCAGGTGTGGACACTGGTGTAATTAACTACACAGGAAGTTCCCTCCCTATATAACCCCTCCCATACTGGGAGCTCCTCAGTTTTTGTAGCAAAGCAATAAGTGTCCCAATATCCCCAAACAAGAGGGGCGGGAGCTCTGTGTCCCGTGATGTACTCCAAGAAAAGGATTTTACAGGTAAGCTGTCATAAAAAATCCTATTTTCTTTATCGTACATCACGGGACACAGAGCGGCAATCCATTACTATGTGGGATGTCCGAAAGCAATGCTTACTGAGGGGAGGGAGACACAAACAACGCAGGCCGCCATCAGATGTGAGGATCTATAATGCTGCCAGATGCATACTGCGCCAAAAAGCTGCATTCTCTTGCCCTCCTATGTACATCTGACAAGAATCAGTGAACCTAAGCACAGACGCCAAGTTGCGGCCCTGAAAATCTGCGTCATAAAGGCTCGGTAAAGCATTGCGCATAAAGCGCTTACTATCCTGGTACGGAGCACCTCCCCCCCCCAAGAAACAGGGGGAGTCCCACTCTCCGAACCACAAGCCTGAATAATACCCTGATGAATCAATCTTGAAAACAGTTGATTTTAGATGCTGCCTGCCCCTTCCTGGGGCCTCCTGGTAGCGCAATAACATCAGCTTTCCGTATCCGAGCAGCCGCTTCAGATAGGCCTTGAGCCTTCTACTCCAAAGGAAAGAGTGTAACCATTTTAATAGCTGAACTGAACACTGCCTGCCCACATCTAGGGTCTTCTGGCAGCACAATAAAAACTTCAGATTTCTATATCTGAACCTTCAGATAGATATTTAACTGCTCTCATCTCTACTGAGAGAAAGCAATAACCTTTCCTTCCAAAAACAAGGTTTTGAAAAAGGGGAAGGTAAGAATATCTAGATTCAAATGAACACTAGATCCTTCTAGTAAATAAGGCTGGGTGAGTATTAACATCACCCTACTAGTAAGAATAAGTATGGTTTTATACCAAGAGGTTGCCAATACTGAAACTCTCTTGGAGGCTACCACAACCAAGAACACCAATTGTGCAAGTGAAAGGAGTCTGCGCTGTGAAAATAGATTGAAAAAGGGCACAAGGCTAGGAAATGGGTGTGGGAAAGGGGCACGGTAAGTGAAAAAGTGTTAGCTAAATAACAATGATACACCTAGACAGCAATAAACATCTCCAATTGGTAAACTGATGGTAACACATAAACGGCAAAGTATAGTCCAGGAAAGACAAAATTAATTTAGGAAGTCCAGTACTGGAAAATAAAGATAAAAATGAAAATAACAGTAAATTCCTCAAGGAAGGGAACAGATGAGGAGAGACCCAGCAGCCAATTCTGTGAAAGAAGTCGAGCCGTCACCCAAGAACAACACGCACACCTCAGGTGGTCCCAGCAGCTCACCTCATGGCTACCAGATATAGCCTAGCCAGCTGCTTTCACGCGGAGTCCAAATGAAGGTAGAATGTTCTTAAAGTCCCGGGATCAGGCACCACATACGGGGAGAGGATACACAACAATATATAGTGTGATACTGATATGAAAGGGGAGCCAAAAACGCCTGCACTCTATGCACTTACATAAAGTAAAGGTACAAGGGCTTTTCTCCACGAGCGGCGAGCTCTTCAGTGTCCTCCTTTTCCTCTCACTGGGAGTCCGCTTGGTCTTAGGCTGATGGTGCTCAGAGGCTTGGGTGATATCACTCACGGCTACCAGATCTAGCCTAGCCAGCTGCTTTCACGCGGAGTCCAAATGAAGGTAGAAGGTTCTTAAAATCCCGGGATCAGACACCACATACGGGGAGAGGATACACAACAATATATAGTGTGATACTGATATAAAGGGGAGCCAAAACACGCCTGCACTCTATGCACTTACATAAAGTAAAGGTAAAGGGCTAATCTCCACGTGCGGCGAACTCGTCAGTGTCCTCCTTTTCCTCTCACTGGGAGTCCGCTTGGTCTTAGGCTGATGGTGCTCAGAGGCTCGGGTGATATCACAGAAAACAAAAAAGGTGGTACATCGCGTAATCCAGTAAAAAGGATTTATTTAAAACAACTTAAAAACACTCACATAGACGATGGAGGAACGAATACAGCATCCACGAGTGGCGAACTCGTCAGCCGTCCGTCAGGTGCTTCGGTTGTCCAGCGCTCCAATCCCGATGCGTATCATCACACCACGTGACTTCATCAGGGGAAGTCACGTGGTGTGATGATACGCATCGGGATTGGAGCGCTGGACAACCGAAGCACCTGACGGACGGCTGACGAGTTCGCCACTCGTGGATGCTGTATTCGTTCCTCCATCGTCTATGTGAGTGTTTTTAAGTTGTTTTAAATAAATCCTTTTTACTGGATTACGCGATGTACCACCTTTTTTGTTTTCTGTGATATCACCCGAGCCTCTGAGCACCATCAGCCTAAGACCAAGCGGACTCCCAGTGAGAGGAAAAGGAGGACACTGACGAGTTCGCCGCACGTGGAGATTAGCCCTTTACCTTTACTTTATGTAAGTGCATAGAGTGCAGGCGTGTTTTGGCTCCCCTTTATATCAGTATCACACTATATATTGTTGTGTATCCTCTCCCCGTATGTGGTGTCTGATCCCGGGATTTTAAGAACCTTCTACCTTCATTTGGACTCCGCGTGAAAGCAGCTGGCTAGGCTATATCTGGTAGCCATGAGGTGAGCTGCTGGGACCACCTGAGGTGTGCGTGTTGTTCTTGGGTGACGGCTCGACTTCTTTCACAGAATTGGCTGCTGGGTCTCTCCTCATCTGTTCCCTTCCTTGAGGAATTTACTGTTATTTTCATTTTTATCTTTATTTTCCAGTACTGGACTTCCTAAATTAATTTTGTCTTTCCTGGACTATACTTTGCCGTTTATGTGTTACCATCAGTTTACCAATTGGAGATGTTTATTGCTGTCTAGGTGTATCATTGTTATTTAGCTAACACTTTTTCACTTACCGTGCCCCTTTCCCACACCCATTTCCTAGCCTTCTGCCCTTTTTCAATCTATTTTCACAGCGCAGACTCCTTTCACTTGCACATATATTTCCTTGTGTCTATTGAGGTAGACTCTTCTAGTGTTTGCAGCAGTGCTCCCAACCCTCTCCCTTTCCCCCTCATCCACTATTTCACAGACAGCGCGGGAGTATCACTTTATTCAAGAACACCAATTCCCTTGTTAAAGGCTGAAGGGAAATATGGTGCATCGGCCCACAGAGCTGACCCTGTAAGCCGACAAAACTAGAGCCAATCCTCCAAGCACAAGGGCGACTAAACTGGTGGACTTATGCGCGTCACCCCTTGTATAATGGCTCGGAACAAAGAGTGTGAAGCAAGCGACCTTTAGAGGCAAGGCCGAGATCAGATCCTTGATGCAACTTAAGGCTGGCTCCGTCTCCTTTCCAAATGCAGGAATTTTATCTTTGACAAACTTCCAAGGATGCCACCATCTGTTTCATACCAGGAACATGGGCTCTCCCGATCCTGGGATATCTGGTCCTGGAGGCCAGCCTTCCTGTATGAATCAAGGAAGTGCCGTTGATTCTAAAAACTCTGATCCTGAAGAATGTGGGCTAAAATAGCCAGACCATTAATTCACCTGTTGCACGACAGGATGTAATACCCCCTTCGAAGTAGGCCTGGACAAGATGTAAGGGACCGTGGGTCCTCTACTACCACCCCTACTGTCCCTGCACAGAAAAGGTCGTCAGGGCTATGCCGAGTAATCAGGCCAGCTTCCGCCATCCTCTAATGTTGCATGGAAGCCACAAACGCCACGGCACTGGGGGGAGAGACATAACCAGTGACCACTGGTCCCACCAGATTACTAACACATCTGCCCCGCATGCGGGTGGATCCCTTGTCCTTGACCTCAAGCTGTTCAATTTCTTGTTGAGCCTGGACGCCAATACATCTTCTGTACAGGGTACTATTTCTGTGGCCCTTGGTCAGGAAAACAGTCGGGGTGTAGAGGTCCTTCTTCTGGAGACACTTGTTGACGGCTACAGCGAATCGCCTGCCAATTCTGCATTTCATGAAATGACGAATGTCAATAGGCAAAGGCACAAGCTCCTCCTTGGTAAATTAAGTAAATCACTTAATATGGTATAGTCTGATTGAACTCTGACCGAACCAACCAGCCCCTGAACGTTAAGGCCCCTAAGCCAGATGCTCCCTCGGTAGTGCTCTAGCTGACAGATAAGGCTCCCTTGGAGCTCGACTACTTCCCCTGGGCCAAGGTCTCTTCCTGACCTGGCAAACCCTTTAGTTAAGAACCACCAAGAGGAATTCCAGCCTATCTCTGGGACCGGTTCTTTGGATAATGCTAGGTCAAGATCCACTCCTTCTAGGCCAACACAATACTGTTTATAACAGTCCTGAATAAAAGTATAGGGAACTGTCTTGAATGAAGCAGCATCTTCTCTAGTGCCTTAAGCAGAAAGCCAAAAGTAAGGAACTGTTCCTTGCCGTAACCACCTAGACCAGCTTTCTTATAGCGATGGTCTTGTCTTAGGCCAAAAGTACTCTCCTGGTGCAAAACATACCCAGCTTCTTGTCAATGAAGAATGTATCTTTAAACTGGAATCCTAACCCAGGAGATCCAGATACCTGACCATGCTGGACACCCTTAGGTCCAGCCATGCTGCTGACTGATCCATCAGCAGGAGTCTGCTTCCGTACTGCCATTACTGCTATACCCTGGGCCTACAGACCTGCTAGAGGCGGGCCCTAGCACCCTGACAACCCAGACACAGAGGCTAACCCAAAAGGGCAAGACCACCAACTGGAGATAGTGCTGTTCCCCTGCACAACGCAGACAACCTCTGCAGTCCCAAGTAAATAAACACATATGCAACTGGCTCCCCATATGTGTATGTGGCAAGTGTTAAAGCCATATGCCTCAATGGAGGCGTGTGTACATGGCAGCGTGTGTTCATGGAAGCATGAAATCATATAAATATGTCTCACGCCAAACATGCATATAGCATGTGTGCTCTGGAACGAGCATCCTTGCAAGCAAGCAAGCATGTGCTATAAACGTGTTATGCAACAATGTGCAACATGAACCCATGCAGACACGTATCTCTATGCAAACACAAGGCATCCTGTATTGCTTAATTAAGCCACCATGTGCAACTTTAAAGTAACCATGCATGCAATTCAGCATCTTCCATGCGATCAACATCTTATGCATTTTAAGCACTACTGTGCGGACAAGAACCCTTGTGTGACCAAGCACCCCTGTGCGTTCCAACATCCTTATGCACCCAAGCATCTTAATGCGACTTTAGGCATTCCTGTGAAACAAGCCTCTCTATGTGATCAAGTATCCCTGGGTAATGCAGGACTCTGTTGATCCAACAACCATGTGTGATCCAGCTTCTTTTTGCATTCAAGCATCTTTAAGCGATCCCTTTAGGCCTTGAGTAATCCAGGACTTGGGTGATCGGGTAATCCTGTGTGATTCAGCATTTTTATGCCTTCAGGCCTCTTTATGCGATTCTAGGCATTTCAGTGGGAACAAGCCTCTTTGAGTGACCAAATATCCTTGGGGAATCAAGGACTTGGGTGATCATGTAATCCTGTGTGATTCAGCATGTTTATACCTTCAGGCCTCTTTATGCGATTCTAGGCATTTCTGTGGGAACAAGCCTCTTTGCATGACCAAATATCCTTGGGGAATCAAGGACTTGGGTGATCATGTAATCCTGTGTGATTCAACCTTTTTATGCATACAAGCATCCTTTATGCGATTCAGCATTTTTATGCATACAAGCATCTTTATGCGACTTTAGGTACTTTTGTGGAAACAAGCCTATTTGTGTGACCAAACATCCTTGGGTAATCCAGGACGCTAATGATCAGGTAACCATGTGTGATTCAGCATTTTTATGCATACAAGCATCTTTATGCGACTTTAGGTACCTTTGTGGAAACAAGCCTATTTTTGTGACCAAACATCCTTGGGTAATCCAGGATGCTGATGATCAGTTAACCATGTGTGATCCAGCATCTTTTTTGCATCCAAGCAACTTTATGCGATTTTAGGCCTTTCTGTGGAAACAAACCTCTTCTGTGTAACCAAACATCCTTGGGGAAACAAGGACTTGGGTGATCAGGTAATCATGTGTGATTCAGCATTTTTATGCCTACAAACGTCTTTATGCGATTCAGCATTACAAGCATCTTTTATGCGACCTCTTTTGTGGAAACATGCAGCACCATATAGACAGAAACATGTATGTTTATGCGATCCACAATAGAATCTGCTCTGTTACTTGTTTTTATCCCACATGCATTCCAAACTCATGTATGTTATGCAACATGCGGACTGGTAAAGAAGAAATTATCCTCTGCAGATGTGTGTTTCATCAATTAAGAGACATTAGCAATGTGTGCCCGCAACTGTGCATCCCTCCGACGCATTTGGTTAGCCTGAAGCCGACACCAGGCTGAGGATTATATGGAGGTCTTACTAGCCACCTATAGGAAAACCTCTCTTTACACTCTAAGGAGAAGATAGAGGTGTAATCAGAACCTGTAGAGCTTTTGATAGCTTCTCCTTGTTAGGCTGCAGCTCCTGTCTCCTGTCCTCTGACAGTGAAACTTTTATCCCCAAGCTTTCTAATCCCTTTGTTTCAGGATTAAAGCAGGAAAAGTGGGACACCCCCTTTTTTTTTTTCCTTGCAAAACACATGCAGAGTGATTGCAATGTTGGGGGAAGGCTGCATTGCCTGACAGGTCTGATGGCTCAATCTATGAGCTGTTTAAGTCTCTTCAGAGGAGAATAAGGGTCCACCAGGTTCAGGTGGCGATCCCTCTTTATATTCCTACCCCTGACCTTATTCAATGGGGAGACCAAGTCCTAAGCTAAAGCAGAGGCACTTAACCCAGGTGCATCAAATAGCTGAATTTAGTCTGACACAATGCCTGCTAATCTGCACAGCTAGATGCGAGTAGGCGTCTTAGATGAATCTGTATCCAACTCACACAAGGTGCTTACGTTTGTGTCCCCCTAGCTTTACAGAGCTCTGACGTCCGGGCCCTTTGAAGAGCCTTCTCTGCGACTGCACTGAGCATGTGCAACATGGTAGAGCCTGAAGCGGAGGAAGTGGGACACAATAGATCAGCTAACACTTAAGCTTCCGTTTTCTGGAAAGCATGGTAAGCAAAAACATCAGGCATGTCTTCTACTGCCCATAGTAGTGGAAACACAGATAAGACTTGCAACTACTCACGGAAGACAATCTTTTGTATAGGATTAAGGGCATATTTTTTTTTTTATTTATGTACCGGCCCCTTCAAGGGGAGATATATAGGTACTGCAGCCATCCTGTCTAACAGACATGGTGGGCCAGGCTGCATGCCGGCTAGGGGAGGTATATGGGTGCCCTGAGCCATCCTGTCTCAGAAGACATAGTGGTTTACATTGCCCATGCATAGAAGCATAATATAGGCGAGACCCAAGTCCCCCACGGAGGACCTACTGTCGAACCAAGTCCCGTAGGCCCTCCTCTTACCTTCTCCACGCTGCAGGGTATTGCCAAGCAAGAGGCCCAATCTTCCCCCTTCACCGTGGGTATTGTCCTAGACCTTCAGGGACCGGGGTCCATGGCAGGAACACCAACTCCCCTGGACCTATATAGCATCCTGGCAGCAGAAAAAACATTTGGTCCTTAGAAGGCACAAAGTTCTGGAACCCAGGATCCAGCCCTCCGCAGAGAGGCATTATAGGCTAAACCTCGTTCTTCGTACCGAGGCCCGGGTACCGTCCACTTTGGCTATGAAGCACCTTGGACGGATCCGGATTTATGGAGGTTTTTTACATCCAGCATGGATCCCTCCAGTGGAGCTCCTAAGAGCACATGTTCACTCGTGACCAACACCTTGAATGAATGAAAACTTATATATCGCGGCACATACGAACTGAATCGCCTCTGGGCGCTTGTTGTTCCTGTCTCCTTTGGTATCCTTAGACACTGATGAAAAAACTGAGGAGCTCCCAGTATGGGAGGGGTTATATAGGGAGGGAACTTCCTGTGTAGTTAATTACACCAGTGTCTACACCTGAAGGTAGACTCTATAACCCACATAGTAATGGATTGCAGCTCTGTGTCCCGTGATGTACGATAAAGAAAAGGTTTTTCCTTTTTTTATAATGCATATATTTATTTATTTTTATAATAGGTTACAACCGGAATGCTCTCTATGCAAATTCCTGTTTTTGATTTAATGGTTTAATGAGCACCCGATTCCTGGTATGTAAAATGTGTCTATATTAAGGAAAAATGCCAACCTGAAGGGGGGTGCAAGCTTTGCAGCCCAAAACTGTTGAACTGGAACGATATGCAATACTATAATACCACCTAAATAAACTGTTTTAAGTGAGGCAATCCTTGGATCATTTTTATATGTGCCCATTTGGGAAGGCCCGATTGCAAGCTTTGGAAGACTGCTGTGGTGCCGTTTCCCTCACCTTGAAGAGAAATAGCGATAGAGATTATACATACACGCATACACACACAAGATGAAGATTCAAAAACAACCTACAATTTCCTAAATGTCAAGGTCACTGCTTAGTCCTATTTGAAATGATCTAAACAGGTGTAAAAGAACAGTTTTGTTAAAAAATATTTCATGAGTTACATATATATTGAAGCACAAAAAAACTTCAATGAGATTTGAAAAACATTGATCAAAATTAGAGGACACTTGACAGATGCCTCCCAGTTATTGGTGTTAAACTGGCACTGTGTGCAAATTTGTAAACCCTTTTTAACTGGCAGCCTAACTTTCCAATTTTCACTGACTTTGCAAGATAGTGAGCTGTTCTGAAGTGACTGAAACCCTCCGGCAGCAACTTGTCTAGATGAAGGCCAAAAAGACCCTTTCAGCCACAGCAAGAGAAATTTGTCATTCCAAATTTGTGATTTCTAGAATATTACATCTTTACAATGTCACAAACTCATTCAAGTCCCCCAAGGTGGCTGGTCGTCCACAAAAGAATTGCAAGAGGACAGGAGGAGAGGAGAATCTCAATGGGCAATAGGTTCAACACTGCAGCTGCGATTGCTCCCCAGTTCAGCGCTGAACAGAGTAAGGATCTGTCACGTCAAAGAGTGTCTCGCCGTTTGAGAATTTGGACTGAAAGACCATTGTGCAGTGACCAAACCTCTCACCATAAAAAATCAAAATGCTAGACTACCATATTTTTCACTCCATAAGACGCACTTTTTCCCCCAGAAATATGGGGGGGGGGTGTCTCAGTGTCTTATGGAGCAAATACTGACCAGGCATCACGCCCCCCCACCATGTTACTGGTGGAAGGAGGAGGAGAGTAGAGGACAGATATCTCACGCCCCCGCTGGGGGCGATCTCTCACTGGGCCTATCACTGAAACAGAGCAGCCAAATGAGTATGGCTGCGGTGGCCGCTTGGGGTGCTCGGTCTTAAAAAATTCTTATTTTAAATGTTTTGGCCAAATATATTTCTTCCATCATCTTCATTATGATGGGCCAGTGTAAAAAAAATAAAAATAAAAAAAAAACATTCTGCATCTAGCAAGGTTTTTATGCTTACTTATTTATTGTGCTAGTGAAAGAACACCAATTAGAATCACCTTTAGTGCAATTGTGATACACCAATTACATAAATACCCACATAACAAAACAGAAACCACAAACAAAACACACCCGTTGAATGGTAATACACATGTTGACAGGCATTGCTTTAGTAGTAAAATGCAGAGAGGTAAAATAAAAAAAGTTTAAATTATGCTATTGCAGTTTTGAGTTTTAGAAATTGTATCCAACTGTGTTTTGGAATTCTGCACAACAGTTTCCATATGGAGCTGTGAATTATCAACTGGTGAACTCTCATGTCCTGTTCGATGAGGAGCGCTGATGCAGACATGCCAAGATAGAAAGTCCTTTTTAGAGTACTGAATCTGAGAGCCATTAACAGATGCAGGATATTGTTAAGAAACCGGTTTGGAATCTTAATGGTGATAGTTATTGAAGTTGGCTATTAAAGTCAAACGAAAAGCCATTAAACTAAGAACTTTGCTTTAGTTCTTCACAGTAAAAAATGGAGGTTGCATTTATTCTAAATCCAGCTCTTTCCAACAATTTAGTCCAAAGGCTAAAGTGTATGACATAACCTTTTTCTGGTCCGCAGTAGAAGAATCGGCTACAGTTTTGAAACCAGAAATACTCGAAACCTGTAAGAAAAAATACTGTTTTTTAGGCAACACTGAAACTGACTGTATTCCACAATAAGAATTAACAATGACTATTTACTCATCAAACTGACATTACAACAATGTGCATTTAATATGCAACCATAAGATAAAGAATATAAGAGCGTGATTAATGTAGCTCAATTTTGTTCCTCAGATAATTAATTCAGTAAGCTAAAAGGTAATCATGTTGCTGTATGACCTGCCATGTCAGACATCTCTTTGGAATTCAGAAGAGTGTTCAATTGTACAAAAAGAACAAGCTCATAATTTATCTGTATCCTTTATTTGAAAAAATAAAAATCTATTGAAAGTAAGAACAAGCTAAAAATTCAAAAAGAGTGGGTGAGGGCTGTTTCATTGCACAGAGAACAAGCTTTATTGTGACATTTAACAAACTATTCAGTGTACTTAATAAAGCAAACCTGTACCCACCATAAAGAAAGAAATTTAAACTGGCATACTCTGGCGATCTCCAGATGCTTGCATACCTGGTTTAATAATTGGTACATCTCCTGAGATTAATTTAATCCTGGAGTGCGCTATGAAACAAATATTGGCCAGGACTCGCTATAAACAAAAGACAATCCGCGCTAACACCCCTAAAAAACTAATTAATATATGGGTATAAAAACCGTGAAAACGTGAACAATAATAAATGAAAAAATGCTGCACCTTAATACAAAGAAGCCCAATATAAGGCTCCACAAAACATATATAGACAAAAGACAAAAGTGCGCAACAATGTAACATATATAAAAAAATGTGTGTTGGTGCTTCCACAGCAACCTGATAATGATGGGAGAAAAATTAAATAGAAATATATAAGTGCAAATACAAAAAAGTGCAACGTCCCAAATAAGATTCCAATTATTAGGTGTAGAAAAACTTATTTCATAAAAAGCCTTTAAAAACACAGTTCATAGGGAATTTCCAATGTAGTATTTGCAGAGAATTCCAATGATGTTGCTTAGCTGTTCCTATGTAGGGTAGTAATAGGTGGCCGCTTACCGCAATGTTGGACCCTTCCAGGGGTCAATAAGGCATTCAGAAACACTTATCCCAAGCTGGGTCCTGAAGATCCCTCCACTGCTGACAGCTGAAAGGATTTTCCACTCCAAAGGGTTAACTCACTCCAAATTGTGGCTCAAGCTTTCAGCTTGTTTAGGATATCGTGGAAGATAAAGAAAAAAAGGAACTCCATAGTGTAACAAGTTTAAAAGAAACTGACAGTTTTATTCAGTTAACACTGACATGATTAAAAAAACAAACAGTCCTTCATCCTGCATATATCCAAGTTTCTCGGCATAGATACAAAAAGCAATTGTGCAGATGCTTCCAGCTAGGCATGCAAACGATCAGATCAGCCAGCTGGCAAGCTCATGAACGTGGTGACGTCTGCGATACTTAGCTCCACCCGACGCGGCGTTTCATCCAAACGGGCTTCTACGGGGAAAGGAGGCTCAAGTGCTCAAGCACTTGAGCCTCCTTTCCCCGTAGAAGCCCGTTTGGATGAAACGCCGCGTCGGGTGGAGCTAAGTATCGCAGACGTCACCACGTTCATGAGCTTGCCAGCTGGCTGATCTGATCGTTTGCATGCCTAGCTGGAAGCATCTGCACAATTGCTTTTTGTATCTATGCCGAGAAACTTGGATATATGCAGGATGAAGGACTGTTTGTTTTTTTAATCATGTCAGTGTTAACTGAATAAAACTGTCAGTTTCTTTTAAACTTGTTACACTATGGAGTTCCTTTTTTTCTTTATCTTCCACGATATCCTAAACAAGCTGAAAGCTTGAGCCACAATTTGGAGTGAGTTAACCCTTTGGAGTGGAAAATCCTTTCAGCTGTCCGAAGTATTTTTGAGCTGTCAGCAGTGGAGGGATCTTCAGGACCCAGCTTGGGATAAGTGTTTCTGAATGCCTTATTGACCCCTGGAAGGGTCCAACATTGCGGTAAGCGGCCACCTATTACTACCCTACATAGGAACAGCTAAGCAACATCATTGGAATTCTCTGCAAATACTACATTGGAAATTCCCTATGAACTGTGTTTTTAAAGGCTTTTTATGAAATAAGTTTTTCTACACCTAATAATTGGAATCTTATTTGGGACGTTGCACTTTTTTGTATTTGCACTTATATATTTCTATTTAATTTTTCTCCCATCATTATCAGGTTGCTGTGGAAGCACCAACACACATTTTTTTATATATGTTACATTGTTGCGCACTTTTGTCTTTTGTCTATACAGGACTCGCTATAGGCAGCTTAGCCCTGCCCCCCACAGCACCTCACCATTGGCTTGATGCTATGATATGCAGCCTTAATAACCAGCATTGAGATGGAAGCTCTCAACCAAAAAAAAACAGATTGATATTCACATAGCAGTGCATCCTGGATATTCAGGGAAACAGCGCTGCCTTTAAAACGGTTAAGGATAGCTATACTTTTAGATACCCCTTCTAACACTTACCTGCCTCCATTCCACCGAGTAATTTTTATTTATTTTTCCCATATATGTGGGGACCTGTTGCCACAACCCTATTGCCTGAATTGTACCCACCCCTCATATTGATTGATTGGGGATGTGCCATGGTCTATGAATACTATGTCTTGTACAGTACATGACATGGGTCACTCTCCCCTCTATTCCTTAGTTTTGTAGCAAGCAATACTGAATAACCAAGGGCTTGTAGTGAGGAAAGGTTATAAAGGGAAGAGCCCTCAAGAGCTTTGCCAGTGTCCAATTACAACTCGTGGTCTATGAATATTAAGTCCTCTCCTGCACTCCAAGATATGGATTTTCCAGGCAAGTCAATATTATATATATATATATATATATATATATATATATATATATATATATATATATATATATATATATATATATATATATATATATATACACACACACACACACACATAGGATATA